>JAODXP020000006.1:4934298-5004298 GCA_027497455.2 Sardinella longiceps | reverse complement strand
GAACTTGCATACTGTACAGTGCCATCTGAGTAGGAATGAGATTTGAAGTAAAAAAAAAAGAACTTCTACTTTGTTCAAGGGCACTTTGCTCCCAAAACAGAAATCTCCAGACTGTTTTCAGCTCCAGCTTTGAAGAGTGCATTTGGTGATGGTGGGGATGTGATCTGGCACCCATGATTATGCATAACGAGAGTCATTGACGCGCCACTCACCCAGACTATGTGCATTAGCACCCATTTTAGCACACCTGTGACAAAATGACATTGGTCACAATTTCTCCATAGGTCGGCATGCCTTTGTTCAGTGCTGGTAACAGTAACGACACGGCTCCAGTTCCCTCCGTCAAATTGATTTAAACATCTCTCACATGAAAAAGATTATGGGATTTGTGGCAGCGTCTTCATGGGAGATTTATCCCATATCCTTAATCCTCTCCAACCTGCAAAGGGAAAAAGGAAAAGTGCTGTATGTAGCATGATCACAGGCCCACATCAGAGGCTGTTTTCCCAAGGTCTGTTTGTGTGTGTTGTCCTCTTTTCCACCCGCCCCCTCCCCTCTGCTCACACACACACACACACACACACACACACACACACACACACACAAACACACACATGCACGCGTGCGCCGCACCTCCCGTGGAATAGACTGGGATATGTATGTAACCTCAGTGCAGTCATTAGAGCTGAGAGTTTGGCGTAATGACAAGAGCACAGCAGCAGCGTGCGACGGCGCCAGCAGCGGCAGCAGCAGCACAAACAGTCGGTGCCGACGTCACAGCCGGCGAGCGAGCAGGGAGCACGGCGTCCTCCACGGACTCACCAACCCTCTCTCTGACGGGTAGACAGGAGCCACGCACGCATCGTATCGCACGGAACCTGCAAACACCCGCGTCCCCTTCATCTTCACCAGTACATACCCACACCCCACCCCCCCTCCCAAACACACATCACACACACACACTCCCACACACACACCACACACACACACTCACACTCGCTCACATATCAACTTCCTCCCCCCACGCTCATTAGGCACTGAGCAAATACAACAGGACTAAATAATAACAGCCCAATTTCAAAAAGCATAAATAATTCAGCAGAGAGCAAACGGAACAACAGTGCAGAGTCAGACACAGAGAGTGTGTGTGTGTGTGTGTGTGTGTGTGTGTGTGTGTGTGTGTGTGTGTGTGTGTGTGAGTGAGAGAGAGAGAGAGAGAGAGAGAGAGAGAGAGAGAGAGAGAGAGAGAGAGAGAGAGAGAGAGAGAGAGAGAGAGAGAGAGAGAGAGAGAGAGAGAGAGAGAGAGAGAAACAGAAAAACAGAGAGCGGAGCTCAAAAGTACTGTATTTAGCCACAGTCCGTGGGGGCGTGCGGATGGATGATGGGTGGGGGGGTGGTGTTTGATGGGTTGGTGGTGGATGGGTATGAATAGAAGGAAGGAAGAAAATCTGAGTTATTTGGTGAATGCGCAGAGCCGCTCCACACAGCCCCTTGAAGACGAGTCGAGCGGGGAAATTAAGTCGGGGAGCATGTGCAGGACAATGGGCCGCGCTTTATTTTGCCGAAATCATAGGATTACATGATGGTGTTGGTGTGGGGGTGAAAAGCTCTTGTGTAAAATTAGAGAGTTGCTGTGTCAGAGACGGCTGCATTCACAAGCAGACAAGAGCAGAGCAGTGATGTGATGGAGCCACCCACCCACCCCTCATGCATGTTCCATTCAGCCATTAGCCAACACACACTTCCACACGCCGCACTCTATTGGGGGAGCGAAGAAAAACAGGAAACCACCCTTTATACTTTCATTTATATTAATAATTTTTGTGTCTGTGTGTGTGTGTGTGTGTGTGTGTGTGTGTGTGTGTGTGTGAGAGAGAGAGAGAGGAGAGAGAGAGAGTGGGAGAGAGAGAGATGGAGAAACCGGGACGGAGAGAGAATAAGGACGTGAGAGGGAAGGCTTATTGTGTTTTGCTGTGCTTTAGTCAATGGTGCCATCTTGAGGACAGTGTATCAGGTGTAGTTTTTCTCTCCAGAGTTTACCTTAGCCGATGCTGCTATTCATTCAGTCATTGGACTAGTTTTGTTGCCTTGGGAATAACAGCAAGTGTCAATGTCAATGAACACCCCCCCCCCCCCCCACACACACACACACACACACACACACACACACACACACTCACACACACACACACACACACACACACACACACACACACACACACACACACACACACTCACTCACTCACTCTCTCTGTCTCTGTCTCTGAAGCCTTCAACATCACCAGAGCCCGCTTCAGTGGGACGGACCAGTTTGGCTACACCTCCTACCTGGCGTATTCGCCCTTCCCCCGCGGAAACTTCTTCTACGAGTTCCAGCTGAAGCTCACCTTGGCCAACAACGGCTCGGCCGTGAAGAACAACCTCATCCTCTACTCCGGCCAGAAAGGACAAGGTAAGAGGAAGCAGCGCTGACAGGAACCTCACCGGAGCGAGGGGAGGGGGGAGGGGGGGGGTGGTGAGGCCTTCCCTTGGGAAGTCTGGGAGGTGGAATAAAAAGAAAAGGCGAGAAATAAAAGCTCAGCAAACGTGGGCTTTGTTTTGGATAAAGTGGATAATGATATCTGGGGAGCAGAACTCTTGCCTGACCCCTGGGTCTCCCGGGAGGCAACAACTAGACACTAATTAGTCCACTTTATTTCTTAACCTGTCGCAAAGTGGTTGGATGCCCACAGAAACTGTTTGAGAAAAGCGTCTCTGGGCCCCATTAGAGATGACAGCGAATACCGTATAGACTCACATACAGAAACGAGATCTTGTTCGATATGCAAAACACTCTAAAAGCTTTCACACCGGAGTGTTTTGTTTGTTTTTTGTTTTTCTTTGTCTTTTTTTTCCCCACTTTCCACTTTTCTCCTTTCTTTCATTTGTCTTTAAGGTGGGTCATAGTGTGGGTGAAGTGGCATGTCACAGGCGGCAGGGCTGTTTAATCAAAAGACAGACAGCTGAATAAGAGCGCTGAGACGCTTGGCGGCAGTGGCAGTGGCAGTGGCAGTAGCGGCGGCCGCTGCACATCCTTCTGCTTGGCGGGGAGGCAGGGAACGGGCCCCTCCTGGGATTACAATTTAGGGTGATTCATCGCAGCACTGGGAGCAGGAGACAGCCACATGAATAATGAAGCAATTGTGGGGTGTGTGTGTGTGTGGAGGGGGGAGGTATAGTGCATGTGTGTGTGTGTGTGTGTGTGTGGGCTGGGGGGTGGGTTGGGGGGGAGGTGGGTGTCACACCATACAGTAGAGGACAAAATCAAACGTGATGAAATCATAAAGAAAGATGAAAAACGCCCAAAACTCACCTGATAATTGGTCTGATAAATTGCCGTTGTCGAGTCATCAGCTCAGTTTAATTTTTACATTTGCCACCAGGACGGATGAGCGCAATGGAAGCCATGAGTGATGCTATCGGGACCACGCGTTTATCAACTCCTCTGACTAACTCTGCCAGGGTTCTTTATCTTTTCAAATCCCTTGTGTGTGTGTGTGTGTGTGTGTGTGTGTGTGTGTGTGTGTGTGTGTGTGTGTGTGTGTGTGTGTGTGTGTGTGTGTGTATGTATGTGTGTGTGTGTGTGTGTGTGTGTGTGTGTGTGTGTGTGTGTGTGTGTGTGTGTGTGTGTGTGTGTGTGCACATGTTCTGTCTTTTGACAGGTTTAAATGGAGATGACTTCATGGTTCTGGGCTTGCGGAGTGGTCGTGTTGTCCACAAGTTCAACCTGGGCTCAGGTGTTGGGACAGTTGTGAGTGACCGGCTCAACCCTCGGATCCCCATCCACACCGTGCGCTTCGGGAGGTACCTCAGGACTGGCTGGCTCAAGGTAAATCTCACCTTCAGCATTGAATGGACATCCTACTCTTCATGCTTTAACAAGCTTTAACATTAACGGCCCACTGTTGTCTAGTATGCCATTTACTGCTGTTCTTCCACTAAGTGTCATTTGACCAGGGTTTTGAGGCTAATTCACTAATGTAATTTATATCATACAGCAGGTCTTAAATGGCTAATAACACTACTAATAATATTCTTTACTATTAGCGTCAGAGCACAAAATCACCACTGAAACAAGTCTTTATACGTATTCCATGGCTTTTCTCTAAAGCTGTGTGACAGCCAAAGCAATTGTATTGTGAGTTCAAAGCTCCAGTTAGGCCCAAGAGGTCCAAGTCTAGCATTGGGAGTCCCACTGACAGATGAAATAGGAAACTACTCCAGTCATAGCTTCCTTTGGTGAATGGCCTAACATGATGTGCTACACAGGCTCCAACGAGCCGCAGTGATGACAAATCCATTGCACACGCCACTCTGCGAGGATTATTCTGGAAGGCAACAACAAAAAAAAAAAAAGGAAAGGGAGGAAAAAGAAAGGAGTGTGAAGAGCTTATTGAACAGCTCTGCTAGCCCCCGGGAGGAGAGAGGCTCTCTAAGGCCCATTCGCCGCTGCCGCCGCCGTAACGCATTATTGTTGTTTTTCCACCTCATGATCCATCAGAGACTTGAATCCCTTTGTCAGTGCTTGCGCGGAATAATGCCAATATCTGTTTAAGGTTGATGGCCAAAAAAACAAGACAACATCCTCTCCAGGGCAACTGGCTGGCTTGAACACCTTCAGTCAATTTTATGTTGGAGGATACTCAGAGTACACTCCAGAGCTGCTGCCAGTCGGCGCCCGCTTTCAGAACGGCTTCCAAGGTAAGGCCTGGACTCTAATGACTCTTTTTAGCATTATTTTTGTGTATATAACCATACATATTGGGCCTTTATCAATCCTGTTCACATTATGCCCACCACACAACACCCAGCTGACGGCAAAAGTCGATAGGGGAACAAATAAAAGAATCATCTAGCATGTGGAGGCATTGCACCCGCGCCGCGGCCCGCGCTCGAGACTCATCCGGAATGGATTTCTCTCTCGCCTCCCATATTTCTTGGCTTGCTCTTTAATCAAACACAGGGGTGAGCGCAGCGGCAGCCCCGCTCGGAGCCCCGCGCTGATTGTGCCTGTGCCCCTTTAATCACTCTGGCCCACTAAAGCAAAGCTTTGCGTGGAAATCGATTTCCCTCCCTCATAAGTCAGCCAGACAAGGGTGCCGCCATTCAGATCATCTTTTTGTTATAATCAGCATCGTTCCTGCTCCCCGCCCCCCCGCCCCCCGCGCTGCGACCTCTGGGCGGTCACGTGACTCGTCTGCCGAGTGCTCCAAAGCTCTTGATGCGCGGCCCCATCACCATTAGCATGGCCGCAGCCCCATAATGATGATAACTGCGCCGAATTGCATCAGAATTTCGCGGACGGCCCTCGCCACAGCTATAATGGGCCGGGCTCATTGCCGTGAAATGTTTTGGTGCTTAAGTCGAAAGGGTGCACAATTCTGCTCCAATTTGATGGCGGGTCTAATCGTCTGGGCCCGCCATCAGCAGACGTAATCATCGCTTGCGATTTCCATGTAACAGATTAAGATCTGTCTGTGCGAGCTCTCATTTGATTCTAATGCCCACAATGCTGTCGGCGCTCAGCGTCTAAACACACAGTGGTTTGTGCTGGCGTGCGTACGCAGCGTCTATAGCATGCTAGGCCTTCCCCACTTGTCAAGCACTGTCTGCAGGGGAGGTATTAATGGAGAGAAAAAAATGAGATCTAATCGGATTGCAGCTGGCCTGCGGGCCTCTCTTGTTGTGAGGACTGGGTGGCAGAAGAAGTGATAATGCACTTTAGCGCCTGTTATCAATGGGAGACACACTGCCACTCCACTCCTGCAAATCTGCGGCTGCAGTGTGACTGATCATCAGCTCGGCGGATCAAGCGCTCAGCTCAGCGCGCGCCGGAAGAAAGGTGCATTAGCACATGTAATTACCTTCTCCCGTGAGCGGAGCACCCACCTCAGACCCTCCGCCCTCCACCCGCCGCTACTCACCTGCAGCACCCCCACGTCTCTCTCGCTCCTTCCCACACCCCCCACATCTCCCCCCGCCAGACAGCTCACCACAGATGATATAATACACACACACACACACACACACACACACACACACACACACACACACACACACACACTCACACACACACACATTATCTCCCAAAATCCAAGAGAGCCACCTCATGGCCAGTCTCCTCTGTGCTTGAACCTAATGGGGAAAGAAGAAGAGGAAATCATCTCCTTGCCCAGATCAACACTTCTTTCCCCACCCATTCTCAGCTTCACCTGTGTGTGTGTGTGTGTGTGTGTGTGTGTGTGTGTGTGTGTGTGTGTGTGTGTGTGTGTGTGTGTGTGTGTGTGTGTGTGTGTGTTGTCTGTCTGTCTGTCTGTCTGTCTGTTGTGTTGTGTGTGTGTGTGTGTGTGTGTGTGTGTGTGTGTGTGTGTGTGTGTGTGTGTGTGTGTGTGTGTGTGTGTGTGTGTGCACGCAGGCCGAGAGGTGCTCTGCTCTGGGGGGGATGCCTCTATGCTTGGAGTGCAGCTAGTCCACGCCATCCCTCCATGAATATTCATGGGCCAGCCTGACATTTTCCCCCATAACCTGTGTGCATGAATGACTAATGAGAGAGAGAGAGAGAGAGAGAGAGAGAGAGAGAGAGAGAGAGAGAGAGAGAGAGAGTCTCTCTTGCAAAGAGTCACTAGGACTTGCAAAAAGAGACCCCTGTGTTTTCAAGCCTGGGACTTCCACTTCCAGATGAGGAATGAAACAGTTTTTGCTTTCTTTGTGCACGCTGAATGTGTTTTTCTGTCTTTGCCTTTTCCTCCGTATATAAAAAGGCTTTCATAAAGACCACAGATTACAATTTGAAAAAGGTTACAGCTCAAAATGTTTTGAGGTGAAGTCGTGCGTGTCCCAGAGCTTTTGTGCAAAGTCAGGTCATGTAGAAAAGGGGAGGCGAAGGGTGAAAAAAAAAGAAATCAAAAAGCATTATTCTCAATTAATGTAGGTTCCCGGGCCGAGCCACTGAAGCAGAAACTCATCAGTGGGCCCTTTGCTTCACAGAAACACAGCCAGCCGTGTGATCAATAATTTGATTTGCATAGATTTGGATTTGCATGCATGTCATTTGCCATCGACCGGCAAGATAAAAGCACTTTTATTTGAATTGTAATTCATCCCTCTTCCAGACTGGCACACGTTACTGTCTCCCTCTTATCTTTTGTTCCCTCTTTGTCAGGCCGACATAATGCTGCAAGTCTTTGGCCGCTAGAGCGCTCTGGCAATGATGAAAAAGTTAAGCTCCATCTCGTATGTATAGATTCCGCCGCCACCACTTCCTCTGTCTCACACACATTTTCTTTCTTTTTGTCTCTCTCTCTCTCTCTCTCTCTCTCTCTCTCTCTCTCTCTCTCTCTCTCTCTCCCTCACTTTCTCTCCCCTCCATCATTTCTCCATTGCGGTAAAGGTTGCATATTTGATTTGCAATTTCGGACCAGAGCGGATGGAAGGTTCCGAGCTCCGGGCCAACCTGAGGGCCATCCCATCGGCGGGCGCAGTGTGGGGCAGTGTGGGGTGGACCCTTGTGCCCTGGTGCGCTGCCAGAACGGAGGCGTCTGCGTGGACTCTGGCTCCTCTGTGTAGTGAGTAGAATAAACTTCATCTATGGCTCTCGCTGCCAGTAGGCAGAGGCTTGGTCAGCACCATCTGAGGGCAGTAAGACAAAATGACCACCACAGTGACATGCAGAGAACATTCCAGATTTAAACGGAATATTGACAATATTCGGTTTGTGCGTGAGTCATGTAAACTCAATTTAGCTGTATCCCGGTTTCTGGCACAAACCAGATGCTGTCAATATTCCAATGTATATGATGAGCTTGTATGGAGATGTATAAATAGCACTAATGATTGGTATGAATGAACACACTGATGGACATGTACATGGAGCATCACTCTGCTGCTGCCACCTGTCCAATCAAGTGCAGCTTTAAAAGCAACCCCCCGCAGTGAGATCATTACATAAAGCCACCATTTTGTAAGGAAACAGCCACATATTCAACAGATTTGATACTGTACATTTTCAGCAGACTCCAGACACAAGACTGTGCTACTTGTAATAAATGCAGCAGTGTTTTTTAAGGTTGTTTTTTGCCCTGACATTTAAACAATGAACAGAGTTATTCAGTAATTTAAATAATGAACAGCTATACTGCCATGCTGTACTGCTATGGAAAATACCAGAAATGTTAGATTTTTGTATCTCCTGGAAATTTGTCTGTGCCGGACTGAGTATTTCAGTTACAGCAGATATGTAGAAATGTGGATAATTATGGATGATTCACTGCATTGTAATAATATAATAAGATACGCTGCATCTCTGTCGGTGCCAGTTAACACCTGGAACACGAGGACAATCAGAAACATGTTAATGAAATAAGCATCAAATTAGCATTTGTTTGTGTGTCAGTATTAAAGCATTGCCTCGCTTGCACTTTGACTAATTCCAGCCCATCGCCTTCAGATGTGAGCCTTGAAACTCATAAGCGCAACAAATATGAATTTGGTCCACCTGAAAGAAGCGGGGCCTTGTGGCTATATGGTAGTGTAGTGTAGTGCAGAGGAGAGGAGAGGTGCCCAGAGGAAGAGTCAAAGATGGCAGGTGACTTCTGCAAGATGGCAGGTGACAGCTGGATGTGCCATCGAACATCTCCACAGGCTATAAACCCACACCAGAACCCAGCTCATTTTCCCACCGTATTCCATGTCTTAGACAAGAATGTCACTCATTAGTGCTTTAGCAATCAGCTGCTATTTTGCCACTATGTCTCTAATAACCCAATGGTGTCAAACCATAGACATTAGACCTGCCAGGTTTAGTCCTACTCATGCAGATTGCAGATTGTTACAGTGCTGCAGAGAGAGAGAGAGAGAGAGAGAGAGAGAGAGAGAGAGAGAGAGAGAGAGAGAGAGAGAGAGAGAGAGAGAGTGTTCAGTCTTACAATACATGATCAGACTGTAAGAAAATTGATGCAGAAGAGTTACTGTACAAAAATTGTTTTCAGGCACATAGAGTCTTACTACAGCCCAGATGGGCAGTGTAAGTATGTTTGTGTTCACTTGCACAAATATAAGATTATAAACTACATTTCTCAGCACTGCAGAGATTTAACAGCCTGTTGCTGGAGCTGCTTGAGAGTGGCATAGGGAGCACATGTCAGACACACACCCTACCTGTGACACACATACTCTCTCTCTCTCACACACACACACACACACACACACACACACACACACACACACTGACAAACACGCTCACCCTCCGCCGATCAATGCTATTATCTTAGCAGGCTGTGAGAGTAAGGAGGATAGGCTGTGCTTAACATGGTGACAAAGTGACAGACAGGGGTGGTAACCACATCAATCCCAGATCAATCCCAGCTGAGTGAGCGAGCGAGGCCTCCACACGAGTAGAGGAGGCTGGCGGGAGGGAGGGAGGGAGGTGGAGCGCAGGCTCAGGTGTCTCTCTCTCTCTAATGCCTCTTGTGCTCTGTGTTAGCGTGTGGAGTGGAGCCACATAAATATACATCACTTTGTCAAATTGCCTTTGTCATCATTTAGTCAGGAGTTAATCTATGTAAATGCAAAATGATCACATTATCTGATGTGTGTTGGTGCACCTGCGCTTGCTGTGAGCATATATCTTTGCATACGTTCCAGCAAAATGAATGGAGGTGGGCTGTCGCTTTAATGTAATTTCTAGCCGAAGTTGGCCAGATTGCCTCGACGCGGATGCTTTATCATTTCCATAAAACACAGCAGAATCCGGTAAAATGGATGTAAACTATGGAAATGAAACTCTTGGCAGCATATTAGGACTCAGGGAATGTGTGTGCATTTTTCTTCACTTGCTCATGCGTTTTATTTACTTCCTCAGCTTCAAAACAGTTTTCTTCCCATCAGCTTAAGCAATTAGCAGAGAGCACGTCCTCATTAACTGCAGTCAGAGGCCATGTGTCATGTGGCTAATTAAATGGAATAGTGTTTGCAGGTAGTCTATCGTATTGTTTCATCATGTCTACTGACCACAAGACCCACACACCAGTTGGAGCTCCAGTATGGCACACATTGAGCCTTTAAAGGAAAGTACCGGAGTGAATTCAAGCATAGCCCTGTTGAAAGAGCTTGCTAAATGCGCTAGTTAGCGAGTGGAACAAAATAATTTGGTACAGCACAGACCGAACGCGAATGCAGAAGCGAATAGACACTTTACACTGAATCAATGGGACCTGGCTGTTGGAAACCGAAAGTAAGATCTGAGGTTACATTGACTCAATGTAAAGTGTTTCCCGTTCGCGTTAGGTCTGTGCTGTTCGAAAATCTTTCATTTCATGTGAAATATATTGCTGTTAGAAGGCTCGTACAGCAGGGCTATGCTTAAACTTACTCCGGTATATTGCTTTAAAGTGACTTTAAAGCAAGTCAATGAAAGGAATGCAGCCAACTAAAAAAAATGACATGATACTGGTATTATATATTTCAGGATGTGGTGGAGCATTATTGAGTTTGGGAGCAATGACTTTGGATGTAAATTGAGGTATTAAAGAAATATCTTTCCGACAAAAAAAGTGCAGGGTAAATTGTGCCTTTGGAGAAAATACATTGGGGTGAACTGTGCCTTTGAAAATTGTGCAACATTTATATTTTGATCTCCAAAACTGTAGTGCTATATAAAAGCTAGACAAATTCAATACAAATTTTCGTATTTGAGGTTTAGTTGATTTAATAAATTATTTTTATGAAAGTCTTTTTCTCCTCTTTTGTGTTCTCTGTGACGATCTAGGCTACTTAGGTGTCTGTACTGTTGTCACAGTTTCATTCATTATATTTTACATTACATTAAGTTTTGTTAGAAGTTTTTTTTTTTCCTTAACTTGAATGTGCTTATCCTTCATGCAATGAGACTTTATTCTTTGCTGGATGAGTTCCATGCTTACTGGCACACTTTTCCCCACTCTACTCTACTGCATGTCACAAATGAGGGCATAAAGCTGCAGTGTTTTGAGATGACCTGGGCTCAGTCTGGACCACAGAGGATCTGGAGCAAACTCCCATGATTTGCCACCTGGGATGAAGGTTATCTCTGATCCCACATTGTAAAACATGGGATTTCCAAATCCTGATTCCTGGGCGCGAGATGTGCCATATTTTATATAGGATAATACTGCATTTAGATGAGTTCTTCAACGCTTCACTAGGTCACTAATTCACCCGTTCACTTTTGCATTAATTATGCATAATGTATTATAACTTCCAACAGTTTGATCTATACGTAAGAACTTAATTATGCAGTTTATTTCACTAATTATTCATTATTGGAGTGTCATGATGCAGCATCTCCTATCAAATTAGAACTCTACTGGCTAAGTCTGATGGAGTTTAATGGCCTCAGTAAGAAGACTGCTTAATTAAAGGACAAATCCCAGAACTGTATGTTGATGTCACATGTGAGTGTTTCTTTCAGCTGCCAGTGTGTTTTGGGATGGAAAGGAGCACTGTGCTCTGAGAGGGTGTCTGTATGCGATGCGGAACACAGCCCCCCACCCAGGTGTGCCAAGGGTTCCACCTGCGTGCCACTCCCCAAAGGCTACACCTGTCTGTGCCCACTGGGCACTGGAGGCCAGTACTGCCAACAAGGTCAGACATCTTCCCTCCTCCGCCCCCTCCCCTTCCTTCCCTCCTTCCTCCCCCTCCTTCCCTCCGCCTCATTGTGGCAGCAGTAAAAAGCAAGCTTTTAATTCATTACTGGCTCATACTTTCTCCCCCCTCTCTCTCCTGGGACAGTGGGGAGGTAAGGGAGCACGTCAGAAACAGTAGATTAAACACCCCCTCCCCCCTCCCTCCCACTTCCTGCTTTATTGAGCCAACTGTTCCTGCCCAGTCACGTCACGACATGACACCCACCTTACTCATCCTGCTTAGTCATCCTGCATCCTCGGACAGCCATGGCTAACCTTTCCTGTCAATTGCCAGTGACTTGAGATGTGGCCCTCTGCAAAACAAACCCTGGCCTCTGTTAGTATCGATTGAATAAAAAGAGTCTTTCTCCCTCAAAAACACGCTCGGGCATAATAAGAGGCTAAAGCTGATTAGTCCAGAGGTGGAGGGGTGTGTGTGTGTGTGTGTGTGTGTGTGTGTGTGTGTGTGTGTGTGTGTGTGTGTGCGCGTGTGTGTGTGTGTGTGGCCTGGGCAGGTACAGAGTCGGGAGGTAGTGCTATTGTGGAAACTGGCAGAGGACAGAGTAGCGTCTTTGGGATTTTATTTCAAAGGCTACTTTTATTTCCATTTCAAAGTTCAGAAAAAGGTGTCCTCAGCAGTCTGGTTTCAGTTGTGGTCCATGTGTGAATCCAGTTCATGTGGGTGTGTGTACCTGCCACACACCACTGGTCTCCTTTTAAACAGCGCTTAAAGACGCTTGAAGGCAATGACCCTTCAGAATCCAGGCTTTCTTTCACTGTACATTAAAAGCTTTGAATGCCTTTGTGGAGGCCTGGAATCCCCCCAGGGGCTCTGAGAGAAGCTGGAGTGCAGAGCCGGGGATCAGAGACGGGGTCTTTGGCTCCCTTAGGTCCTTTAGGTCCTCTATGCTCCAGTGCCTACTTGTCAGCAAGACTCCAAACCCTCACCCACAGACTCAGCAGAAAATGGCTCGAGAGAGAGAGAGAGAGAGAGAGAGAGAGAGAGAGAGAGAGAGAGAGAGAGAGAGAGAGAGAGAGAGAGAGAGAGAGAGAGAGTGTGTGTATGCCTAAGTTGGAGCATATGGATATTTTCATGGCCAATTACACAGAAAAAAGGCCTTTACCACATTCTGTGCATCTCTTCACTCTCCTCAAACTCACGGGCCTCGTCCTTTCCAGAGCTTTGTAGTTAACTCTGTCTAATTCAGCAGGGGAATCCAAAGTCTGCTCATCTCTTGACAATCTGCTACCCTAATGCTGGCAATCACATGTACTTTTAGTCACTATTTTTAAAGGCTCCCATACCACACATTGCATTTCTATTGAAATTGATTCACTTACAGAATAGATTATTCATGGACTCATGATGAGTTCTGTATAAAAATGGAGAATGAAATGTAATGTAATAATAAATGTGTTGCTTTCCAATATTGCAGCCTTGGCTATCAGCGATCCTTACTTCAGTGGAAATCTCTCCTCCTGGATGGCTTTCTCTCCAGTCAATGTGAGATACAAAACACACCTGCAGATGCAATTTCAGACTCTGTCACCAGAGGGCATTGTTTTCTACATGGCCCAGCACCTCACTGCCAAAGCAGGTCAGTCTGACCCTCATGTTTATACTACAGATTAGTAGTATTACAGATTAAATGTTATTGTTATAGTCAGTATGGCTTATGTTATGTGTGATATTTGCTTCTATTTGAACTGATCTTACTGCCACACTTCCAGTGCCACGCTGAAAGCCTTTATTCTTCTTGCTTTGCAGGGGATTTTATCAGCGTGTCTCTGACCTCTGGGTTTGTCCAGCTGCGCTACAACCTTGGAGACGGCACTGTTGTGCTGCAGTCCACAAACAAGGTGGACCCCAGCGGCCGGGTCTGGCACAGCTTGCAGACGGGGAGGCAAGGCGTCCACAGCTACCTCATCCTGGACGGAGTGGTGGTCACCCAGAATGCCACTGAGGTTATGACCACTCTGGACGTAGCGACAGACATCTTCATCGGAGGGGTGTCCTCCCTGAGCTTGGTCGCTCCCAGTGCAGTGGAGAACGAACCTACAGGTTTCACTGGCTGTATCCGAGAGGTCATCATCAACGGCAATGACCTTGACCTCACTGAGAAGGGGGCGACCAGTGGCGCCAATATTGGGGACTGGGACGGCACAGCCTGCGGGTATAAAGTGTGCCAAAAGGGTGGGCTCTGCCGTGCTGTGGGCCTGGCGTCATTCACCTGCTCTTGTCCTCCTACCTGGACGGGACCCCGATGCGAAGAGTCTGTTTACTGCATGGGCAACCTGTGTCGCCATGGTTCCCTCTGCGTGGCCAACATGACCGCCTCCTCATACTCCTGCATGTGTTCGCTGGGATGGACTGGGCCGTACTGTGATGAGCCTGTGTCTATGCACACTGTCAAGTTTGTTGCCAATTCCTATTTAAAATACAAAGACCCCCAGTACTATCAGAGAAATTTGAGATACACTCAAATGTCATTCAATTTCACCACAAGCAGGGAGGACGGGCTGATCGTGTGGATGGGCAAGGCACAGAACGAGGACGATGACTACCTAGCAGTCGGACTGCGAGATGGACACCTCCAGATTGCCATTAATCTTGGAGAGAGGATCCCTGTTCCTCTCGTGTACCCCAACGTCACATTGTGCTGTGACAAATGGAACCATGTCACTATAGTTCATAATAGAACCGTAATCCAGGTGTTCTTGGATGAAGAGAGAGTCATTTTTGAGGATGTTGATCCCTTTGAGCGATACGTTGCCATAAATTATGACGGTATTTATTATTTCGGAGGGTTTGAGTTAAATAGAAATGTGTCTGCTATAACATCTGGCCTTTTTTCTACAGGTTTTGAGGGAAGCATCAAAGATGTTGTTTTATTTCAAGACACCAGAAAGCTGCAGTTTCTTCAAAGCTATGAAGGATTTAATGTTTACAAAGGTGATGAGTAGCAGCTTTTTTGTAGTAGTAGTTGACTTGGATTTTTGGGGATTTTCCAGATTTTAAAGATATTTCAGTGACAGTTTTAGATAATTATGAAAGTATGCTATATTTTCTAGCACACTTAAAGGGCCTCTTGTAATCCAAACTTAAAACAACTGTACAGTGTCAATGATGGGGTACTGCCTTAGATATACGTTTCAAATGCATACCATTTAATTTGGTTTATGTTGCCTGTGGTCCATGAACGTCTGTAAATGTGTAGCACATTTATTCAAGATTCTAGACATGAGGTGCTACAAAGTCAATTACTTTGACATATCTCCGACATATATTAATGTCTCATGTTGGTGCTGTATTTTCCTGTTACCTCTGCAGCTGTTTTTACTTGTATTCTCATTTCTTCAGAATATACTGTATGTTTTCGTTTCTTAGAAACACTAATTAAAGTCAAAATGAGTAGAAATACAAGTGTCAATTTTCACACATCACTTTTTGTGCATCACACTTTGTCATTTACTCCACTATTGGAAAATTGACTTATCAGAGTATATTTCTTTTCCGACAATGTTTTATGAACAATAAAAGATTAGCTTTATTATGAACTGTACAGAAAACACAAGGTGCTGAATGCACACTTGATTTCTAATGTGCATGACAAGCCAAAATGTACGAAGACAATAATTATCTCAAAACAATTCAGAAAAAGAAAAGAACATTCAGGGAGGGACATTTAGAATGAAATAACATCTGAAGAGAAATTGCTTTCGAAAATCAATCCATGTTTGTTGATTTTCCATGTAGCGTTGTGTTAATTTTGACCACTTGCATTTAGATGAAACATGCAGAGTAAGAAAGTTACTTGTTGACAGTATCATAGATATGAGCGATCACAGTTGCCTATGTGGTCAGTGCAAGCAAAACCATTAAAATTAAAGTTTTTTTTTTCTTCAGAATTTAAAATCCATAACTCAACCTAAAATATTTTTTTTATCCTTTTCAAGTCTGTCTTTTTTTTTTTATAAAAAAGCTGCACGTTGTGGACATCAATAATAACTCTACAGACATTTGATCTACTGTACTGAAAAATAAAAAAGCTTTTTGTAAGGAAAAAAAGGCATAAAAGCGAATGTTTTTGCAATTATGTGTAAAAATCAAGAGCGTTTGTCTCTCGAGCTCTTCTTTCCCTTCTCGTGTCCAGAATCACGCCTGTGTTTTTCTCTGTCTTTATCTTTGTGACGCCCACTGTAGTCGTCGCTATGATGCCTCTCTTTCCGTCTGTCCGAATGACGGTCGTCCTTTGAGTGTTTGCTCCGGCTTTTGTGATGTCGCTCTCTACTCCGACTTCTACTGCGGCTCCGACTCCGGCTTCTACTCCGGCTCCTGCTACGGCTCCTGCTCCGACTTCGGCTCCGACGTTCGCGCTTTCCTCGTTCTCGGTCATAATCCCGGTCGTGGTGCTTGCTTTTCTTCTCATGATGTCTCGATCGGCTGTGGTGATCCCGGTCATGCTTCTTGTGTCCGCCGTCCTCAGAACGACGTGGCCTTTCCCATGGGTCGTGGTACCTCTGTTCTGATCCTTTCTCTTTTGGCGAGACGTGAGAAGGCTTAGCAGGTTCGGCAAAGTGTGGAGTCCCAAAGGGAACAGGAACAGGAAGTACGTTGAGAGGTGGGGGGAAGCCAGGCTGGAGGGGAGGGCCTGGTGGGGTCCAGGACGGGGAAGGAGCCTGACTTGGGGGAAACAACATGGCTGGAGGAGGCACTGGTGCTGGGTAACCCAGGTTTGGGGACACTGGTGGTGGCACAGGTAAGAAAGGTGGCTGACTGCCCTGGGCAGAGTAACTGGACAATGGTGACTGGTGAAAGGGAGCTGGAGGAGGATAAGGGCCGAGTGGGGGGACATGACTGACAGGGGGGAATAAAGGGGGAGAGTTCAGAAGAGGCAGACGTGGCGACAGAGGGTCTTTGCCCTTGCAGTTGGACGAGATGGTCTTGATGCTCTGAATATCCGTCAAAGGTTTGTATTCCTTTGGAGATAGATCTGAAGAGCTAGGCACAGGTGTTGAATGCTGCAGACCCTTGTCTTTGTCTTCCTGTATTTCTGGTTGCTCAGAATGCATCCTGACTAAATCAGAATCCTTCAATTCAGGAGTTGCTGTTTTAACTTCACTTGGCTGTTCTACACTGCTTTTCAAAATACTAGTCAGAGGTGGTTTTGGACTGCTTTCTGGACTTGACAGACCTGGGATCACTGAAGTACTGGATGGTTTGTCTTCTCCAGAGGTGTCCAACAGTGTTGCTGTTGTGGAATCTGGACTAGACTGCTTATCTGGACTGAGATTTACGCTACTAGGCAGCGACTCTGCTTTCTTGGGTAATTCGGAGGCGCTGGGCTCAGGTACCTCCTGAGGTGAAGACAGACTAGAAAGAAACACCTCTGTTGAGACATCTGCCGGTTTGTCTTTAAGAGACAACGAGGTGCTACTTGGCACATCACTTTTCTGTTTTCCTGTCAAATGATCAAGGACTGGCGTCTCAGCATCACTTGATGGACCACCCAAATATTTGGCTGATTTGGCCGAGTCTGTCTTAAATTTCTCTGCATTGCTGGATGAAGGTGCCTCTGTCTTGTCCAACTTAAAATCTTTGTCAGATTTCTCCGTTCTGACTGATGAACTTGCGCTATCTGTTTTCGATGACTTTGAATCTGTGACCAGTTTTTCAGTCTTAACAGAAGGACTTGCATCTGCCTTGACTGATTTAGAATCTGCTGTGACTGATGTGTCTGATTGACTAAAGTGACCTGTATCCATCATGCCTGATTTGGAATCTGTAACAGATTTTACTGTCTCAGTGGATGGACCTGCTTCCATTTTGACAGCTTTCGAGTCCTTCTTCTTTATAATAAATCGATTGAGACTCGGGGTTGTAGGAGTGGTGGGCTTGGCTGAGCCTCCCTGACTTCCAGCATCACTTGGGACAGCCTGTTGCCCTGTAGTGCTAAGTGCTTTGCTTGCTTCATCCACACACACCGAGTGCTGGCCCTTCTTGTCTAGAGAGGACGAGGCCGATTTGAGTACCCCGGGGAGAAATCGAAGTGGTTTAGATGAATCGAGCAGACCAAGGTCTGTAGCTGAGTCCTCAGTTTCGATAGGCTCGGTCCCCAGTGGATCATCGGTCACAGATGGCTTATGTGGTACAGCTTCCTTCACTGATGGAACTTTTAAAGAGCTGATGAAATCATTTTCCACATCTACGACTTTTGCTGGCTTTGTGATCAGATCAGCTGTTTTTTCAGTCTGAGGTAAGACACCTGCTGAGCTACTAGAAGGCAGGGGAAGAATAGCACCATAGTCCCTTTTAGGCCGCTGTCTGATGATCAGTCCCAACAAAAGATTTGGCCGATTGGACTCCAATCCTGCAGGAGTACAAATGGGACAAAACAACATTATTTGACGCCATAGCGCTCTATAGATACATTAACTTAATTCTCACACATACTGATCTGCCTAAAAGTCAGTCTGATTATTCACCCTACCTGGACCATCAAAAGGAACAATCTGATGAGGGATTTTTTCAGTGGCACCCAAGGGGATGAGATACATGTCTTTAACCAACTTTCTGTTATTAGCGACCACTCCGTATCTCCGCCGACTACTGAAATAAGCATATAGCAGAGTGTACGATATCTCATCTTCCTCTGTCACCGGGTCGAATCGAATCACACACAGCTCCTGATTTGGAAGAAAGAGAAGTCAATTGTAAACACTGAAATGATGCATGAGTACAGCAGTAAGCATAGAGTTGGTGCAACAGCCCTTTATCTTACTTTTGTTCCAGACGCCCTGATTTTTTCCACATAGTCCCACACTATTTGTGGTGATATCCTTCCACCAACTTGGATGTTTTCAGGAAGATCCTGACAGTAGGGTAAAAGAAGGTTATTATAAGTCTTTTTTTTTAATGTTTTTTTGTTTTTGATATACAAGTTGTTGAAAAGCCCATTTACCTCAGTTAAGTGATCCAAAGTTCCTGAGACTGGATAGGCTTTTGTGAGGAGCTTGGCCACAGCAGCCATATCCACAAAACCATTCCACAGGCTTTCCAAGTTGGCAAGAAATGCTTTTGGATCTTCCCTACTGCTTAGGCTTTCAGATCTGCAAATACATTACATTTCACAAACACACTGCATGACAGGTGGCCATTTTTCCCTTAACTTCTGTGGTAAATTAAAAATAAATAAATAAAAATTAGGAAGTGCTTGGGCCTTACCGTCCTTCGAAACTGGAGAATATTCCAGAGGTCATGAGGCTGCCTTCTAGAGCATCAAGCTCGTCAGTTATCCCTGATGGTGTAGGGGCTGCCTCCACTTCAGATGTGGATGGACGTTTCGTAACTGTGGTGGCCACTTTAACAACTTTAGTGACCGGTTCCTCAACAGGGGGCGCCATGCGACCTGAAGAAGATTAACCAATAAGTTTGGGCAAACAGAGGACCTGTACAACATAACTACATTGTATATGGTGAATTGACATCAACTTTGACTATGACTAATTACATATATCATTTAATAGGAGGCATTTAAACCACTGTAAACGTTGTTACCATTTTCTGATTCTTCCTTCAGGATCAGAAAGAATTTTTAAAAATCTCAACACCTACTCCAAGCTGAACTGACAATAGCACAACTGTCCATGATAACGGATACAAAAGAACCAGTGAAAAATATGTGCCTTAATAAGTTTCCAAAGTCCTGCATGTTTCATACATTATTGTATCTGTTGTCTAAAGTAGACAGTGCCATCATCAGATTTGTCAGCGGAGTTGGTTTATCTAGGAAAGGTATGCTATGAGTATGTGTGTCAGTATGCCATTCGCACATACATTTCCGCAACACATTACCGATTTATGTGTATATTAGCATTTTCTCTTCTCTTTTCTGTTTCCCTGGAGACCAGAGCTCTGAAAGTCATGTGCCATTCTCTAAAGGAAACTGCCACTTTATGATGGCGTTAACATGGTAAGATAAGGCCAGAGAAGACCTTCACTCAAACTTTTGATTATAAATATTTAGTAACCAAGAAATACCCAGTTGTCCCCAAGGTAGCCAAATAGACAGATCCTGTCCAAAGTGACTGACTTTGGATTTTTTAATGAGGTCAATAATTAAAGAGGCAGTACTGACTGACCCATATTAAACTAAAACTTCTGTAATTCCAGAGTTTGCTAGCCGAAAATCCCACAAATCATCTAATCCTGTACTCCTCTAGTCAAACTGTCTGATCATGAGTTGAGAAACATCATACTGGAAACTAATTATTCAGCTGATTATGCCTCCAAACATCACAGACTTGACTTGGCGGTACAAGCTTCCCAGACGTGACTACATAGCAGAAGTGTCAATCACAGGGCATAAGCAGAGGGTTGTGCTTCTCACCAGTGCAGATCTTGCAGTTGAGATCAAAGAGATGGGACTTGTGCAGGCTGGTGGTGTCCTTCACGTCTTTAGGGGGCTCCGGCTCAGACACCTGGGGCTTCTCCTCAGGCTCCTCCACAGCTTTGGGGACCGGCTCAGGCTGGAGGGGCTACAACACACACACACACACACACACACACACACACAAATATGACATGTGTATGCACATGCAAGCAAATAAACACACAAGTATGCACACATGCAAACAATGAACACACACACAAACACACAAGTATTCACATGGAAACAAATGAACACACACAAACTTGATTAATTTAAATTACTAATGGTTGTCTGTGCTGTGCATATTGACATGTTTTCTATAACCATTATGGTTATTATTCACTGGTAATTAACCTGTGCCCTAATGGATAATCAAAACAATCTTGTTTACAATTGTGTGTGTGTGTGTGTGTGTGGCACCAGTGTTTCCAAAACACAGACTTAGTTTGTTTATTCCAATAAACTTAGCAGGTTTATTTACCTCCAGTTCTATGGCCTCAGGGGCTTTCAAAGGCTCCTGGTTCTCAATCTCAATCTCTCCTTTGTGGGTGATTTTAGTGATGGGTCGCCTCTCTGCCTCCCGCTGCTCTTTCTCAATCATTTCTATGGCCTGGTGACAAGACACAAGCCAAGGGGGAGTGAACACCATTAGGTTGCAATCAAACACAGCGCTTGACCCAATCAATACAGAATCAACTTTTCAAGGTTAGCCTTGTTCGGCTTCAAAGTATTGAGCCCAAAACATTTGTAAATCTATGAAACGGTGTGCAAAAGATTTAACACAGTGAGTTGGAAAAAAGTGGGATTTAAGTGAGATTTGCAATGAGGCTTGCTTGCTGGAAAGAGGCAGAAAAGAAGTACAGAGGCAAAAATGTTTGGTTACATTACAAGAACCAAAGTGGAGCAACTCATTTTGACATTCCAACATTGGTTTAACACTGTAGAGTTTGTGAATCTTAAAGAGCACTGCATTGCAATAATGATTTGCTGTTCAACAAACCCTCTGAATTTAACAAGAAAAAAAAAAAAAAAAAAAAAACACATTGCATTTTTACGTCAAACATAATTGCATGACTTCTTCAATAATGGCTATACTGAGGTAATGGTAAAAAGCATGTCCCATCCTTACATGTCGGTTTTCCCTTTGTCTCCAAGCAGCCAACTCTTTGGAGGCCAGTTCCTCTGGGCTCAAACGGATGAGGTCTCCTGGGGAGATTTCCCCTTGGAGAACCCGCTTAAATAGTACCTGAGCAAAATCAGGAAATACTGCTTTTACAAACACGTGATGGCAGAGAATAAAAAGGGAAATATTGTTTTACAAACACTAGGCCTAACCAATCCCCAAGCCCAATATGACACGTGAACTTACATTGTTTTTGGTGTCCTTAAGGTTAAAGGTTAAGCTTCGGTATTTGCTCTTGTACTTGCTGTCAGTGCCCTGGAAGAATGAATAGAGCTCTCTCTCTGTTCTCCTGGCCACCTCAGCAACCTTCTCAGAGGAAACCTTCAGGTCAGAGTCTTTAAGCCTAAAATGGGGACAAAAAAGGGAACATACAAGATTTACGGTCTGTAGAGTCTAGAGAAAAGTAAGTCATGCTGAACTTGTACCCACAAATCAAACAGAGAAAGTTGAAAGCCATCACTATAGTCCACAGAAACAACTGCAGGAACATGAATTACCCCTGGGCAGACCGCTCTCCACCATGCCTGCTACATGGCACATGTTCATACACATTCCCATCTATTCACACGTGATGTACAAGCCTTGCCAGACCAATGGCTTAATGCGTACCTGCTCAAAAGGATGTCCTTTAGAGTGTGGCGGACATTCCGTCTGATCTGTTCTGTGGAAGGCTGCTTTGTGCTTACAGGGGACACTTTAGCTTTACTTTTCTCAGACTTCGTGTGAGTTCCTGATGGGACAAAAAATTAGATATTATATCAACTCTGCGTATGCAGTCGTTATGAGCTCACATACATGTGTCCCTCTGTCTGAACTGACAATTGATGGTATCTATTAACATTAATCTGTGGATCTGTACCATAAAAATTACCACTTCTGTGTGTAGAGTCCTTAGCTTCTGATGAGTGCCCCCTTTCTGAGTGGCTGGAATCCTGAAGGCCATAACCAGAAAAAAAATAATATTGTAAAAACAGTCTGTGTTGTGCAAGAACCCAGTGCACCAATCCCCCCAAAATTAAACTGGTGTGTGTGTGTGTGTGTGTGTGTGTGTGTGTGTGTGTGTGTGTGTGTGTGTGTGTGTGTGTGTGTGTGTGTGTGTGTGTGTGTGTGTGTGTGTGTGTGTGTGTGTGTGCTGCCAGGTTAACATAGTGTACTACAGGTTAACAGAGCAGGGAGATGAAGGAAATGCATTATCACAACACTATTCACCAAAATGCAAGTGACACTGTAATGTGCAATAAACCTGTGAATGGAAAGCAACACAACTTTAAAGGGAACAAAAGTCCCACTACTGAACAGTGGTGAACTACTAGAGAAGCTCTTTAGAAAGTATTAAGGTGGAATGCGGTCACCCAATACCCCAGCACTTAAGTTTTGTATTAAAACTAAAAACAAATAAAACAAACCCTTGAACAGCTGACCATGTACATATTGTTATGTGACGCACAGCTTAAAGAAATACAGCAGTGGCTTGATTTATGACTGAAAAAACACAAAAACAATAATAGTCTTAATATGTTATACACAAACACATGAACACTTATGACTAAGGCCTTGTTCAGATTGCCATCTAAAATCAGATTTTTTTGCATAAGCAGATTGTATCTAGCTTTATTTGTGACTTAAATTAATTTTGAATTTAAAACCAACTCAAACATTTTGTCATTTGCAACATCACACAAACAACACCACCAGATCTAGCCTATCTGCAGCACTGGAATAAATCTGAGAATTTGTCCATCGCTGATATTGTTATTGTGTAGCCTTGTGCTTGGGCCATCTAAACATCTGAGAAAGACACAAACTTAGTTCTACCTCAGCAGTTTGTTTATCATCTCTGGGCATTATGCGTATGGATACCATAGTAAACAAGGTGGATTTGAGAAATGAAACGTGTGAATATTGGATCTGAGCATTATTAATGTGAAAGGTCAATCAGAAAGATCAGATTTTGATAAGATACGCAAATGAATCAGATTTGGACTACAATCTGACCATCGTCTTAATGGGCATGGATCAATTAAAAGACTGATGATTCTGGCTTTGTTTACCAACATCAGCATGACCTGCAGAAGCTCTGCTCCTATTCAGAGGTAATGTAATTGAGTGAGAGTGTTTACATGCATGTCAGTATCCCCAACAGAATCGGGATACAGGGAGGGAAAGTAATCTCATTTCCCCTGCTGGAAACGTTCCAACCTGTATGGTGAAATGTATGGCTATGTTAAAATTATTAGATTTTGGTTCCCAATCTGAAGTCAAGGCTGTGGCTTCCATATGATACTGTAGGTATGGCTGGCAACTCTTAGCCTGATTGCCATCGACTTTCAAAGCTCTGCCAGACTTTGGTCTGACCACGAGCCTGTACAACAAATGTTTCCCAAAGCGCATGGTTGACCCACCTTCCTCAAATGCCTCGGTTTGCTACTGGTCGCTGTCAGAAAAGGCTGTGCCGAAGCTTAACCCAATCACACCACTCTTTCCTCTGAAATATGCGATGCAATGCAACAGGACTGAGTAACGTCACTGCCTTGAACACGCCTCTACCCAGGGCCGTTTGAGCTGCTTTAAGTTGATTGGTTCCCGACAAAGTGGGTGGACTTCCCGATTCTTCCAGAGCTCAGAAACCCTGTGTATATTGTAGTTTACCAGGCCAGCAATAAGAAACGCTGATGGTGTTACATCACTGGGAGAGCGTGGACAGGCTAGGCAACTCTATTGATTCTGGTTATCATATCTTATCTCATTGACTATTCTGAAATTAGCTCTACGGGATTTTCAAAAGGACGGTTTTCAGGTTAGGAACGCCATTGCTAGGATCACTAATGTTCCACTTTTCCTCCCTATTGAGGTAGCCTGGCTTTGTGTGTGAGCATGTACTGTACACATTTTCCCAAACTCAGTAGCCTATCCCTGATAAGCCCTCACCTGATTCTGACAAATGGAGTACTCTGAAAGCCCCCGATGTACTGTAACATGTAAACACTTTCCTGGTTTCATTGTGTTACTTTCTGACAATAAAGCATCGTTCTTAGAATTACCAATCAGAACGCACCAAAGGAATGCTAGTCAGTAGCGGAATACTAGTATTTCACACATCCACCAGTTTTGTCTGTGTTCATGTAAAGGTCATACTGTATGCTGACGCTGGTAAGAAGCAGGAGATGCAGGGAAACATCAGTGACTGCATCCCAATGGTCCACTTACCCTGAGCCCTGCACCCCCAAATACTTCCATGGCCTCAATCACACAATCAACAAGTTTCATCCTAGTCCAGTTTTACGTGACAGACCATTTTAACCCTGATACTGATACCATACCAAGTCCAGCCCAGTCAAACCAAAGCAATATACAATAACACAATTTCTAGTCCATGCAAAGAAGAGGCCTATATTTACCTTTCTGAATGGCCTGACTCCTCCTGTGGTGACCCCTTGGGCCTGTTTGTGTTTGGGAGTGTGTTGGGAGTCGTTCTTGGGGGCGTGGTCTTTAGTGGTGGGCGTGTCGGAGGCCGCAGGCTCAGCACGGCTACTGTCCTCCTCCTCACAGCAGCGTAGGCACACATACTCCTGGTCCTCCTGCTCCATCTGCTGCACCTTGTCCAGGTCCAGCCCCACACACTCACCGTGGAACCAGTCATCACAGCGCCCGCACCCCACCATGAACCTCAAATAAGAAACAAATACACAAATAAATATCAATCAAATAAACATAGTTCTCAGTATCTGGGTGTGAATAGGTACACTTTTTGGGGAAGCTGGATTTAAAAATCGACTTTGATTCAAGCATGTTGTTGCCATAGACACCCGCTAGTAACACTAGTGGAACGAATTCGCCAGAGGGGAAAGAACTTAATGGTGCCACCCACTAAGAACAACAGTTGCTATTTCTCTACATGATTCAACTATGCTATACCACAATGGCTTAAGCCATCCAGGAAATGAACACAATCTATGTACTCCCCATAAAAAGGTGGATAATAGCAATGCCTTTGTGCCATTTGGAGTTTACATTGCAGGCTTGTTTTTTTTTCCCACAGACACACACACTGAGGCAGGAATGCAGGCGTGGGAGTGCAAAGATAGAAATTAACTGAGAAATATGAGGACACACAGCTGTGTGAGGACAGGCCCAAGGAGGGCCCACATTAACAAAGTCGCTTGCTTTACTCCAGAGGAAAACATCTGGAGAAATTGTGCCATCCACAGCCATCTGTTACAATAAGCATGTTCCGTTCCCCCAGATCTACCTACAGATAGACACATCATCCCTCCTACTACCACACACACTTACACACATTCTGGAGCATCGCATCATGCATCTGTTTGCAGTAATGGCTGCAAATACAAAGAGTGTGCTGTCTTTCTGTCCCTATTCCCCATCATGGCCATAAGCCAGACATGAAAACGGAATTGAACTATAATGCGGAATTTGCAATTTCTAGCATGTTGACATCGACCATTGACCATTGATCTGTGCAACATTTCTAAAGCAGCCTGCCTCCTTATAATGCATTGTTTCTCAAAGGACTGCTAGAAAACATTTTCTCTGTCAGGAAATTCTTTCTTAAGTTTGCGTCTCAAAACATAAGCCTACTAATAGACTACTAAATTTGATGATCTGTGCAAGAGACTTAAGCTGCTTCAACTACTAGTCATCAGCTAAAATAATCGTCACAATAAAAGTAATTTTTCTTGGCAACATTTTTTTTGTGTGAAAAATCATGGTACTTCCAAATAACACAAGTAGAAACCTACATTAAAACAATACCCAAATCAATCATATTGATTATAATTTTATAGAATGCATTGTCTTCTGTACCCTATATGTGGAAGGCTATAAACTGGGGGAGGGCAAGGTATATGGGGCATCTTTCTGAATGCTGAGCAGCCCCTACCTGTTGTTGTGGGCTTTCTTGCAGATGCCACAGTGCTTGCTGGGATCCCACTGGGGTTCACCGTCAGCAGGCTCCTCCTCCACAGCCTCCTTTTTGGCCGACGATGCCGGGGCGTTGTCGGGGATGAACAGCTCAGGCTCCTCCACGGAGACACTACGGGCGCTACGGCTGCGCTGCTTCTGCAGGATCCTCTCCTTGCGCAGCCTCTGCTGTTCCCGCAGCTCCCTCTGCTCGCGCTCCTCGTTCTCCGCCAGCTCCTTCAGGGCGCTCTGCTCCAGCTTCTTGACTGGCGAGACTGGGCTCTGCACAGGCTTCCTCTGGGGGACAGGGCCCTGCTTGTGGGGGCTCTGCTGAGAGCCGGGGTGAGAGCCTGGGGAATGAGGCGGAGGGTGCTGTGGCCTTGATGCCTGTGGCCTTGGCGCCTGCACCTTGTTGATATCAGGCTTTGGCCCAGCACCTGGCTTCACAGAATGTTTGGTGGGAGTTTCCTGCCTAATCTTCTGCATTTTAGGCACAGGTCCAGCCTTTAGCTGCTCTCCGGGCCGCTTCAATGCCACATTGTTTTGCAGCTTTCTTTTCAGCTCGGCAGGGTTCTTTAACAAGCCTTTGGGGGCCTTCTTCATTTGAGGATGAGTTAGGCCCTTTACAGGTGTGCCTGGTTTACTAGGTACCGTCAGCTTGGGTTTGGCAGGGCTCACGGCTTCCTTGGACTTGAAATGCTTGGTGGGTGAATCCTGCGGTGCTGTGTTGTTCTTACCCTGCATTTTGCTGGTCTTAGACTTTGGAGAGTCATTTTGGTTGCTGGCTGCTTTAGGCACCGATGTTGCCGAAACTTTTGCAGCAGGTTTCGGCAACAGAGCACCATTGGTGTTTTGGACCTCATTAGGGTTCACATATGGTCCAAAGTCCAGCGCACCATCACCGCTAGAAACCGTCGCCACCTGGCTATCTGCACCCGAGTCGCGGACGGTTTCCACTGCTGCTGAGCGGACTTCCTCTACGTTCATGCTCCTGCCCAAGCCCTCCACACACACCAGCCCATCCTGCCCACTCTCATCCACAGAGAAGCCCCCAAACCCGGCCAACATGGAGGGCCCTGGAAGCAGCTCGATACGGAAGCCGCCGATGGTGACAGTAAGGCGGCGCAGCATCACCACAGGGTTCATGGAAGGGGGAACTTCGTTCACGTTGTACCGTCTGCTGAGAAGCAGCTGGCGCTTTCGCTGGGATGCCTCGTCAAGCTCCTCTGAGGAGCTGGACCCTGGTGGGCTCCTCTCCCCTGTTCGTCTGCTTCTTCCCACACCTCTGGCGCTGACCCCCCTCCTACCCGGTCCAGTTCTTCTGCCCCGCACGCCTCTGCCGGTGCCTGAGGGGGCAGATCACACAAGACTTCAAACATTAGTAAAACGTTCACTGCATGTTTTACATTAATACTTCATTTGTAGCACTTCCTTAATTCCCAATGTGCTTCTTGAAAAATATTTCTATCGCCAGACATACATAGTACATAGAAAGAATAGGATGTATGAAGTCACCTGGCTCTGCTGGACTCCCAGCGCTCCTGGGTGCACTAGTGGCTCCTCTCCCGCCCCTGGAGCCTCTCCTACCCCCCCTTAGCATCCTGCCGCCGCCGGCCGACTGGCCCCTGGAGACACCTCGACCACGTCCCGATGGGCTCATATTGTGACCTGTCAAACAGAAAGATGAAGCTTTAAGGTCACATTCAGTAAAACCCTGGGCTATGTGCATTCAGCATATGAGCAGCATCACACAGCAAGCAACACAAACATACTTTCTGTTCTCCTGTAGACAACTACACCAAGGCGCTAACAATGATGCCAAGGCCCAGATCTGGTTGGCTGGTTTAAAAAAAGGTCCATGAAAATAAATATCAAGATAATTTGCGGTGGGAAATGGAGAAGTCAGTGGCTAAATGGCCAAGAGCCTTTGCTCAATATTCTAAAACTTGTAAGGATATTAAGCTGTATTGCTGAAATGGGCAATATCCTTCAAGTATTCCATCAACACACCTGTTGTTAAGATGCCACAGTTAGACTCATCATTGTCCAGCAGATGGAACTGAGTGCTGGCAGACCCGAACATGGGATCTTTGTCACTGAGCATGTTCTTTAACGAGTCGTCTGGTCTTTTGTGACCTGATCCAAACTCATCACTTGCTTCACATTCCAAGTTCTGGCCAAGCAACAAGGAGTCATCCAACTGATCACTGGGAATTAAATTGGTAAAGGAGTCAACTACATCCATGAATGCCTCTGCCTGTCAGTAAGCTCTGCAGGAATAAGAAAATATTCATTAATATATTTAGGAGAGCATAGACCTTCTCAGTTAGTGAATCACCTCTTAAGGGAAGAGAAGTTAGCCAAAGTCTAAATTTGTCTGTACTGAACACTTTATACATATTCAACACTGCAGTTCTGTTAGCATCTACCACCACATTAATGGGCAACAGTGATCTAGCCTGGCTACTTCTTCAAATAAATAGCCTACAAACTTTAAATGCCCTAATTTCAGAGACAGATTAAGACATTTCTATGTATGAAGGATAGATAGAAGGACAACTGCAATACAATTGCATGGTCTTAACAAATCTTGATGTTAACGTTATATCTCTCCTTAACAAAAGCAAATGATACGTACATTGATGGCCCCGGCTGAGGTATCTTGCCACATCAGGAGTAAATATCAATCAAACAAAACGCACTTCAATCTATAAACCATTGCCTAATGTAAGGGATTGATGGGGTGGCTTTAAATACTGGTAAACTATGGGCCTATATGAAATACATTGCCATAAAATGACCTATGTGGTGTGTAACGTTTCATGGACCAAATGTTAGCTTGTCGTTAGCCTGTACCAGGTTAGACTGATGAAAGTGTGGCACCTGCTGCGGTTGAGGAGGAATTTAAGAGAGTTTTGCATACAAAGGGAAATTAGTGAGACCAATCTCATGCTTGCACGTGCAACCTCACCTGGCATTCCCTTTTTTGGGGGGATAGCCTTACGAAAAACTATCTGTTAAAATAAACGTTGCTATCTATCTTAGCAGGACTTGTGACTTGACAAACGTTCACTTTATTTCCGTCAGCCAGAGATTACTTTACGTCAGCCTTTTATTAAGGATGATCTCCTCCAAAGTTGGAAATCTAGCTACTTGTGGTAGTAGCATGCTGACAGTTTGACATGCATTCATTACTATTACAGAACACGAGTGAACATAACGCAACGTCACAACCAAACCTTCACATAAACGAAACACTAACTTGGACATGCACATGCATGCCACTGTTGGCTAGCAGGCTAAAGTTATACTGGGACACACATTATGCTGTGCTAGCTATGGGGTCAACATGTCAGGAGCTACTCGGTTGTTAGCCTGCATAGCTAACGTTATCCCTCAGGGCCTTGGGGGGCAAACTTCAGTTAGAAAGTAATGCATGACACTGCAGCTTGGTCGGGAAATAATCAATTGTGTTAATTGTGCATATTACTGTATACAAAGAGACTGAACATTGCACATGCAAGGTATGGTTAGCTAGAACATCTGTTGTGATGTCTGACAGTGTACACACTCAGTTGCCATCAATGGCAACGCAAGAGGACTAACGGCTGAGCTAGCACGCCTGCCTCGGGGCAAAGTTCTGCCTTGCGCGTCATTAAGTCAATCAATAGATATGATAGATAAACACAATCTGTGATAATGCATAGTTACTATAAGCAAGTGAACAACATATGCGACGCTGCTGTTAAATTCTCATTTGCGTTAGATTGGCTGTATATCTGCTCATTGGCTGACTTAAGGTTAGCCTGTGCATCACCTAAGTTAACTATCGATAGCCGTGTAATGTTGACATTTACTTAAACATATATAGGACCCTCTCCTGAAAAAAAAAAAACAGATCACTACAAAGAAAAACACAGCGATGCAGAATAAACAAACATAATCTTGCATTAGTACTCGCAGCAAACCCCGAGAGGCATGTCAACTACTAGTTAGTGGCCACTGGGCTAACGATGCCAAGCTAACCTAGCATGCTAGCTAGCAAGGCCTCAGAATCGCAGAACATAAGCTAACTTGCTAGCTACGTACGTTCACGCCCCCTTTCAACTACTAGATAGACAACTAGTTGAAACACTAAACATTGCTTTCACATATAATAGAAAATAAAACAACTCACCTTGCAACTCTTTTCTTTTAAGTTGACCATTACTCCCAGATTAAAGTCGCTGTGGGTATTGCAAGCTAGTTCAAGCTACCGGTTCTTCCTTAGCTACGCCGCCATTAGTGCCTTCTGCAAAATCCCCACACAACTCGAGCACACTGTATCACGTGGTACGTGTTTACAGTGGTGATGGTAAGTGTCTGTGTTAAGTCAAAGGCATTCTGTCTATGAGAAAGGCTACTGTTTACATCTACTAACCCTAACCTATTTCTGAAATGTTGCTCTGACGGACCCTCGTCTATAGTCTACTGTATAAAATATTTTGCCCATTGTTAGGCCTATTATGTAGTTAAGATGACAAAGATTGACCACTGTTGTTATCACCAAAGAAATCATTGTTTTTCTATACTAGTAATGCAGTTCGGCCTAATACAACTAGGCTACTAAAGGCTAGGCCTAGGCCTACATTAGGCTATTTCTACAAATCATAAGTTCATTGGTGTCATCTAACATTACACAACTTACTAAAGTGCATTTTGTTGAGTTAACTTAGAATTTCAAGGCAACCGTAGGCCTATTATGTTTTAGCCTACATAGGGATATGATTATTTACAGTGTATGTCTGTAAATGACAAACAGAAATAATGTAGTTGATAGGTAACCACAATGACATAAGTGATTACTTCACTATTATTGACCTATTATTATCAGTGTGTGTGTGTGTGTGTGCACGCATGTGCGTGTGTGTGTGTGTGTGTGTGTGTGTGTGTGTGTGTGTGTGTGTGTGTGTGTGTGTGTGTGAGGGCCCTATGTCTGTCTATCTTGTGTGCACATAACAACAGCATGTGCGGATGTAGGGGGTGGCAAAATAGCTGTCTGTGTTTATGTATGGGAGATTTTGGTGGTTGTGACCTACTGTAGCCTATGTGAGTGTGGTGTGTGTGTGCATGTCTTCCATTGACCTCCATTTTCTGTCACAATATACGTATTACAACCAGTTCTAAACTTTAGGCCGATCAGTATTCACAGAATTAGTTCCACCACTTACCAATATCTGAAAACATTAGTAAAATCAACTTTGTTTACATTTCATTACAAACTCCGGAATTGACCTTAGCAGTCTAGTGACTCAGGAGAGTAGTGACACCATGTCCATACACACACAGTCATCCTTTAGGCATACATATTCACTGTTATCTGTTTAGTCTTGTGTACTGTTTGTTGTGTTATTTTCTGATGAAATAAAAGATCTGAAGCTGTAAAAAAAAAAAAAAACAGACATTTCAGGAAGGTGTTCTACTTGTTCATCCATTCTGCTATTTGGTGATAGACAGTGGTTCTTAAAGCCTATACCTAATGTAGGCCTATGGTTTTTTGTTATTTTGATACATATAAGTACATTGTACATAGCAGATATAATAATATAATAGTATGGATGGCACACACTGTCTGTCTTCATACGCTTATAGTGACAGATAAGCTTTGGAGGCTTAGACAATAATAGTGCAGAGGGTGATTATCAGATAGGACCTAGTGTATCTTAAAGGCGGATGAAAGCAGGCATGCATTTCACATACTGTAGCATTATATGTGAACAAAATATGTCATGTCCAAAAGTAACCACCGGGCGGCGATATATACAAGAACATAACAGAGCAGACAAGCCATACAAGAGCTCAACTACTGGTTTGACAGCCACCAGTGGTATTTCCTGTTGGTCTACATAGACTACATAATATGTATGACGATGGATACACTGTGCAAATAGGATAGATGAATGTACAAAAAGGCAATTAGATTTGTAAGTCTGCATTATTATGCAAAAGAAAAAGAAGCTCAAGGGCACAAACCCAATTAAAGCAACTTACACAAAAGATAAAGTTTGTTAATGATTGCAATGTTTATGCCATTTGGCTTTTTATAGAGCATTTGAAATGTAAAGCTGAGCCATACAATTGTTTTGTAAGAAAAAAAACAGCTCTTTCATGTTCAATAGAATTTTCTCATAATACTGAAAATATGGGCTAAGAGTTGTTTGATCCAAGAGATCAAAACTGTTAATTGCTCCACAACGTAATCTTTCTCAATATACAGGGTTCAGGGTTAAAAATTACAGTAGTCAGAGAAAAAGGGAGAAAATATTTTGTTATAGGTCTAGGCCACCCCAATCTCTCAATAGTTTACTACTCTCCTAACCAAACAATTTGTCAATCAAAAAATAAACATTTAAAATTTTGTAGTTTTTTAATTCTGTTAAAAAGACTACAGATTCTACCCTGACAAGGCAGACAACAACATCAAAAGGTAGTTTGGCCATGAATGCTCCAAGTCAATAGTTTGGCCATGATTGACCACGCCTCAATCCAAGGAGTGGAATCAATGGATATCTTTTCAGCTGCCTGCATACGATACCACCTGGCTGAGACAGCTCTCTTTCAGGACAGACCGATGTGATTGATTTGATTTGATGATGATGTCTAACCAAACTTTGGATAATATCTAAGGCTTGTTAGCCCTATGGCTCCTTTCTAAAAACAATTTGCTACCGCTAGCTTGCATCTAGACTTCTAGGCTAGTCATGCAAAAACTTTCAAATATTCTTCACAAAAGAAACAGGGAAAGATTGCCAAATAAGTGGTCCCTCACTGGTCAGTATGGGCCTCTTTCAAAATGGTGAAGATGCAAGAGGTGAAGAGGCAAGATGATCATTTCAAAAATATGTTCTAACTTTAAAATAAAAACATGTATATTTTGGATTTCTGTTGGTTTCATATTATTTGATGTGACATTTATATTCACCAAAAACAGAACAGATGCCTCATTACACATTGTCAAATGGTGCACTGGTAGCCTAACCCCCCAAAAAGTAACAATATTTCATCCTACTTGAGTCAGTGCACTCTTGGAATAAGTGGATTTTGTTGTAATATGAAGTTGAAGATACATTTTGTCCGCGTAGGCTATTGAGCCTTAGCCTTAACACAATAGTAGAGTAGGCTATACCAATTATTAGCCTACGTTCTTTAAAAATAATAATAATAATGAGAAAAATAGCCACATACTGAAAATATTGCTGAAATGGTGATTACACCACTTCATATTTCAATGGTTAACTTGGCTAATTTCCCATATTAATTCATATATTTAGCAATGGTGTTTCATTACTTTTTATTTAAAATGAAAGAGAATTATGTAAGATCATGCCAAACTATTGATTTGGTCAGATTGATTTAGTTGATTTGTTGTTGTTGTTACACCATAGTGACATTTTGACAGTAACCCTGTTACACTGTTATGCCTAAAAATAAAATACAGAATGACTGGGATTAGAATGAAATACTGTATGAAAGTAATTTATCAGGCAATTTAAATGCATTTAAACCAAGTGCCAACAAAGAAATGAACTTCACATCATTGACCCACAATTTTCACCCACAATTTTAAATTTTTTGAAATAACGTAAATGTGATATATTTCAGTTTAAATAATAAATGAAGGTTTAAATTAAAACATTTGTGATTTTTGTTCCCACTGACCACAGATTAGGAAAAGCCTTATGGCACTCAAAGAAACTAGCCTACAATTTGATCTGCTTCCCATAAAAACAGTTATCGATCTGAAAACACTAGTGTTTTGTAATCTGAAATTAAATGTTATACAAGTAGACTATTTACCTTTCAGTGCATTAACATGCACTACGCAAACAGTAGACTACTGAATATTTTCAAATACCTCCTAGGCTAAATGCCTAGCAATAAACTGCTACAGTAAATACCAAAAACGTAATATTTATAGCATTAGTTCTTAGCATTGCTATACAAACAGCTATACAAACAGATGTTAAATATAGTTTTCCATTAAACGGCATTGCATTAAATATTCTCAGTAACATCTGGTAATATCAATTCAATTAATTTAAGTGCATTTGAGTTAATTTGTTACCAAAACACATCTAGTGAAACTTGAATAACTTGGTTCTCAAAAACTGCATCTATTTTGGTTACATATGTTATTTGTGACCACAGTTGATAAGAGATGTGTACTAAAATGAAATAATGGTCCAGTTTATAAATTGCATGCAAATCATGCAGCAGGGGTCCCCATATACCTTTGTTTCCCACTAATTGTTCTGTGACACAACGCAATGGTAGGCCTACATCATCCCATGTGTTTGATGAGAGTGAGAGAGATCAATGTAGCAAATAATGCATGTTCAGAATGCACTGAAAATTTGTGCATGAGTTTCTGTTCACAGCATTGTCTGTGTCCCTTCTTGTGACTATGAACCAGGCTTTAACATTATAGGTTTAAGTTCAGCTGTGTTAGAGTGGTAGAAAGGCTCCACTGATGTCTCTCAGAGAGCCTCCCTGAAGCCCTCCTGTGGATTCAGGCCATAGTGCAAGGCCTCCCCATCCACACACGCCCAGGCCATCCGCTCTGTGGTGAACTTGGCTGCCCATTCTCCAGAGGGACACACAGCAATGGCTCCCCCTGCACCCTGGACTCGATCGCCCATGTGCTGAAGAGCCTTCTCCACTGCCTCAGACACTGTCTTGCCTGTGTCAATCAAAATATAGAAGGAAGCACAGCTGCATCAGTAGTGAGTTAGATATAATGATATCCGACACCTTTGCAATTCTGGGTTAGAATGCATCATTCAACAGTGTAGTCGCTGCATTGTATGGCAGTGTGAAAAGTTGTCTGACCGCAATGTGACCTCCCCCTTCCCACCCCAGATTCATTCCCACCATCCATTCCCTTTCCTTGAGAAGTCTACATAGGAGAATTCTTACAGGCTCTGATTTTCCATTTCAAAACATCTGATAACTTGCAAGTTTTATGATGGTAATTTTTTGACAGAGACTGTCTGTCTGATCATACAAATTCTGTTTCCAAATGTGCTTAATTCCTGGATCAAGGACCTTTTTTCAGATTAGCATCCAGCTTTGTTCAACTTTGCAGACACAATGGCATCATTCAATTGAATAGCATGATCTGAGTTTAATTGTGGACCAATCGAATGCTCCAAGTCAATAAGTCAAGAATCAGGTTATCTCAGGTAGTCCTACAGTATGTGTGCAGACAGCCCCATTTAATGAGGACATACTGTATCTCAGCCTGTTTTCGTTTAACATGGCAATGAAATCTATGTAGGCATTGAACGAAACTTTTGATGAACAAAGAAGCCAGTAGCACGTGTTACCACTAACTAGCCACATAATACGTGGTGAGGCAGTGCTGAGGCACTGTGGATAAGCACACTGTGAGCATAACACAGCATCTATGAGTCTTTAGGAAGGAGCTGGGTGGATCAAAGTGATTGTTTGTGTGTGATCTATTGTATTTTGGGGCCTTTATTGAGACAGGACAGGGAGGACTAACAGGAAGTGAGAGGGAGAGATAGATTGGGTGGGACAAGGAAATGATCAGTGGTCATACCTGAACCCATTTGTGACAATCACTGTAACAACAGTGAACTACAGTGTAAGTAAGGGATTGTTGAAATTATCCTGTCTCAGTTAAACAGAAATAAACTTTCATTTTATACAGTACCTTCATCAAAGTGACTTTTAAACCATTTTAGTGCAAACAGAAGTAGTACTGCAGTATGTTTGCAGTATTAGAATGTATGTTTGCAGTATGTTGTCACAAAAATGCATGGAAACAGCATACAACAGTCGGACAAAATGGTCAATTACACTATGACAAAATCAATTGTAACACTGTCCTTAATAAGAGCCCCACTGTTGCAGACATCCAGCTATTAAAACAAGTCTGGAAGCACGCTGGGCCATGGTGTTTCCATACTGTGTCCACATTAGCTAGATGATAAAGGTGACCTTGTGTGTGAAAACAGTCTATCCGCTTGTGTCATTTCCTCCCCCAACAGAACCAGAGGATCTCTCGGCAAACAATGGCCCGCGCTGACCTTCCTCCAGTCAGAGACTCATTATCAGTCGGATACAGGGGCCGCTTGCACAAACACCTCCCCCCTCGCGCACCCCAATTAAAATGATTGGCAACAGCGATGTCAGCACTTCAGTGCCTTTGCATTACGGCTAGTCTCAGACACCCATAGAATGATGCTTGTCTCTCTCCAAGTGTGTGTGTGTGTGTGTGTGTGTGTTGCTGACATCAAGAAATTAATGATGAGCTGCCAAAGTTTTTTGGGGAGAAAAAGATAAAATGGTAAACAAGAGTGTTTGCACTTTACAGCAAGTACAACAGGCCCATTGGAACTGGCTGTAGGACTGACCCCAGAACAGACTTGAGAGAAGGAACACAGCTACTACAGCTGACTAATCTGATGCCCATTCAGCTGATCTTATAGGATTTTCCTTCACTAACGAGACTTTAGTGCTGCTGCCATACGCTTACATCTGCAAATGGGTCACTGTGCGTTTCTGTAATTGTGTGGAGTCTGAGGAAGCAAAATGATGTATGAGGGGTTCCAGGCCAGTCTGATTATGCATAAGAATGTGGTAGTATATTTCAATGTGTCCTTAGTTCAAGAATATCCATTAGATTCTCCCTCTGGAAAACAGCAAGAACAGCTAGCATTTTATCAAAATGAAGACAACCTTGTTTACAGTTAAAAGCACAGGAAATGCATTATTATGGATGAAATAATTGCCCTGTGTGCCCAGAATCTCTTTTGATTAATAAGACTCCCACTTGCTCTGATTTCGACAAAGATCTAAGGGCAAAAATAAGCCGTTTAAGGAACAGGAATGAAGTTTTTACTACATTTACTACAGCTACTTTGGTGTGGTTATGTTATCCGCTAATTTCCTCTACTGTTTGCCCCCTAAGCTGTCAGTCTTAGTGTAACTAAAATCTAAGCTCTGACATGTTGTTTCTCTAAAGGCCAATTCAGGCTGAACATCCGCAACTAGACGAGACGATTTGCTGCGGTGTGAATCAATCATTGCAAGCTGTTGCAAGCAGTTTCAAGCCTTTGCAAAAAGGTTTTTAGAACGTTGCAGCCTGTCTCGTTGCGGATCTTTGTTCTGTAGCCACCTTTACAGGTATACCAGAGAACCCATGAGGGGATCCATGTTACCCAGGATCTGTAAAGCAGCAGGCACAGATACAGTGATGGGACATAGATGCGATTCGCCTCTAAAATCCTATTGGTATCACAAACACAAAACACAGCAGCTCAGTGTGCCCCTTTAACATCAAAGAAGAGTGCTAACCCACTTGACCATATCCTTAATAGCTGTACAATAAATGGTGATATCCAGATAAATATCAACCAACACCCTTACTGTCAGGTAGCACTACACTGTTTGGCTGGCTGGGGAGCTCTGCTCTCTTCTGGGCTGCAGCGTTACCCAGCAACCATTCCTCTCCAAGAACAATATTTATTAGTGGAAGAATGATTGTTCGTCAATAAATTATTCTCTCACTATTATGTACTTTTACTTGATTTTATGAAATGATCAACCTTCTTATGTGGCAACAGTTTTAGAAGCGCAATAACCACTGGAATAAAGACATTGTAAGTTCTGAAAGAGTATGTCACTGCAGTATCTCTGAAGAGTGGCTTCAACACTTTGAGACAAATAGTACCTTGTTCAATGTAGAAGAGAATAAGTCTCGCCAAGGTGATTTTCAAAATGGATTCCCCATGGCCAGTGCATGATACAGCACCACTCTGGTTGTCAGCGTAGGCTCCTGACCCTTGGATTTAAACAGTCACACATTCCAAAGTAAAACTTGTAATAGTAGGCCTACATCTTAACAATTGCCACTAGATGCTTTAAGTCAAAAGAAAGAAATTAGGTTTAGTTTTCCAGACTACTTAGTCAGAAATCACTCATGAAGCCTATAAAATCTGAATATAATGTTGAAACAATATAAAAAAAATACTTACCTATAATGGGAGAATCTCCAACTCTGCCCACCATTTTGTGCCTGATTCCGCCAGTTGATGTTGCACAGGCAACATTCCCATTAGAATCCAACGCCACTGCACCAACTGTATCATGGGCCCTGGAAGGAAAAAAAATGTTTGTGATGGATTGCAGCTAGTGATATGATACGCGCGCACACACACACACAGTTAAAGGAAAAATCTGAAGTGAATTCAAGCATAGCCCTGCCGAACGAGCCTGCTAAACGCACTAGTTAAAATTATTTGGAACAGCATAGACCAAATGCGAACGCAAAAACAAACAAGCACTTCTACTCTGGATCAATGGGACCTGACTATTTGAAACCGAAAGTAAGATGTGAGGTGCCTTTGACTCAATGTAATGTGTTTGGCGCTCGCGTTAGGTCTATGCTTTTCGAAATTCTTTCATTCCATGCGAAATATATTGCTGTTAGAAGGCTCGTGCAATAGGGCTATGCTTAAACTAGCTGGAGCTACCCTTTAAGTAAGTTCAATTAGACAGGGATTCCATTTCTAATGCTATATAATAGGGCTATTTGATTTTGGATGTGATTTTGGGATTTGCACTGTGCAGTTCAGGGTGGCGGATCTGAACCACATCAAAATAAAAGTAAACCTAGTTGCAGCATGCCATTGTTCACTGCATTGCTATTACACACCAATAAGCATCATCAGGACCATTAAGGTCTTTTAAAGGTCTTTTAGATAGCTATCTGTAGTTTAACACCAACTACCTAGTGCTGTTTTAACTCTGACTGTTACTGATGCCTGATAACAGCACCAGCTCTCCATTCTTCCAATGGCCTCTCCTGCCCAGCAACTGTGTAGCAACTGGAATGTCAAGGCCAGTGAAAGGAGGTTTCCCATGGATTCCTTGCTTTAATTGGCTCTAATCATCTGGGTACACAACATTCAAATATGTACATACAGTATGTATACATTTATTAGATGGAAGGTCAGAGCCCTATTCAGGGGTCTGTTCAAACAAGAATAAAGTGCTTTCCTGGCGTATACAGGACTTTCTGTCAGACAGTGACGGGGCCCGGGCAGAGATATATACAGCAGCAGCAACAACAAGAGACTCCAACCCATAGAGACGTCACCAAGGAAGCACCAGCACCACAGCTTGCAGTCTGGAAGATTCCACCAAATTTATCAGAAGCCGAGGAGCACGGAAAGTGGGTGTAAGAGTGATTCAAGGTTAACTGCGAAACACTACTGAAGGTGATATATCAGTGAGCCGCAGGCTCGGCCAAACAGACTTCTCATGGTGAGTATTTGTCTGCTGCGGTTGGGAGGACAATCACATGCCGAGCTGGCGAGGAAGGCCATCAATCAGTTTTGACAAGCCGTTGATTGCTCTATTAAATCACTGTGATGGCTGGATTTGGTGCATGGGCTAAAGCTAGGGACACAATGCGAGGGGTGGACTGTATTTCACACCTGTAATTGAAGTTTGGGGTGATGTCGTAAATCTGTAAATATCAATAAACTCCTTAATGAAGCGTGTAAACACCAGAATAGAGATCATTCTCTCCTTTATCATTCCAATGTCCAAGGCATTATTATACATTAATAATTCACTAATAAGAACGTCACATTCCAGGAGAAATTGTAAACAACTTGTGAGAGTTGGCACATTTGAAGGAAGGTCAGTTAACATTTAACACAGAACTCATCACCTCCTCTAAGCCACCGAGAGTCTGTGACAAACAACAAAAGTTTGAAGTGACCTTCACTGTTTAAAAAAAAAGAAAAAGAAAATGCAGAGGAAATGACATCCAGCCAGTCTAATTAAAAACAGTAAAGTGATTGCCTGAAGTTCGGATGTCCGGGAGGCCTAATTGAGGAGGATATTCCGGTATCATGCATTTCAGACTCGCCTCCACATTCTGCCACGGCCAAATCCAAGAGCCACCATCTCCTCCCTGCGATAGCTTAATGGTCCATGAGACCCAGGGCTAATTACTTGTGGTAGTTTGATACGACTCAAGTGTCTTTTAATGGGCCCCCTGTCCTCTGTGAAGGAACCATACTGAGCTGTGTCAACCCCCCACCCCCACTCCACCAGTTATGTATGGTCAGGGGCAGCCTCACTGAGCAAAAGAGTGGCCTTATAATCAGCCCAAATGAAGGCAAAGGGTAATTAAGTTCCGAGGATTTTGCTTGGAATAAAAAAGGGAGAAGAATAAGTTCTCCCTCTGCCATTCCCCACCACCACTCCACCCCTCCACCCCTCCACACACACACACACACACACACACACACACACACACACACACACACACACACACACCTACTCACATAGTGAAAATGAGTCTGTGTGTGATGGACCAAGCTGCAGGGGCACCATTGATAATGAACCTGAGGCACCGGGAGGAGAAGGAACTGCAGCTCAGCCAACTGTCACTTAGCACATCCAGAGATGGCCTATTTTTACAGCCTCCCACTGGGCAGGCTGAGGTTACCCTCTTCCCCCTTCCCCTAACACACAAGACACAAGGACACCCTACCTCAAGTCAACACCTCCACACAGACACACACACACACACACAATCCCTGTCAGTCTTTAGCTTTTGTCACCTAGCAGCCAAGGTGGCAAGCACCCTCACTCCACTTGCCACTGGAGGATATGGGTATGGTGGTCCTCCCACAAGCCTGTAGGTAATAATAGAGCAGTGGTCAGAGGAGCTTCTAATGGCTGTCAGAACGGAAGGTCCCAAGGGCTCTCCCACTGGGCTCCAGGTCACAAGTGTCAGAGAAAGGCACCTTCTCTACCATATTTGTTCTCTGTTCAGTATCAAATAGCACAGCATGACCACAACTAATCTATAGCTGCCTGCAAGGAAAATGCACAGTAGATGAAAAGGACACAGGGAAAACATTTAAGAAATACCAAGTGTAAAATGTCATCTTTTCCACTGTCACTCCCGTAATTGTTTCTGGACCAAGAAACCGCTTTTCTCTACAAAATGAAAATGGACTTTACACTTCACCTTCAGAATTAACTTTGTGACGTGTGCTTTCAGCATACACTGATTCCAACTTCTTTTTATTAAAAAAAAAGAAAGCACCTACATCGTTTAATTGTACTTTTACTTGACTTTTTTTCATTAATTGTACAGTACAAGTATTACTAATAAACTAAACGTGTGTATAAAAGCTCAAGTTCGTCTTGCCCACATGCTCAGTGAGTAAGTAGGATGGTAAAAGAGACAAAAAATGGAATAACTAGGACAGGAGGCAAAAAATAGGATCAAAGAACATATTGTTGTGGAACTAAATAAGTAGGATCTTGGGGTCACTGAGTTTCCATTAAAAACTTCAGAAGTGACCTTCATGCAAAGCATGGCAGCTCTTAAGAAGTTCTTCAGGAGAGCTGTCCATGTATAAAGTGCTGAAAAAATTCCTAATTCATTTCAGGCGATGTCACATCAGAGTTGCCAGTTATACAATCTATTCCACAATACAAATTAGTTTAAGGTGAACAAACAAATAACATAACAATAGACATCCGCATTAAATCGACTAAACCATCCCGTAACACACACACAGACATTGAGAGTTTTCATCACTGAAAGGCAGAGATCCTTATGCTGAGCCACATCTTCTCAGACTGCCAAGTGCTAGTGAGCTGCAGGAACCAAATGATCAGACAAAAAGAAAGGAAAAGAAAATAGCCATCACGCAGAGGGATCATTTTCAGGCGACAGAGCAATCTAAATACAATCAAAAGTACCTTGAGTGTCGGGTCCTTTTTTTAAAAAATAATAATAGTCAGACAAGTCTAGGAGCTGTTACATTCAAACAAGGAATCTTAATTAAATACAGAGGTGCCTAGAGTATACAGAAAGTACAGTTTGTTTCACCTGTAATTACCTTACTCTCAAGATTACTTAGTCTAATTGTGTCATATTGCAGATTTGCTTCAGATCATAAATACATCCCTAAAGACTGGCATTTTTCCTGTGTCCCTGAAAAAAAGCCGTTGTAAAGCCCCAACTTAAAGAATACCTGGTTGCTTCAGTACGAAACAGCTACAGGCCAATATCCATTCTACAATTCATTAGGAAAATCCTTGACAAAATTCACCAATCACCAATCTATTTAACTGCCCTCTTGATATCACAGCTGTTTTGATAACTTTCAGACAGGATTTTGGGCCAATAACAGCACTAAGACAGTGCTGGTTATAAATGGCATATTTCTCAATACTGATATGGGCAAAACATCGGTCCTAGTGCTACTGGACCTTTTAATACTGTTGATCACAACATACTGGGTTGGGTTGGCTGGTAAAGCTATCAATTGGTTAAAAGCTTAGTTAAATCTCCTTGACCTGTGGTGTCCCCCAGGGGTCGATCTTTAGACCATTACTATTCAACCTTTATATGCCACAAAAGTATCTTCAGCTGAACACAAATGAAACAGAAGTAGTTCTATTTTGAAAAAAAAAGATGAAAGACAAGAATACTTCTATTCTTGACTCAGGTTTAAAACAAACGATGTGATTACAAGTTTTTGCTGTTGTCATTGACTGCAAGCAAAACTCACACGAAAGCAATCATGAAATCTGTGTTTCATCACCTAAAAATATTTTCAAACAAAGAGGACTTCATGTCAAAAAATGATCTGGAAAAGCTTATTCATGCATTTTTATCTGGTATTCATTCATTCATTCATTTTATTTCTGTGATTTTTTACTGAACCTTTATTTCCGTTTTTTGCCTTTATCTCTGTAAAGCACTTTAAAGAAATGTCTGTAAAGAACTGTCTCTGTGAATAAAATGCGCTATAGAAATTAACTGCACAAGATGTGCACAAACGTGAGGGGTGTAGTCTTACAGTTCAATTTAAACTCCATTTAAAAATGCAGGTTCGAACAAGACATCAAAATATAGACTGGGGTAGAAGTAGCCTTGGCCCGCCCATACTTCCTGTCACTGCATGAAATTTCGCAATCAAGTCAGTGTGGCCAAGGAGGCCATTTCCTCAACTCTCGAGCCCAGAAAAATCAGGACCCAATGAGAAATGAGCAGGTTGAAGGAGGCGAGCTTACGATGAGTCTGTCCAGTTCTGTCTCATAAAATTGATAAACATTAATCCCGCCCCGAATTCCCGGGCAATGCTAGCTTTGCCAGACCACAGTTCATTTCTGAACGTGGTCACACAAGCCAGGCTAGGGTAGAAGACTTTTTTTAAATAAAACTTTACCATTGCTTGTTGAAAAGTTCCTTCACTCCAACCGCATAGCTCTTTTGTCTCTTCCACTCTCTCCTCTCTGTTTCTGTCACCAAAGTTTCGGTGGGAACAGTTGGGAGCCCCATCCTCTCAGCAAATAGGTTAGCACCTCGGTCTGTTAGCATGGCATGGTCTGTCTGGGGTCGTGGAGATGAGTCGTGGAGATGAAGATGACGCGCCCACCAACAAAACAGAATGACAGCAAACATACAGATTAGTCTCACACAAACAAAAATCATCTTAAAATGCTTCTGGTTACAGCAACTATAATAAATAAGCCAATATTGACATACTGGACTTGCTATCCAGAAGACACAGGTAAATAAGAATATATGTATTAAGTCTAAATCAAATACATTTATTTTCCATAGCTTTTATTGTAATACATCATTACCTTAGCTTGAATTGCTTCAAATTAAGAAGAAGAATCATGTGGTGTTGCACAAAAAAGGTCATGTGATCTTTTGTACAAGCTGTTGCAATGTGTAGCTTGCAGCTGATAAAAACATGATAAACACCAGGGCAAGAAGAAGCTACTATGCATGACATCTCTGTCAAGGCCTGACCAATATAGGAAGTGTGTTGCAAAAACAGGCTTTATGGCTCTGATAAAGAATGTGTTCCTGTTCACAGTATTCTGAGAAGCATGTTTATATGCACAGTAACACCTTGAACCGAACATATCAGTGACCCTGACAGGTAATTTGCTGAATCCCAGCTATTGTGTGTTCATCCATTCATTAGACCACAAGAAGCCTTTGAGCAGATGAGCAATCATTCAGGACCAGTTAAACAGCACTTATAACAGCAAGTCAGGTTTGGGGATGACAAATTATCTTTCATGCTAAAGACTAATAGTGCTGTATCTTACACTGAACATGGCTTTATTTTACAACTCAACACAAATCTCAGCAGAGATGCAGTGTGTGTCAGCGGGGAAGATTTACAAAAAAATGTTCCTTTTCTGAGCAGAATAAGCTAGAGAGGGAAGGCTGTTTCACAGTAGTCACTACAAGCAATAAGGGGATGTGAGGAGTATCTCTACTGCAACATATCCAGAAATTTATGTGAAAGTCAGGTGAAGGTTTTCTTCACTTCAACACTGCCTCACCTTCTTCCATCTCCCTCTGTGCCCTCAGTGCAGACAGCCAGAGTTCTTCTCTTAGGGCATGCACACATCCACAGCAAAATAATATGTGCCTTCTAAGGTTATCAAGGCTTTTTGTTATGCTAATTTGTGAAGACGGCCAGAGTTTGCAAAATATTTCACGGAGGAAACTGATGGTTCATACAAATGCAGCCCTACTATTCCGATCAATCTAATTTGCCAATAGCAAAACAATATGGTGAAACAATTCAGTGAGTAAATCAAAGATTGACAGATACTGTAGTATAATAAAGAGTGTACTACATTAACAGTACTGTTTTCATTTGTTTGTTTTTTTTGTTAATAATGTAACCGCAGGCTTCTCATAAGCAAGGAGGCTGACAACCTAAATTCGTCTTGCCATCTATTCACACTTTTCCACATTAACATTGTGCATTACATCGCTGCCTATTGCTGGTAGCCTTGCATGAACTTGCATGAGGAATCAGGCTGGCACCACAAGCTGTGTGCAGTCACACACCGTATAGGGTGAGCAGGCGGAGCACTTTGGTCTGAGTGAGAAGCGGTATGGAATAGAGCGGCCTGATATACTGTATTTAGGCTATTATTAGGCATAGGCCTGTATTTACAGTACTGTGTCATATACTGTACTGGTACTTTTACTTACTGTTACTTTCATCTCTTGTAAGGAGTCATAGCATTCAACCACAATTTCAATGCAAACAGATTACTAGTACAGCGGTTAAGCCCTCAAATTTAGGGGAATTGTGCACTTTTTGAAAGAAACATGAAACTTCTACCATAGTTAGGTTACACCATGAGGTTTATTTTCAGATATGGAGGGAAGTCAGATTTGACCTCTGAGGCCCGGGAGAGGTCAAATCCAAGATGGCCGCCAATAATAGCAGAACACTGAGATAGCTGAAAATCTAAAAATGGTATAAGAACAAATGAGACATGGATTCCTATGTTTAAGTGTGTGGTAAACTCAATTATGACATTTCCATTACTGTAAAAGGTCAAGGTCATGACCTTTTGGCAAGGTCAATGTCATTTTTTACCATTTTCGCACAGATTGCTTAATTTATTTTCTCCATTTTCCCCACCCATAGTTTTGTGGCAAAGGCCATCATACCTTTTCTGAAAGCCAAGAATCTCAGCTTTCCAATGAGGTATGATGGCCATCTTAGAAGACTAGTTTTTTCGAGTTATCCCACATAATGTAAACTAAGGTCCAGAAAATGATGCTTATAAATCCAGCAGAACACTGAGAAAGCTGAAGATCTAAAAATGGTATAACAATCAATGAGACATGGTTTCCTATGTTTTAGGGTGTGGCAAACCCAATTATGACATTGCCATTACTGTAAAAGGTCAAGGTCATGACCTTTTGGCAAGGTCAATGTCATTTTTTGACATTTTCGCACCGAATACCTAATTTATTTTCTCTATTTTCCCCATCCATAGTTTTGTGGCAAAGGCCATCATACATTTTCTGAAAGCCTGAAATCGTAGCTTTCCAATAATGTATGATGCCCATCTGAGAAGAGTAGCTGTTTTGAATTATCGCACATAATGTAAACTAAGGTCCAAAAATTATGCTTATAAATCAAGCAGTTCACTGAGAAAGCTGAAGATGTAAAAATGGTATGACAATAAATGAGACATGGATTCCTATGTTTTAGGGGGTGGCAAAACCAATTACCACACTGCCATTACTGTAAAAGGTCATGACCTTTTGGCAAAGTCAATGTCATTTTTTCACATTTTCGCACAGACTGCATAATTTATTTCCTCTATTTTACCCATTCATTGCTTTGTGGCAAAGGCAATCATACCTTTTCAGAAAGCCTGGAATCTCAGCTTTTCAATGATATTTCAATGCCATCTGAGAGGAGTAGCTGTTTTGAGTTATTACACACAATGTAAACTACTGTTGAGAAAATTAAGCATAGTAATCAAACAGAGCACTGAGATAGCTGATGGTGTGAGACATGGATTCCTATGTTTTAGAGTGTGAAATGTCATTACTATTGCTATTACAGTTGCCATTACTGTAAAAGGTCAAGGTAATGGCCTTTTTGGCATGGTCAATGACATTTTTTGACATAGACACAGATTGCACAATTCTTTTTCTCTATTTTCCCCGTCCATATTTTTGGGAAGAAAGATGTGTATATTCTTTAAAATCCCGGTATAGCACTTGTGTAATAGCTTAGTGGCGGGTCAGATTCTGGCTTTTTACATATTGCAGAGATTCAGCAGTGCCCTTATGATTCAGATATGGAATATGCTTCATGTTATTCAGTATTCACAGCTCACTGTGTATGATAAATAATATCTGTATGTATATGTTTGACAAATGTTTAAGTAGTCTTCATTCATGTCCAAATCACTAATCAAACTCCTCATCGTAATCCTCATCAGAGGAATAGGATTGTTCCTCATCAGCAAAATCATACGTCTTTCATGGCATAGGTCAGTGCAATGGGGAATTGTCATGCATTAGGGTCTGACAATGGATACAAGGATTTTTACCACAATACATGATGGCCTGTATCTAGACCACAGAGTTCTGTGCATCTTTCCATTGATATGCCTTCCCAGACCATCACTGACCCACCACCAAACGGTCATGCTGAATGATGTTGCTGGCAGCATAGCATTCTCCTTGTCTTCTCCATAATCTTTCATGTCAATCACAGGCACTTAGGATGAACCTGCTCTCATCTGTGGAAAGTACGGGCACCAATGCCGGACTTGCCAATTTTGATGTTCTCTGGCAAATGCAAATCAAGCTCCACAGTGCTGGGCAGTGAGCCTGCTGGAGGTAATTGTGTAGAGCATAGGCAACCTGTAGCTTCTTGCACAAAGGAAGAGGTATTATTCCTGCTGATGGATCCTCCTCATGACCTATAAGGCACTTCATGGCTTAGCTCCTGCATATATTACAGATCTACTTATCCCATACTGTTCTGGAAGACTTCTGAGATCTCAAAATGCTGGTTTCCTTGAAAAAGCGACTATATCTAAATCTACAATCGGGAAAAGAGCTTTCACCTATCGGGCACGTCTCTTAATGAATTCTATTCCTCTCTACATTTGCGAAGCTGACTCTCTTAATACCTTTAAGTCTAGACTTAAAACCTTCCTCTTTGACATCTCCTATAGTTAGGGATGGTATAGCTTGGGACAAGGTGGCCACTGACCATCCCCACTGCGAACATGAGCTGCGATAGCCTAGTGCTGCCACTTACTGCACACTTCCTGTTTTGTTTACTTTTACATGTTTAATCTTCAAGAGGCCTATTTTTATTGATCATAAATAATTGATAATATATCCTACACTTATTTAACTTCTGCTAGATGTGTTTGTGCTAAACTGCACAATAACAAACTCACATATCAAAAACAACTCCCTCAATAATTTAATGAATGTCAAAAGTATTACTTCAAACTGCTTTACCTGTAACAGTTATAATGGTAACTACTGTACACTGTTGTAGTGGTCAGTTGTCCATCCATGTCACCCTATCTAACTGATATCATTTACAACCTCCTGGTTTTACAACAGTCTTACTACACCTATTGTAGATAACTGTGGCCACACTGGTCTACGTAAGCAAAAATATAGTCCAGATCCTATTTTGAGCATATTCCTAATAACTGAAGTATCATTATTTTGGAGAGAATAAAATCAAAACCCAATATATTCAAGAAATTAAACTGTTATACTGCAGATAAAGTCTGCTGTGATCTTAAGAGCTAAGGTGTGCCATAGAAATGTTGAAGTAAAATTTTACCTGATTTGGAGATTAATCACGTTTACATTTAGTCCTTGAATTTTTTGATATGTTAAAATTGTGCACACACTCTCTCTCTCTCTCTCTCTCTCTCTCTTTTTCTCTGTTCCTTCAAAATAAAGCCTTTCCTGTTTGTCAATAAAGCGTTTAAGAAAACAGCAGATGAAAAATGTACATCACTCCAGCAGCTTTGGAAAGCTTTAAATATTAACACGGTTAATCATGTCATTTTTCTCTGTCATACACACAGAGGAGCATGAGATCAGTGGAACTGGGTGGCTGCATTGATCTTAGCCTAATGAATTTTTAATACCAAGCTGTTAGACAGATCTGCCAGTCTGGAGGAAGGCCCAAGGTCTTTTGGGGCAGTCAAGACAGCCAGGTGCCCAAGACAATCAATTTTCTGGCATTTGGCCTTTTTGTCATTGTGTACATTCTGAAATATTCACACCCTCTGTGACAAGTGACACATTCAGTATGTGTGTACCTTTACTACCTGTTCATTTAAGCGTTAACAATGTACAACTAACCATGAAGAAAGCTAGGAAACAATCCTTTTACTTATTTTTAGAAATAAGAAAGTTTGCATGCATGTTCAGGATTCTGCCAGAGCTCCAGTTTCCTCACACTCTGTATGGTAGGAGAACTAAGATGTCAGGAAAATGATGAAACATAATCTAGTTGATTGTAGAAGCTATCTATGCTTCTAATGCAGTCAATAGGAAAACATTATTAGAGTCACAAAATATTACATGGTGCTAGGTGCTAGGTCTATCTCTGTATACTCCATCATGCCCAAGTGGGTCATGTCAATAATGGGAGCCCACTTTTTATGGTCTGTGTGTTCCATATGGCAGCAAAGATTAAGGAATCATTCATCTTCTATAATTTTGCCAGAAAAACATGAGACAAGGTTGTAGCCCACACAGCAGGCAACTAACCCACTGCTGCACAATGCTTTTGGAGAGTGCTACAGGAAGCCTTTGCTATTCATCAGAGTGGTCAAGCTAATAGCCTGCCGGTGGATAAAACAAAAACATTCCTGGAAGTTTCTTTAGAGGACCATTTAGAATGCTTGAATAACTGACTACAAAGCAAACATTATAGACAGCTAACTTTCCAGCTTATATAACTCTAGGTTAGGTGTTTACAGATGGGGGGGGGGGGGGGTTGTTGTATCCCAATTATAAGACAGAGCTACTAGCACCGAAATTCCTAGAATTGTTTTCCCCACTAGTTGTTGCTGTGGTTACTGGCACACATTCATCTCAGTAGGGCCCCATAAGACTCTGGGCTCCTTCTGAACTGGGCTCAAGCATTTAGGTAATTGACCGATCCCAAGCCCCGCCCACTTTCACCATGTCACAATAGGGCCCGCAGCGAACCTCGGACAACCTCGGACAACTTCTCCCTTCCCTGCATAATAGTAGACTATGAGACTTGCAGCTTTGTCTTGAAAATAAGGTGTAATCTCATATCACAACGGTGGAATAATGTGTTTGGGGACCTCTAAGACCAAAAGCTTACTTGCTATGGATGTGAGGGAAGGTTTTTTTTTTTTTTACCCTCGCCAATTCGCTCAGGTCATGCCTGCCATTCATACAAGAAGTAGCCTCAGCCAGCCTCGGCTCTCTTCAACCTGCTAAGCAAGGTCAAACTTTGCATGGATATGGCTCATGTAATTGTAATAAAACAAACAAATAATCAATGAATACGGCGAATAGGCTTACGCAAAGTTGCAGCCCCGTAGGCTATCATGAGAGATGGAGACGACGGACAATGATCTGCTTTAATGTTACAGCATCAGTGATAGTGACGTCGATGTTATTAATATTTTTTTTACCCTCAACACAATGTATGTTCTCTCCCAAAGCCTGTGCTTATATTGACACCGTGTTTTAACCTCAATCATGACAATTATTAGCTTATCAACCAGCCTCCCCCAAGGAGAGCCTACAGTAACGTTAGATGTGTGCAGTGCGTTTGGTAACGTTAGGTGACGTCTGATCAGACCATTTAAAGGAAGGACTTTGCCGCTAACTAACATTAGGTCTAACATCACAAGAAGAATCGAGAGTTAACGTAAGGCTTTTACACATTTTACACTCACAGATAAATAGTTTTGAAAGTTTACACGAAGCTAAGTAGGAGTATTCCCTACATTAGCTTACATTAGCCTACATTCAAAGATGGGCTACATGGGGTGGGCTATGCAGCAGATTCAGTGTAAAACATCAACTTCTTTATAAACACATAGGCATACAATGTCATCCCCATCCAGAGAAATTACTTGACACTTTGAGAAAGTTGCTAGGAATGCAATTTCGCTTGTATGCTTTGTAGGCATCTAGCAACTTGCTAGGTTAACTTTAGGCTGGCTAGGTTAACTTTTCCCCTCTGACCTGTCAAAATCGAAATAATCCGAAATAGGGAAACGGTGAACATTCACAGAGACGAACCCATCACGTTGTCTACTGTTGTTTTTATTGCTGTTCACATTTTCAAACGATAACATTCAGGCTATCTGAACCGAAAGCCATCACAAGTGAACGTATTTACACAGGCATTTCCAGCTACAGGCACGCTGGTTTTGGCCAAACTTGTCCGAGGTAGCTATACGTAACAATAGATGGGCGGGGCTTGGGATCGGTCAATTACACCTCTGCAACATTTCTATCTTCTCAAACCACTCTGCCTTTGCCAGGTATGGCGTCAGTCTTATAGGAATCATCACAGCTTGTAATTAACTAACTGTAACTTGTGCTAATATCTTCTCTGTGACCATGTATTTTATATCTGTCTTTATTGCTAGCAACTTTGGGGAGATTCTATGATCATCTTGTCATCACTGGTAAGAATGAAGACTAACTATAACTGTAACACAGAGCTGGAAGTCATGTACTTTATGATAAGAAACAAGTGGAAAGGTAGCTCCAACTACAGTAAATGCAATTTAATAGGTAGTCATACATCATTTGTTGGACGTATACTGTAATCCAGAGTGACATTTAATATACAGTATAGAACTTGGCCGGAACAGTGCCTTATGAAATGTTTGAACCTTAATTAATTTTGCAATATAGTGTTCCAATAAAGCCGACCTTACAGTAAGACTCCTTAATATACTGTACCTTAATAAGTGCTTTGGTTGGGATTATAGTTTTACATTCAAAACTAGAGGGAAACTACATAATAACGCATTAATAATGTATAATCACCCTGTGGCTTTAAATGTTTCAATGTTTCAAATGAACCTTAGACTGTGTGTCTGCACCCATGTGCGTATGTGTGAGAGATTGTGTTGTGTGTGTGTGTGTGTGTGTGCAATTTACATATATAGATACTATGGTGGAATTTATGTCAATAAAAGATGCAAAACACAAATGTAACACTGAATCACTAAAACAGCACTAGACAGTATGGCTATAAAAGAGACCTTTTCCATCACGGCTCGGGCCAGCGTGACAGGGTTGGCGATGTTTCTCACAGAGGACACTGCTCCCGAGGCCAGGGTGCTTCCGTCCATTATGATGGCGTCCAACTCCACTTCTCCTTCTGTATTCTGCACTGCCCCATGACCTGAGCAAGACATTGCATTCAGGTAACAGATGTTCACTCTTCATCCATTCATTCTCAGGCTATTTTTCCATGCCCTCTCACTGCCCTTAACCTCTCTCCCATTTCTCTCTCTCTCTCTCTCTCTCTCTCTCTCTTTATCTCTCCTCTGTCTGGCACTTCCAGCTCTATCAAAGGAAGATGTCTCCTTCAAAAATAGAAAGATAATAAATATCACTGTACATCTTTCTTAATTTAAACAGTGGACCATGACCCAGGGCTCCAGCTACTTCCCACACTTTGTGTTGCCAGGTAGCCTAATACAGACATGAATATCTGCAATGTCAAACACATACCTAGACCTTTTTCCCTTTTGTGCTGCTGTTTTTAGGCAGGCAGTCCAGGATTGATCAACTGGGAGACCTTGAACAGCTCTCTCCTGACCCTACTGTCAGTAAGTTATGGTGCAGAAAGAAAATGCTTGTTGAAGGCCAAGTTCATTAATAGAGCACAATAAAAATGGCACCCTCCTCTGCTAAAGTTCCAGAACTTGCTAGCCTACGAGATCATAAAATTGGAGTGTTAAAAATGTAGGTATATTATAATTTTCAGAGTGGGATGTGAGGAGACACTTTGTAAAACCACACATATTCCCAATCAAACAGTGGCTTCAGATAAATCCCAACTCCACTCTTCTCGCCTTCTTGGCCCCTTACATGGAATTGCATTAGTTGTGTATTGATCAGTCTGCAGTATATTAAGCCCCCCCCCCTTCCTTGATGAAGTGCTGATTCCGCCACTGGACTTTAAAGAGGATATGCTGTTTCAACTATTGTGGCAGTTGGCCATCACAAATGAGATGGAGCTTGACAGCCAACTCTGGCTAATGAAGTGTCTTGTTTTGCCCTTGCAGCTTTGATGTAATCTGATGATTACTGCGAGACCTCTCACCTCCATTTAGGCTGGATCGTTAAAGCAGAGCGTCAGGCGGGGGAAATGGAATACAGTCCTATCCCATGCAGAATGCACAGTCAAGGAACAGCCACCCATTTTAATGTACAAGTATTTGCACAAAAATAGCACAAAAAATGTGTGCTGCTCTGATGAAACATTATAATTTGACTAGAGTAAATGATTATATTAATTTTTAAATACATTGTCTAACAGTCAGGTGCATTTGGATAAAGCTTAACACATTCCAATGGGGTGTGCCAAAGTAGTTGGCACGCACGCACTGTTTACCATGTCACCCCACTTTGCAGTGGACTCCTTTGCAGTGGCCTTAAGAGTACTCTTTGTTTTCAAACCTTTAGTCAATGCCTGCCTGACAGGGGACAATTTTGTTGCAATCGAGTGACCTTCTCCTCAGCATTGGACACACACACACACAAACAAAAAACAGCAGAAAAGTTAACTGTCTGAAAGAACTTAGGTTTTTTTTTATCTTTTTAAAAAGGCATCTCATTTTCTGTACTGTTGTTGTAAATCCTTTTCAAGGTTGTGCTGTTCTAATGATTATCACCTGGCTTTCCATATTATGTTTTACTGTTAATTATTTGCCATAACCCCTCCTATAAAGCAAAATGAGGCTAGGGGTCCCTTCATTGTACATAGAGACACTGATAACATTGACCCATTAGAGTTAATTATTCAACATATACTGTATGCAATAGAATTAACTGATCGCCACTGGCTGAGCCTTTTCTACATTCACATGATAAATGTTGTCATTACTTTGCAGGTGTTAATGTGTGTGTGTGTGTGTGTGTGTGTGTGTGTGTGTGTGTGTGTGTGTGTGTGTGTGTATCTCACCCGCGTCAAACACTGGATTGTCCTCCAGTGCTCTTACAGCTGCTTCAACAGCATCCAGGGCAGAGGCTCCCTTGTTTAGGACGGCAAAGCCAGCACAGGCTGCAGTCTTCACACCTTCCACGCTGGCGTTAGCCGCCTCGTCTGGAATAGCCCAGGCACCACCGTGAACTACAATGACTGGCTTCATTTCCAAGTGTTCTGGCCCTCTGCACACAAGCAAACAACAACAAACCAAAAGGAAGAGGGAAGTAAACAAAAGACAATCTGGCATATGAAAAATCCAGTATGCCTCTGTAAATCATACCTGGAAATGAAATCACAGTATAACACAAGTAAAGACACACACATACACAAACACAAACACACACACACACACACACACACACACACACACACACACACACACACACACACAGCCTGTGGGCAGCCTCTTCTGTCTGTCTTTGACTCCAGGATGGAGAGGGGTTTGTTTACAGCAGGTGTGTTGACAGGTTGATGTGGTGTTGGCTGCCGCTCCATTTAAGGTCAGAGGAACAAGACAGGAAAATACAACACAATAAGCCTAACCTTCTCCAGCAGCTCTTCTCTCGGCTTTCCTATAATACAGTACACATAGGCTACACACTCACCATGCTATGGCTGAGTTAAAGGTGAATTGTAAATATTATCCATATGATAAGTAAATATGACAGTAATGGACTAACTGGTCTGTGAGGCTACTTGCAAGCTCACGTTTAGCCCATGACTGTTCTGAGTTTTAAACATGGCTCCTATGCTCCAATTATATATATATGCCTTTATATACGCCTTTATATACGCCTCTCTGTGTTGCCACGTGGGAATGGGATCTGGCCCACAGACAGCTCAAAATGGCCATCTGTTCCACCTGACTGAATTGTACACTTAATGACACTACAAGGGTGTGGTATGTGTCATATTTAAACACAAGACTGAGGGCAACCGTAGCCTAAAGTAGGCTATGTGTGCGACAGCCAGCCAAGTCATCTATGAGATATAAACACAGGAGACAGAACCAGTATTTTAGGCAACTGAAAATATAAAGCTGTAGTAGGAGGGCAGCGTCATATTTTTATTACAAGTGATCTTAAATAGGCTCTATGCTATTATAACCCTATTTCATAATTGCTTATCATGAGATGTTGCATGTTACTGTATCTATTCATATTTCAATCGTGGACACAAAAATAAATGTGATTTATTGTAAATTAAATAATATAAATGGTTTATTGCAATATATCAGTGGGTAGCAAGATATTACCCACTGTAAGTTTCTATAGGCTATATCAGCTGTTTTTTTTAAGGAGAACAACAAGAATTATTTTTATTTACTGCAGCCTAAGTAGGCTATTAAGTATTTCTTTATTGTAATGTAACTACTACAATATAGCTTAACATATAAACACGTTTTTGTTTCGTAGCAGCCGGCTGCTATGTAACTTTAAATCATTATTCCCTCGATATTGTTATTTGATTAATGCAAAGGAAAGCATGTAGGCCTAATCTATACATCGATGTAGCCAGAGTCAGTTATATGTAGCCTCCTTGAGACAGGCTGTCTTCACTGTTGAGATTGCATATGACCCAGGGCCAGGATTGAGTTCTGAATCTGTTCAGCCATTAGAAGCCTACATCAGTCACAAGTGTTACTGTAACTTATGCGCAGTTCACTTTCTGAAAAGAAATCCTTCGTTTTAAAACATAAACCTGGGGCAGAGGTAGCCTGTGAAGTTTGACAACACCTCTGGGTGTTGGAGCGATTGAGGTGTAGGCTAATCTGGCAAACGATAGCTACGGTAGGCTATAAATTAACCTATATCTCAGTCAGAAATTACAGTCACTCTGTGATTGCAAATTAGTTTTTGATAATATAACAAAAATCACAGACTGAAAACTGACTGCAGAAATCACTGTCTGTGCCTTTAAGATGACGATGAGAAGACACCAATGCCAATCAGGATATTTGAGGCAAACAGCGACAGCGCGTTTGGAGAAAACATGTCAGAGTAGGCTAAAGTTAATAGAGACTGCATAAAGTAGACTAGGCCAACCCAATCAGCCTGTTTTTCTTCATATGATAGGCCTATGGGCTATTTTGCTGTAGCCCAAGCCTAATTTCGAGACTGACAAAAGATGCAACAAATACTGTAAGTTGCAGCACAAAATAATACCAGCACCCAATTTGCTTAATGAATGGCCACTCCATAAACCAAACAAAAAATAAATAAATAAACGGTCAATGCGATATAGGCTACACATCATCCAACAAATAGTCAGAAGAATAAACATCTCACCAAAGTTTAGTTAGGTTTACATTTTATGCGGATGTCTAGCATAGTTTCCACGTGAGTTACTCCAAATAGGATACAATGTGTCAAGTCTTCCAAGTGGTTTACAAGTTCAGAAAACAAACCAGTGCGCCGAAGACAAATCCAACCCAAATGCGGATTAACTGCGCCCATGATGGCAAAAGTAAACAAATATTCACTTACCGTAAACCCTTGTTGCACCAAGAGACAACACCTCTACTACTTCAACCACTAACTCTAACGGGTGAGCGCGTTTCTCTCTCTCTCTCTGTGTGTGTAGGGGAGAGAGTGTGCACGTGTCTTGGACTACTAAAGCCTCTACGTGACATTATGCACCTCTCATTCATTCTCACTTAACAAAAACATTTTACACTGGTAGGCTACTCTGATCCATTGTCAAATTAACCAGATCATTAGCCTATAGCCTATATGCATCAACAAGTTGGATATTCTGGGATTGCCTATCATTATGTTTTTCAACAATAGACTAGGCTATAAATCTAGCCTGTGTAGCCCATCATAATGTTTGTCAAGAAAATGAGAAACTAAACGGAGTTGGTTAGGCAGTAGAGAACTGTGCAATTACTGTAGTCTATGTAAAGTTTAACACTTTGTTTACAGTCTGACTCATCATTGCAACTACAGGCTTTTAAATTTTATTTATAGTTTTCTTAATGCTATTTATTATTGCGGAGAGAGTGCCAAGGCATACTATATTTAATTGCTGTGGTACTGTACCTGTACTAATATGCATATGACAAATAAACCTGAACTGAACTGAACTGAGGTACAATGGTTCTTTTCCAGGTGATTTAAGCCTCTTGCCATTATTCTGCCAAATTATCATAAGTCTGTCCTGAATTTTAATGTATTGGATAATTTGGATTTGAGGGTCAGCTTTAGTCTGTTAGCTGCTTTGCACGCTCAGTTTCATTTCACTTGTGATTATTTAGTTTGGCATTAGCCATACTAGGTCAGCTCCACATTTATTAACTTGGGCCTATTAATGCTATTAAAGTTTTTCTGTTTGTTGTTTTTTTTACACTGGCATGTAGCATAAGATTCCTCTCAAATGCAGGGTTACAGGTTACAGGTTGCAGGGCCCACCTTGAACATGAACCTTGCTCCCCCTGTTAAATGAATAATGATGGTAAGTGTTTAGTACTGTGAAACACTGTCTTGTGAGAATGTGATGCAAAATACTTTAAGTTATTTATTGTTAACTCTGACAAAGGCAAAATTCTTAATGCATTAGACCCAATGAGGTTGGGCCACACACACACACACACACACACACAAATCATTTATTTGCTGCTAGTGTACATTGGTTTGTCTATTGTCTGTCTGTATGTTTGTGTGTGGTTATGCACAGATTTTCATGAAATTTTAGACAATTAGTAGCTTTGCTACCGTGGCCTTGTTCATAAATGAACTGTGATCACAACATTTCCCAAAACAGCCTTTATTGAGCCTCTACTCCTTATCCTCATACCCAAATTGTGTAGCGGGCCCAGGCTATTGATAATGTGGGTATGAGCACAAGGAATAGATGATTACATTTAGGTGGTGACACCGTCTGGGTTTTCTATTGCATCAGTGACGCTATTGCTTTGGCGGAGGTCTGCACTCTCTGAGCACTTTCTATTTTGGAATAGTGTTTAATGGCGTATTATAAGTTACCACCTTAGTCGCTTACGTATGATGTCATAGGGCCATGTTCAAAACCGTCAGTTCTGTTCAGTACAACCTACATGCTAGTCATGTTATTGCCTTCACTCATGACATGGTGTCAGAAGTGACTGATTTCACAAGTAATTAGTCAAGATGGCAAAATTATGACCTCCAGAAAAGTTCAACTTCACCTGCCTGGCGGAATGGCCGATGTGGCACCATCGTTTCGAGCACTATTGAGTGGCAACGAAACTTGACCTCAGCTGTTTCTCAAAAGCATAGTTGCTAACCAGTTAGAAACTTAGTTGGCAGTGGAAATTTCATTGCAATCAACATACAGTAGTTTCTCACTTAATTAGCAACTATGCTTTTGGGAAACAAAGACAGCAGTGAAGTTCAAGTGAACATGCTCCTCTATGCTATGGGGAAGGAAGCCAAGCCTATCTACGAGTCATCTGTGTACGACTGGATAGTCAATGCCAAGGATGAGGCAAGTGATGAAGTAAGCCCTGCAATGAATTATGACATAGTGATAAACAAGTTCCACAAGCATTTTGTGCCCAAAGGAAATGTAGGCTAATACATGAACAGGCATGCTTTCATAAGCAAGTGCAAAAGCTTGATGAGCTTGTGGAAACCTTTATCCGAAGCCTGTATGAGCAAGCACAGTACTGCGAGTTCGGAGCTAACAAGGACAAGCGAATAAGGGATAGACTTGTGATTGGTATCTTGGACATCGATGTGTCAGAAAAGTTGCAGTTGGAGCCAGAACTGTCTCTTGAGAAAGCAATCCAAATAGCTTGTCGAAATTAACAAGTAAAACAACTAAATGTCTCCACTGTTACCCCCATTTTCAACAATCACTTGTTTCCCCCAATCCAGTTCTGACCCCTCATTCCGTATCAGGTCTGGTCTTATATGTTTATGTTTGTGGGGTAATTGGGATGCTTGGGTGGGGATGGGGGCTGGGGTTGATGGGAGGAGAGGGATATTATCTTTTGGTAGAATCCTGCACTCTATGCTGATGTTTTTATCAAGCTTGTTAATTGTTATGCTTTCCAATAAAAAAGTGTACTTGTATGTGGACTGTTCAGTGGATGTTATGAGGCAAGGACAAGAGAGACAGCTATTCAACTGGAGAAATGGCGGAAAGGACAGACCGCAGTGTATGCGGATGTAATGGCCGCACGGAGATGCTGGGCGTGTGGGGCGTAGGAGATGCAGAAAATGCAACAAACTAGGGCACTTCGAGGCAGTCTGTTAAAGTAGAGCACTAAAAGAAGTGAACGTTGTGTCCGACAGTGAATAAAGTGAGGATCCATTTTTTGTTGGTGCTGTACGAGAGGCAACGCCAGATGTGATTGCACAGCCTAACCCCGACAATGAGTGTCTATTAGAGCTGGATGTCCTGTAGAATTCAAAATAGATCCTGGTGCAGACATTACAGTAATGCCACAGTTTGCGTTCAATAAACTACTGCAACGTCCACGGCTGATCAGGACTGGCACAATACCCCTAATTACCAGCCCAGGAGATAAGGTGCAAACTGTGGGCAGGTTCCTCGCCTGAAGTTCGCACAAGGGACAGCGCTACAAGTACTGGGTGACAGTTATCAAGGGACCGTACTCTCTTATCACCCGGTGGAATGGAATACTGTTTTCTGTTTAGCTGTCAGGGTGGCCGTTATTTCTAGATAACATGGACACCTGTGACGTTTTTCAGGTACGTTTTTCAAACTTTCAAAAGTTTGTGTGATGGTGAATGCCATCACATCTGACCTGCTGAGTGGTGTGTTTGGGGACATTGGGCTGTTCAAGTGTGACCCAGTGAAAACTGAATGCAGAGCCCTACCTGGCAACGCAATGTTGCATCCCGTTGCCCCTCCTTCCAAAAGTGGAGGCTGAAGCATATGCTGTCTATGGGCATAGTCGCGGAGGTCACAGGCCCCACGGATTGGTGCACCCAGATGGTCCCTGTTGAGAAAAAGAACAAAGAGCAAGTGCGAGTGTGCGTAGACCTAAAACGCCTGAACAGAGTGGTGTGGCATAAGGGGTACATTTTGCCCACTCTGGAAGACATAGCTCCAAAGCTGGCTGGAGCAACAATATTCTCCACTGTCGATGTGACAAGTGGGTTCTGGCAAATCCTGTTGGAGGACAGTAGCTGTAAGCTGACCACGTTCATCAATCCTAGGGGAAGGTTTTGTTTCCATAGGCTGCCATTCAAAGTAACATCAGCACCAGAAATTTTCCATATGGATGTCCACTCTGCTTAAGGATCACGGGGGGGTGGTCGTAGTGATGGATGACATTCTAGTATATGGAGCCATGACCGAAGAGCATGATCGTCACCTGGCTGCAGTCTTACAGGGAGGCTACACTGGATGCGTTAAGTCAAAGACTTAGGCCGTAACAATTAGCTTCCATTATAAACACTGGAAGTGGCTACTCCAGACGCGGCGTAACAGTCAACATTCTAAATTCTATTCACCATTCATTTCAATGTATTTCTGATGGAACTTGACCTAACACTTAACTTAACGCATCCAGTGTAGCCCTAGGGTTAGACTACCAAAGACAGTGGACTGAAGCTGAACAATGTCATAAGAAAGAATGTCGTAAATGCAGACGCAAGCAGCTATGGCCCAGGTGTTGCGTTGGTGCAAGATCGTGGGGGTGAGTTGAAGCCATTCTGTTCCTGTATAGTCTCAGGCAGAAAAAAAATACTCACAGATTGAAAAGGAGTGCATGGCATGTGTGTGGGCCTGTGAGAGGATTGCCCGATACATACATGAAGATGGTATGGCCATCTTCCACGTACACACAGACCACAAACTTCTGGAATTTGTATTGTGTGACCCTATTAACTTGGTGGTCAAATAATCAGTTTTTTATTTAGTTGACACTTTTCATTCTCTAATAAAATCTATGTTAATCATTATGGCATTGCATCCTCTTCACCCTGTCTCCACACTGTTTTTTTTTTTTTTTTTACCCGTTCCTGTGTTTCAAGAGAGAGAGAGAGAGGAGTGAGGAGAGAAAGGGAGCACTTTTTAAGAGCCAGTTGTCTGAGGAGACGTATAGCACAACCTCCCAGTGGTATTATGATGAATTTAGGCCTCATATTTCTCCTAGAGGACTGTTTGTATTGATCCAAGCCTTATGCATGTGCCTAAGCAAATGTAAGCACACGGTCAGAGACTTAGAGAGGGATGCTTTATTTAGATGTGGCCTTGACTAATGGTTTGTCCTACATTAACCCTGTTGAGTGTGAGAAAGACCGATGCACACAACGGCACCTGTGTTGCATGGTGAAGTTTGTAACAGTCCCATGGCTATGTGTTCTTATCTGAACACATTGTGATGTATGTGCTGCAGTGGTGGATGTATTTTTCAGTCCCTGCCAACTCATTTAGACCTCTTAGCCGTTTATTGCTCTGGTTGGTAAACAATGTCAGCCAACAGGTTTAGACCTCTGTGAGTTTCAGGAGGCAATTAATCATACTGGGAATTTTATTTCTTTTTTTTAAGTCTGTGAACAACAAAGGCAGCATTATATTGAGGCAGGTCTTGCTGGGGTCATTGATCATCTGTTCATTTTGTTATTGTGAAGACTATGTTATTGTCTGTCATATTATTATCAGTTCATTTATGTTTTCATCAAAACAAATGGGCAATCATGCTGTGAGAAACAACAGTGTTCAACTCAGTGTGCACTGAACTTTGAGTCAAAGTTTCTAAGAAATCTTTAAACGCTTTACAAGTTATATGCTTTTTCATTTCTCTTGCATCATTGGGGAGCAATGGACAAATTATTTACTGGTTTATGGACAGATGTAAATGCATTTGGGCTGGATAAGGACATGATTTAAAAGTGAACAGCAAGGAAACTTTTAACCAACTAAATATCTTAACAATAACCATAGGCCTAGTCCTTTTGCTGAAATGGGTGTTGTTAGGCTGAGGTTGAAATCTATTTGTCCATTATAGTTTTATTCTAACTTGTCTAAGTCTTTTGAATGTACAACAGTCAATCAACAAAAAACATCAATCCGGAAAACACTTTAACTTTTTAACAGTTTAAGTTTTTAAAATAACAGATTGTTCTGTTGTAGGCCTGTGCTTAAACGGTGTTGTAAAGTGGAGCTTCCCCTTAATAAAGGGTTTACAGCATAAACATGTTTTTTTTCCCCCGATGGTGAAGATTTCTGTGGGAAGACAGATGACATTTATTATATTGTTTGGACTGTTGGTGGTTTGATTCATTTCCATCTCACATTCTGCAAACACCAAGAGAGAGAAACACAGACTGTGATTATGATGACAAGAAGAATGCTGAGAGACTGGGCTCCAGAGACAATCTCAGAAGCCAAGAGGGTTCTGGGGTAGCCACTTTCACTGTCATAATCCAAGTCTCATTGTAATCAAGAAAGGCACTCAAGGTGATGTAAAATAGAATACGCATATGTATAGGGGATGCCAGCTATAGTGCTTCCACCCAATTTCTCATTAAGCTCCACCACTTGTAAGGAATCTGTCCATAGGCTTAGGTTTACACCTGCTCTGAACTGTGTGGGGCAGTCACCAAACAGAGGGAGAGCTGAAAGCAATCCTCCATTGTGTAGCATACATCTATGTCACAACAACATAGCAGTTAGTTAAACAGAAAGTATCTCCCTACCGTGAAGTGAACATATGCAATGGATGGTTTCAGATGTGATGTGAAAGCATTGGATGCATCAGCTTAATGTATCATAGCCTTTGTATGTGGAACATTACATGGTTTACCTCATCAATGAGAACAAAAAAACCCCATAGAAATCCAACTACTACCACAAGGAGATCCAATAATCTACACAGGGTGATCTTTGATTGTCTGCAGAATAAGTTCTTATTGGTATATTATATTCTAATCATAATTTTAATCTGATAGTAGCCAGGTTGTTTTTTGTGTGATTTATATGCACAATTGAAAGTGTATGTTACATTGTGTGTGTGTGTGTGTGTGTGTGTGTGTGTGTGTGTGTGTGTGTGTGTGTGTGTGTGTGTGTGTGTGTATTCTAGTCTTTGTCTAGAAAATCTAGTGACACCCTAACTGTAGCAACTGTTTTTGGCTCAGTGAGTATACATGTATGTTGAAGTGAGCTAAGGAGCTGTATCCTCATGCATGCAGAGGCAGTTTGAAAGAGTCCGCCCCTAGGATTGAGCCACCGTCTATCCACGTGGCCAGACTATACATTATATGTTATAGTCGGGCTTGTCAGGCTAAGTAGCCTAGTTCATTTAAATGAGCATTTAATGTGTAATGTGTAAACATAAATGTGCATTTAATTCAAAAACATTGCTATAGAATAAAAACATCTGCAAAGTACAAATAAACATATTTTACCAGAATCATGGCCAGCAGGACCTGAATGGCATGACTCTAAAGGAAAAAATAAGAAAGCTGATTCTTTTACCTCATGATTATGGGCAATTGAACTTTGAGTGCTAGATGTCATTTAATTATGCATTGTCTAAAACAGTAAATTGATTGAGGGTGACTGACTGACATTGTTGAATAATCTTCTGTCCCGAAGGGTCGTTGAAAGAATCCAGTATGAAAACAATTAGAAATGAATGAGGTTTCTCTAAAGTGCCTTATTAATTCATTGTGTGCGCACAAATACTCATCAATACATCACAATGCCATTCAGATGTTCGCCAGAAGGAAATGGGCTTTTGTTGAAGCATTGCTTGTTTTGTTTTTGCCTTTTTCCAAGAGGTTTCCCAATCTCACTGTTATTGTAATGAATGCCTGTGTGTGCCACAACAACCATTAAGAGGTGGCAACATAGAGCCATATTGAGTGAAAGCCTACTTGCTGAAGGGCTAAGGTTTCAGTCATGTGCATGGCCATGACTGTGTGTAGTATACACCACATGGCACCAGAAGATCGAGAGTAGGGCCTACTGTTTTCCCTGCTAAAAGAAAAAGAAAAGGAAGAAAATTAGGTGAGAGAGGGTTTTACAAATCATGCCAGAAGGTTAAACAGACTTCAGAGCCCTATGAGGAAGAGGGAATAGAGAGTAATGAGAACCATTTTCTGCTCTTTGAATCACCAAAGTCTAGTTATTCCCTTTCTGTCCCTAAACAAGCCTGCTTAGTAATTCATGCAGTGGGGCTTTTGGCATTGCACGCCAGGTCTAAGCTGAAATAACGGCTTTAAAAGGAATCCCTGGCTAGTAAAACATGTTGGCCTTAGTAGACTGACCTTGCCATCAGTTACATAACCACCTATTTACAAACACTCAAAATGCATTTGGTTTCCTTAAAATGTTATAAATTACTTTCACTCCTAAAACGACAATTGTGACATCATCTGGTTGCATCTAATCAGAGTCTAATCCAGGTGCAAAAATCAAGCTGTTAATGCCCATCTCAATAACAACCAGGTGATGGCACTTTTTTACCTAGACAGCATTGGGGCATAAATGCAATGGCACCTTACAATCTCTGCAAAGGAAGAAATCTTTTCTATTTTTTTTTTTATTATTTATTTATTTATTTATTTATTTTTTGTAATTTTCTGTAGAGCTGATGTCAGTTTTATAAGACCAACATGTCGTAGGCTACCAGCCAGGAGTAGCTGGTTCTCTGAAAGAGTAGCCAGGGCAGGCAATGCAACTGTGTAATGTGAATAATATAGCACTAATCAAGTGGCATGTTCTGATCAGCTCTTTTGCCACTAGGCATGGACTGGCCATAGGCCGACAGGCATTTTTGGGCTGTCATTCATCATTTTCTTGAAGGATATTGGGCTGGCCCAATTGAAACTATCATGTTCATGCAATGTGTTCAACTTACAGTGTTTTTATTTCAGCTTGCCATGAAGTTATTATTGATAAATATTATGGTTGCCCACCATGGCTAAAAAATGCCTGGGCCATTTTTTGGTCCAAATCCTGCCCTGGTTGCCACCAAGGCAACGTCTATGGACAGAAACTCAGGGAATGTGAATATATGCAACTTAAACATAACCATGTAGGCTTCCATCCACCTTGAAGCAAATAATACCTTATTAGCATTAAGGTTAAACCACCCCTCTCAAGTTAATTAGATTAACATTCGTCCCGGTTCTACCCTATACCATAAACGCCAATCACTGTCAAAACTACTGTAATATAAACTTTGGATATTATTTCGAAAATGTGAGAAAATATTACTTCTCCTATTTCATCTCATCTAGAATTATAGGCTCAGAATCTTATTCTTCTTCATGTCACGATTTTGTAGGCCTATTTCTCTCATAGCACCTTATATTAGGCCACATTGCGCATCCCATAAAGATGCATCGCCATTGCTTTGTCAACACTATTGCCCGCTGCTCACTCGCTGGAGGGGCAGTAGCCTATAACAGCTCTGGCTGAGTGGACAAGCGCAGAACTTTTATGCAGTTTTGGTGTTGGCCACTAGAGTGCTGTAAAAATCCATTACGATTCACTACACATTTTGTAGCAAAGTTATGGATGTTCAACTTTGTATTCGATCATCGATCGATTTTCCCAATGTCCCAATGACTGACATCTAGCCTTTATTGATCAAATACTTAAACACACACACACTCTCTCTCTCTCCGCTATATATATCGAAATGTTTGCTATAGAATAATATATTTGGACTATAGACCTATCTACAGAAATAACTTTGAGTGGAAGATTCTCATCCATTGTGTACGGATAAGCTGATGAAGCTGCGTGTTCAATTCTGACAGTAACATTGGCTGACTGTTGGCCTATGCAACGTGGTGGTTTTCTTATGAGATTTAAAAAGCAAAATAGCCTAGACTACATTACAGTCAGGAGGAGTCGTATAATGTTGACATCAGAGAGCAGATGTTTTTCTCACAATTCTCTAGTAGGCTACTCTGTAGTCAGTAATTAGACATGCTTGCAATCTGTTCCTGTGTCTTTTGCATGGGGTCCTCCTTGTAAATGCATTCTATCACATAGTCTAATCCATTGTAGAGAATTGAAGATTGAAACAAATCCATTCATTGGTATTCCTGACCACACTGAACAAACCTGTAACAGTATGACATCAAAGAGACATGCCAATTGGTCTGCCTTTTTGACTGGTGCGTAAACCAACTGTGCGCAAATTTACTGTTTATCGTGTAGGCTAGACCTACATTGTTTGTGATGTACCGAAACGCCTAAATAAAAATTCTTATAGTTTTTTCAGGGGAAATGCCTTCAGTCACAACTCACACCAGGACACTAATTGATATCTTTAATAATAAAGAGCCAAGCCAAATGCTCTTCAAGAACGACTTTGACTGACATGTGCATGACAACAGCGGGTCCATTGTAAATATGTAGCCTAGGATAAACGTGTTAATTGAACCGACCACACGGACTGGTGATTTTGAGTGCAGCAGTAAATTGAGCTTTGGCTATACCGCGAACAGCTTGTTCTATGAAAGAACCAATGGAGCTACCAAGGGGCGGGCTGCAGACTTGCATTCTGTAGCTGAAGGTGGGGGAGAGTTACGATAGAGTCCTTCCAGAGGAGATGGGTACACAGCTCTGAATTCTTCTACATCCTTAATCTTCCCATCTTGCATTATCTATCACGTCTTCTTTTCACCTTTTTGTTGGTCTGCGAGTATATTCACAAAGCGGGACTCACAAACACATCTCGACCACAGCCACTTTGTCGTCTCACCTGCACTTGGTGGTCAGGAGAGGTACCGTAAAATGGATCAGGACAAATACTTACCAGAGCTGATGGCCGAAAAAGATAGCTTGGACCCTTCGTTTGTTCACGCAATTCGCCTTCTGGCAGAGGGTAAGATACAGCACTTTTGTTTTATAGATAGCATCTATTCAACGAGTGGTGCTATTCTTTATTGGGCTACCTTGCGCGCTTTGATTGGTACAATGATTCGATTTCTGAATGATACTGTGATGATAACATTTTCATGGTTTTTGACCTTTGATTGCCGACGTTTCACCGATTGGAGTGAATTTATTTCCAGTGACACACTATCTGTAGCCTAATTGAAATAATTCCTCAGGACTGCACGATCATTATGATTATTAATATTATTTATGTGTCAGTGGTTACCGTAGAGCATCGCTTTGGCTATTGTGCTATGCTGAGGGTCCATGCGGTCTTACACTTCCAAACTTCCTCCAAAATTATATTCGTCTTTTGTCAACACTTTAAAACTTAATCAGCATTTTTAGAATGCTACATGAACAGCCCACCCACCACACGCCAGTTTTAATAAGCTTGCTTCATTCATTAAAGGTAGCCTATGTCACGCTACTTCTTGAATGGTAATTTACATGAATGGACTCTTTCTGGCGATGTCAGTTTCAGACTTGAGTTAAAGTAGCCTAATAACTCTAAGTTGAGGTAATGTGAAGATGGGTGATACCTGCCCGCCTCGTCACATTTGGCGAATCATAGCATAGCCTACCGTTAAACAACCTTTTCAATCAAGATAGATTCTCGGTTTATACCCAAACCGGTATGAAGATTTTCGCTATCACTGCAATGCCTAAACGGCTTTATGAAATTTCCATCTTTCCGCTGCGTCCAATCCAGGTAGCCTACCCTCTCCGAAATCAGGTTGATGAAGACAATGTGGTAGAATACAGTGTCCACTGTGTAGGCTACTCACTAAACTGTTATTGACCATCACAACAATATTCCTTGATGGTTTTCCAGGTTTTACTCCAACTACAGTCATGACATATTTTAAGTAGGGTGCGTTCCATCTCATTGGTGAAAAACTGTGCATCGATCATACACTGTAGGTTGACTGAGGACTGAGGACAGCTATCTTGGTACTAGCATAGACTTGGCTCCGTCAGGGATGTTTAGTGAAACAAACCATTTGTGCACTGATAACAGGCTATCAAAAAAGTTTGGCAGACATAGAAAAGTTATTTGTATTTTCTGATTAAATGCTCTGAGAGATTTTGTCCTTTCCCAAACTAGTTGGCTACTCAGAAATAAATGATGTGGCTTCCATATAGGTTCCTGGATGGTTTCCATTTTTATATGAACTAAAACAGGGCAAATTTGAAATGTTCAGGCAGGTTTATGATTACATTCACAGCCCCAGAAATAAACGAGTAGACTGTATGCACAATTCATGGAAATCATTTGGAGACAGCAGTCACAAGAGTGCACCATGATTGTATCTTCAGAAAAGGTAATTAGTCATTCTCTGGTGATAACATTTATATCCGTGACATTTGCTATGAAGTACTTAGGCAACATACTGTGTCAGACCAAGCTCTAGAAAGATATTGACTCAAAACTGAATTGCTTATGGAGCAGAACAGAGATGGTACAAAGAGGAACACTCATATGAAAAATTTAAAGCCATGCGCAAAATTTTGGACATTTGGTCCCTATAAAAGCAAGTGATATTTTCTTAATCATGGATATGTAAGCTTTCTGATCTTAGATTACTAAATAACAGATCATATTCAGGGATTTTTTAAAAGCTCCAAAGTCTGCAATGAAAGAGAACCTCTTGTCAACCAGTTAACCACTAAAGGCTAAATGCATGTTGGCTTTATTGTTCCATGACTTTTGAAGATCAATGTGATTGTTAAGTGATAATTTGCACACCCTTACAGAAGTATTAGCATTTTTTATTTGGGTTAACTCAATGTGTAACTATTAGTCACTGTTTCTTCTCTTGCGTTGCATAAATTTGTTGGTAAATGATAGGCTAAGTTGTTGATATTCCTTGTATGACCTCAAGGAGTGATTAACAATATCAGGTTATTTGCGGTATTGTACTAATTTGGTACTGAAGGCAACTTAACTGCATGTTGATTTAAATAACCCAAGACTTTGTTATTTTTGCCTATGTAATTGAGCAATTTGTGTGGGGGCTATAAAATGTCCAGTTCATCATTCTGTTGCAATTGGCCAAGGATGAGGCTGCATGCAAACATATCATTCTTTGCCACGCTGTCCCTGGTTGCAGGTTGATCAACCCAGGCAAAATGGTGAACTCATGCATATAGCATCCTCTTGAGTTGTGAGTTGATGTGGCTGTTTTGTGGAGTTTAATTGCACTGGGGAGAATACCCTCTGCAGTAGGTTGTCAATTTTCAGAGAGGGGGGTAGTGGAAGCACTTCCGAATAAGACAGAATAAGTCTGAACAAAAAAATATATATATTATGTGCCTCCAGTGGCAATGAAATCCCCCCTCCAGGGGCAGCTGGAATAGAATAAGTCCCAGAAAATGACACAGGAACTGGCTGACTGGTGGTGAAACTGTAAAAATCTTAAATTATTGCACAGGCTCCATGTCAGGAATGCCACAGTATTCTGGCAGATGTCAAGGACTGCAGGGAATGACACATTCTCTTACCTGTTAGTGTAACTCTCCACTCTTCCATGAAAACTTGCTCTTCATTGCTCCTCACAAGAATTTTATGCATATATGTCTCAAGAGGCAATATTGTATAGTGCTGTTATTGTCATGATTGCGACTTTGATTCATTAATAATATGCATTTACCATTTATGCATTTGCCTTCTTGCCGTATCATTGTAGAAAACAACAGCCCTTTCTAATGTGCTTGTAGTGACTGATTTAGATCAGCAACAATTACAAGAAATACGTGCACCATGTAGTCTCGTCCTTTATCTCATTGGCTATAGGTACAGTAAGAGCTAATTTCAGAATACTGTTGTTTTAGTTTAGTAGAATCAACAGCAGTTCTCTTTCACAGGTTTCAGCTCAACTTGAAATAGTTTGACAGTGCTTAACTCCAAAGAAGTCAAAGGCAGTTATGTTGATATTTTTCTGACAGCCATGTTTTAGAGTGAGTTGTGTTGAGGATGATTCTCCACAATAGCAAAACCAAAAATAGGCTGCACCAAATAGTGTTTATGCTGTAGCTGGGATTATTCCCAGGGCATACAGAATGGACTAAAACTTCAATACAGAATATTGAGAAGTCTGTGTCTCCAAAACTAGTGGTAAGACAGTAAAACACATCTTCCAACAAGCTCTCAAAATGACACAGTATATTGAGTTGTGTATGGAATGCAATCCTCTAACACAGGCCAAACTGACTAAACTGAGGCCATGCCAGGAACAATTACTTCAGTAGTAACCAGGGCTGCGTTTCCGGAAGCCTTTTTAATGTTAAGTAGTCCTTAGCCTATGG
>JAODXP020000006.1:4815700-4934198 GCA_027497455.2 Sardinella longiceps | reverse complement strand
CTCAGAGAACAGCTAGATTAATTGAAGAAAGGAAAAACTCAGTTGTTTAACTCGATGAGAGGTGGAAAATAAGGGTTTTTCCCCAAATGGTGGAATATCACTTTAAGATCATCACATGCTAAGTGCACAGAGAGAATGACGTTTCATTATGTGCCTGTATTATAAAACATTTTGGACCCTAGTTTGGGTTTTTACTTATTTTAGGTCATAGTTTTAACATTTTTCATTTTAACATGAATGACCTATTTGTCTTAAACCATTGCATGCCAGCCTTACATTTTTTGCCTACACATTTCACATATAATATACTGTATGTTTACGTATTTTAATGGAGGTACAGCTGCTTCATTTCAGATTTAAAGCACTTTTTGGTTCTTTTGTTTTTCCCTAATCTAGTTCCAAGTTGAAAAGAAACATTAATGGTATGTTGTTTCATTGTTTTCATAAATGAGACCATGTTGAGATTAATTGAACAATAAAAAGTATAATGGAAAACGCCTACATCTTTGCCTTTTGTGTTCTTTGCCTTTTGGTGCAATATAAGGAACCATTCTTTTCCCAGATAACCATGGGGGTTTCCAAGTCAGCGAGTATGAACACTACCTCCTGCACAACTTGCAGAGGAGTGCCACTTCTTTGGAATACCCCCTGACTACTCAGATGTTATTCTGTATTAACTAAAGATAAAAGCATGTCATTGCCATGCTAATCATGCCAAGTTTGAAGGATGTTCTGCAATCTATAGCCTAATGCTGTAAATGGAAATACATTTCTATTTTATTTTATCCGTTTCATTAAATTCTGCACCCAGTTTAATTACATTGATGTGGTGTTCATATTTGGAGGTGAAAGTACTGTAGGCTATTGCATTCTCAGCACACACCCACAGAATGATGTGCGTTCCCCTGCAATTACATCATGGGTTTGAGTGAGGCTAAAGGGATTCATCACATTAAAAGACTCCAACCAGGCGCAGCCCTCTAGGTCCTCCTCCCTAATGAGTCAGGGGTTACAGAGATCACACTACATGGAGCTGCCCCGTCTCAGGACTTTCTGGTTGATGGCACAGTCCGACAAGCAATCACACTACAATCCATTAATCTGCAGTGTCCCAGAATATAATTAAATGAAAGATTACGTGATGTCTGAGGTACGTCTTTGATAATAGACTCCTAAAGTGGTCTAGGATTGAAGATTTCAGAGACATGCCAATGTTTGTTTTATTGTGCATCAGTGCCACTTTTAAGAAACTTCACAGGACTGAACCCTTAGAGAAAAAACAGCTGTATGTGTTAAAGTGATTTAAGGTTTCTCTCAATACAGTGTAAACATCTATTTAAGACAATATTATTTGAACAGGCTTTAAAAAAAAACTGGAAGATAAGTGTTCAACACAAAATAGTTTCCAAGGCGGGTTGGGTCATATTTCCATTCATTTGCCTTGTCTGACAGTGTCACTTCAAGCCTCCATGAGAAAAGTCCATACATTATCATTCCCACAGTCACCCACACTCTAATTGAAACAGTCCTTGTCACAGTTTGCGGATGGGTTATAAACAGACTAGTGAAATTCTCATTGCGTCAATTTCGTGCCATTAAAAGTCTAATTGGAATGTTCTTGCAGCTCCCTCACAACCATAATAGGAAAGGAGGGTGTGATCCTTTTTTTAATGGGGGACTGTCATTTAAAACAAGAACAATGTGTATAGCCTAAATAATGTGTATTGGTATTTCCATTAAAAAATAAAAGAAACTAAAACGTCTATAGCCTATTTGCCATTAGTTTCGGACTCCACCTTCTGGTGATCCATGATTTTTATATTTTTTTCGGCATTGCCCATATTTCTAATCAGTGTTTCCAGTCGCCGTTTGATCTTCTTTTGGTCCTCCAGAGCGCAACTGATCACTATGGTTTGGAACTTCTGATCGATGGGCACGGGAGGTGCGTCCGTTACGCAAGCGGCGTGCAACGCCATTAACCTTTTCCTTGCGCCTTCCATGTCATCGAGCACCTTGTTGGCGATGTCATCAATAAGTGCCATAGCCTTTTGAAGAGCGTCTTCTTGCTGAGAGTTCCGGATTGTATCCACGGAAACGTTGACGGTCATCGTCCTCCCCATAAGACGGTTGGCTGTCAGGGTTAACTCTTCTCTTTCGCCTAAAACAAAATGTCAATCATTTGCAAGGTCACTGGAGAGCCCTTGCGCAAGAAGGCTGATGGGGAGTTCATTGACAGCTGCCACACTACAGTAGCAGACGGATCATTTGGGAATTACCATGCCCGGTCTGACTACAGCTTCTCACTCAGGAGAGTAACAGTATAAAGTCTACTCATGAACTTCTTGTATCCCCTCCACCCAAACTCACCATCACAAATGGAGCGCATTTCTTGACTGTTCTGTATGGACTGAATCATCTCCAACAAGCACTCCTTCTCTTGCTCCATTGCGGTTGCTGCTTCTCTTAGTCCCTCCACCCTGGAAAAACATTTATTGGGGAAATAGGCTACTCACCAAGGAAAAGGGCATACTTTCTGTAGCTCCCTCCCAAACGTATTGATAACTTGGTCACACCTGAATTTACATAGCCTAGTATCTCGGTCACAATTAATGCGTTTTACGAATAGCCTATGATGCATAACGCATGCATATTTTTTCGATATGTTGTAATACCAAATCATAGGCAAAAAGTGCTCAAACGCATGCATTCTATGCTTTGCCATCATAATGCCAACATTATCATGAATCAAGTTTAGGCTGATTCATTCATAGCCTACTCAGCAAAACGTGGCTGGCAACATGTGGCAAGTTTGTTTTGCGGACACAGCTGTCCACACACGAGGCAATATTACTGAATCTGGATTATGCCCTTCGGACATATGTTCAAAATGAATTGCAAACTGTGTATTCAGATAGGTCTAGAGTGTTGATTTAACAATACCTCATCTCAAGTTCGTCCAAACTTTCTAGAAGTCGTGAAGAACGATCAGCCATTGACATAGATCTACTGAACATTCCACCTTTTGCTTCGTTCATTTTCGCCTGGATCTTTGCCTGAGCCATACCGAGGGCACAATAATGTTGAAAGGTATTGAGGACAGTCGGCAACGAGGAGATTCTCTTGAGTGCGTTCTAGCGGTTTCCTTGACAGACGGCGCGGCGCAGTAAACATTTCCAAACATGGGTGGAAGCTTCCTGCATGGACCAGCACACTCCTCGAGCAGGACGAAGGGAGTGTTGGGGGGGAGGGGGCGAGTTGAACTACAGCATGGCCAAGTGAGTGATCTCATTACATGAACAATTCACACGGGACCACAAACCACACTCCCAAGAGAAAACACTTGAAAAGCACCCAGTTTTATTCAAAATAACTTACAAATACACGTAATAGACATGACCTGTGTACATACCCGCTTTTGTATGTTTCAGACAACAACAAATATAAGCACAAACGAAAAACAAGAGCCTCTTTGCAATATTAGAACTCTTCCAAACTTCTTCTCAAAGCCTCCTCCATTTCTGTGAAATAGGAGATGAAAGTGGCTGTTAGATGAACTCCTATAAGAAACCAGCATGATATAATAGAACATAAGTATTCTAGTGTTTTTATTGGGGTCTTTAGATTGTCTTAGGAGATTGTGCATGTGCCTTCCCAGAAGATGTGATGAAACAGAATCAGCCAAATCACTTAACCAACTAGTAAAGTGACAAACAAGTGCTTTGTAAAAAAAAAAAAATAATAATAATAATAAAAAAAAATTACCAAGTTCGTTTTTACTTTAATCCTGCTGATGGGCCCTTTACCCTAAAGCAAGCTCAACCAACCCAAATCTGAATCGGGGTTAACTAGCAAACTCAGGGTTAAGAAAACCTGGTTGTCTTCACTGGTGTTAATGGGTACTATGACACTGATTTAGATGTTGGTTTGTCTACCTACCCAGAGTTGCCTTAACTGGAGTTTGTGCACCTTCTCGTAGGTTGGCACATTCGGCAGCAGAAACTGAGTTTATGACCAATAATTTCTGCAGCCCAACAGAAAGAATAATATCGCATTGCCTAACTTTTGTCATAAGACAATACAAAATGGTAGAGTAATAGTTTGGCTGCCTTAAATTAATAGGCTGTCTTAACTATTTGGTGATGTCTGAAGCTATTCCAATATCTCAGGATGCATCTTGGATTCCACATTATTAGGCTATGCATTTGTAAATTACAGCCTACCAAAAAAGTGCTGCCACGGTCATCCAATTCTATTTTAAAATGCGCTCATAAATTCCTGAATTGAATGATAGTGGTCCTTTAACCTCACACGCTGTGTTTATACGCCCCCCCAAAAAATAATAATTAAAAAAAAAAAAAGAAAAAAAAACTTCACTGGGTATTAATTTTCACTGCATTAGACGTCCACCACACCTGGTAGAACATATTTCACAACGTATTATCGGAAAAGCGGGCCGAAGCTAGATGACTTGTATGCAAGCTTAAATGGGAACCTGGTCAAAACAGTGTACAGGTATCAGGTCGTTTCCTCACAATCTTTGATTGTTTCTAAGTAATTTTGAATGCTTTATTGTCAAAGTATTACACACACCACACCAACCACTCACAAGGCAGTGAGTAAGTCCCCCCTATAGTGATCTATTTAAACGTACCTACATTGAGATCACTCTGTGGCATGAGCATCTGTCAGAAAAAGATCATAATCAGCCACAACATGCGCTACCACAAATAATCTCATCATATTTTGGACTGAATACTCACCATTATCATATGTTGTAGGCTTCTTCGCTTCCTCCTCGCTTAAGGCCAGGGCACGTTTCAAGTCCTTATCAAACTCATCTACAAGAGAGAGGGACAGGTACTGAAAATATCTCCCATAGACATTAAGTACAATAAAGTTTTTTAGTTTTTTTTTAAAAGGGACCTACCTTCGTTAGATTTCTTTTCCTCTTGCACTGAAGACACCAGTGACATAACCCGCTTCACATCTTCAAATTCTTCCACTAGAACAACAGTTAAAAATGGATTAATGAGATGTTTATGCTTGCTCACAGCTGTAGATAGAGAGGAGAAAAAAAAAAGAGTTTGAAACAATGCAGACAAAACTAGGCAGGCAAATGAGAAAGAACAGTTTATAACGAGTCAAAATCCACTGAAATGGAAAGTAAGAGAAGTGGTGCTGTTGACTCAATGTAAACTATGGTCTATGCTGTTCCAAATTCTTTCGTTCCACTCGACATCTACAGTAGTCAGCCACAGGGCTTGTGCCACAGGACTATGACTGAATGATGCTGAACTACCACCCAATTAACAGAAAACAACAAATTCTTCTTAATCTGTGCAACATTCCGTAATTTTCTACTTCTGTTCTGTTTCTAAAGCCTGACTGGACTTATGTGCTATGGCTTTTGTTCTTGCTTTCATGAACATCAAAATGTTACTGTGGATGTTGTTTGTTAGAGGACACTTGCCATGCTTTTCTGGGCAGATCTCCTTGGCATGCAGTATTTTGGAACTGGTGGAAGGCTGTGCCATCTTCTGGCAGCTGCGGGCGCTTGCACAGGGCTCTAGGGGGCAGTGTTGGGAGTGGTAATGAGTGTGGAAGGCAGGGACGTCCTCATGTTTCTCCTTACATGACCCGCACACAACCTTAAAGACCTTGGCTTGCTTTGGTGTGCCATGCTGCTTGTGCACGTGGGTCTTGATGAGCGCGTAGGACGGAGCCTGCTCATCGCACAGATTGCAGGAGTAGTGGCATTTGCCATCGCTAGCCAGCTGTTTCATGCACCGCGTGTAGGTGGCTTTAGCCTCACCCTTGGGCAAATCAGCATGCATGCATTGACAGAGTGTGGAGTCCGCACTCGTGCTTGTTTTGGCATTGGCATCCAAGTCCGTCCCAGCAGTGGTGACCGGTGCATCAGAGACCTCAGGCTGTGCGGAGGAAGTGGCAGGCTGGGCTGTGTGGTCCAGGCAGTAGTAGTCCTTCCCGTGGATACTGGCGTAGTGCTGGAGGAACTCGTGCTCCGTGTCGAACAGCATGCTGTCGCAGAGGCCGCAGAAGAAGCGAGTCGTGGGCTCCTGGTCCTGGTGCTCTGTGTAGCAGTGGCGCCGGAGAGTGGCCTCCTTAAAGAACTTCTGGGGGCAGTGGCTGCAGGCGAATCTCTGGAAGCTGTGTGCCGTCAGATCGCCGCAATGCTCAGCCACCGCCATCTCCGAGTCAAACAGGTCTTCACACATCCGGCACAGCCACGCCTGCTTCTCGGGAGCGGCCGGTCTCGGTTCCGGTCTGGTTCCTCTTCTCCCAGCGCTTGTGGAGGCTTCAGCTGGCGCTTCAGGATTGAGCACTCTGGCTTTTGCAGCTGCTGCTTGTGCTGCTGCGGCTGCAGCTAGCGCCTCCTCCTCCTCTCTCTCCTGGTAGAAGGTGTGTCCCTGGTGGGCAGAGCCAACGTGAGCCATGATGTCCTGCATGCGCGGCATGTCCACCTTGCACTTGCGGCAGTGCAGCAGGAAGTTGGAGAGGTGCGCACCACCGTGGAAACGGCTCATGTGCAGCCGGGTGATGGACATCTCACCCATCAGCTTCCCGCACACGCCGCACTTGTGGAAGATCTGATTGGACGACAGCAGGTGTTTGCTCGCCAGTGTCTCATCGGGGAAACGCAGACTGCACTCACAGTACCACACTTTAGTCATGCCACGACCTGATTGGCCGTCGTCATTTGAGGCGGCCATGGGCCTCTTCCTCTTGGCGGGAGAGCCGAGCAGGCCACCCTGTGGCTGGGGAGAACCCAACTGGCCTCTGGCCCGCTTGGATGGCCCTGGGGATGGCATTGCAGCTGTGGCCCTGTGGGACATCTGGCTCTCCTGGAAGTCACTGTAATGCAGGATGGCTTTCTCCATGCTGCCCGTGAGCTCCACTGCGTGCTGAGTGTCCTGCTTGTGCTCGTCTATCTGATGTTGGCTGTGGAAGATCTTGGGACAAGCAGAGCAGCGGCCTTGTATGATGAGCTGCCGCATCACCTCGGCTACGGTCTGATCGGCTACTGCTAAGGCTGTGGCATTTCTGCAGTGCACACTGGGAGAGACACACAAACACAACACACAGAGACACACAACACAACAACAACAACAACAACAAAATTTCAGTTCAAACTTTGGACAGAGGTCATCATTATTATAGTAATAATATAGTAAACACTAAAAACCACTGGTTTAACACAAAGCTTGTTTCAGGCAAATCTATACAAAAAAGATTGTGTTTTTGTGTGTGTGTGTGTTTGTTTGTATGTGAACAATATGTGTGTGACTTACTTGAAATGTGCATGTGTTTGTTTGTATGTGTACAATATGTGTGTGACTTACTTGAAATGTGCACGGGCCTCCATGTGTGAAGCCAGCCGTTTGTGGCACCCTGAGCATCGGACACTGAAGGGCACTTCTTTGCACAGGGCTATGAGTCGGTTCTTGGCGTAGCGGGGGACAGGGATGGGTGTGGCTACATCTTTAGAAGCTGCACCTCAAACAGGCATACCAAAAACACCAAAAATCACAAATTCTGCCAAATGAACATAGTCTATATCATATAGCCAATATGATTCCATAAATATTATCTAGATCACTTTATGTAAATCACTGCCTGTGATTTTTGATCTTGACTGCAGTTTGACAACAGCAGTAACAGTCCACGAGTCTACTCTAGCATTCGAGTCTAATCCTTAAGGGGCAATTGGGCCCGTGGAGAGCATAAAGTATGTGTGCTCACCAAAGCCTTTAATGCACTCGGAGAAGTGGTCTTTCTCCGCCATATGCCGAAGGCACTCATCTCTGACGTTGAAGAGGAGACAGCACGCCGGACAAGCAAAGCAGGCTATTTGCTGACAGGTCTGAGAGGCTGTATGACTCCCGGGATTGGAGGAGGACATCTGAAGAGATCAGGGCCGATCCACAAACAAACAAACACACACACAAAGAATACTAAATAATTCAACACTTGATGAATAATTAATCACAGAGTTTGAGGAAGGCCTGCCAACCTTCCTGACCACTTTATCCTATTGACTAAATGAAATGTAATGTTTTTTAAACATCTACGGCCTGGTTTTCATGAAGAATACACATCTTTTTCTTTGACTGGATCCTCATGTCCCTTCAGCAGCTTAAGCAGGTATCAGATACTATCTGCTCCCTAACTGGCTGATTCATGCTGCGCTTCAGGCCGCTTTGAGAGTTCAAGTGATTTTTGAGATTTAGCCAGTGTGTTTGAGATGTCTTCATGACTTTGGCTACTAACAAAACTGATATGTTTGTATACCTTAGAATGCTGATGCTCTCTCCATGAATCTTTGGTGTCAAAATGCCACCCACAGGGGACACAAGCATACTGGACTGAGGGGTATCCCTTCAGACAGATGCTGGGGTCACAAGGGGAGTGGTCAAACCTTAAGAAAAAACACACAAAATTAACTCAGGAGAGAACAATTCCCAACTCATTTTTGTATATTGCAGTAACAGCCACTGGACAACAGCCATCTAAAAGACTCCCACCTTATTAGATGTCCCTCTAAGAGAGCTTTGTTCTCATACACACGTCCGCAGTTGACCACTGGGCAGGTCTGAGGACTGGCCTTGAACATGGAGGCAGAGGCTGCGGACTGTCTTCTCCATCCTGTGCCACTGTTAATGACTCCAGGTTTCACTCCTGGACAAAACATTATGGTACAATAAACACAAATTCAAGTTCAAAATCCACTCAAACTCCAACATCTCTGCTTGGCTGTTTGAGTTTTAAAGTGTAACACCAGCGAACTTCGATTGTTAAGCTCTATGTCTGCCAAGGCACGAGTCAAACATTCAGTCAAAGAGACGGTTATGTCCGAACCGGTGTCTTCCAGGATTATCTATCTACTTGCTTTCAACTCTATTGCTTTTCCATGAGTGAGCTGTGGGCAAGGGGCATCCAAGAGCAACAGGTGCAAGGAACAACTCCCTTACCTCAGGAAGAACCCTTGGGCAGATCTACGGCTCAGGGGGCTAACCCAACTGCCAGAGGTCATAGTGAGGGAGTGGGGGGTGACAGGGGAGATGGGATAGTCTGCATGTGGGGACAGGGTATGGTAATACTTTGAACAAAGTGCCATGCAATGTAGAATCTTCTAAGTGTTTAATGATTGCTTTTAAAATAATTGTTTTGAAAGCGTCTGCCATTTTGCCCACAGCTCACCCATGGAAGTGCCATATAGCTGAAAGCGAGTAGAATGCCAATACTGGAAGATGCGTCTCTTTGATGATTGTTGATTCGTGCCCATGCAGACAGGGCCTATAGTCTAAGTTCTCCAGTGTTACACTTACTTTACCTTAAACATTTAAATTAAATCGATTGACCTGCAGCTAGTGACCAAGATTGGACAATTTTCACTTGATCACTGGTGACCGGTCATGTGCGAATTAATGCCAGTCAGAAGCACCCATGAAAGTGTGATTATTTACCTGGCATCTTCAACCACATGTCAACACAGCGCTTGGCATCATAAGCCTCCCCGTTACTGTGACTGATAGCCAGCTCTTGCCTGCCATGAGCCTGCTGTGAGATCACCTTTCTCTGTTGGCACAAACACACAACACTAGATAAGCACAACTGTGATGATATGCTGTTGTAAACATACATTAGAACAAGAATTACCTTGAAGGCTTTGCACTTGTTAGCTCTCTCCTGTTTTTCAGCAGCAACCTGACGGGCAAGTCTGTCTAGTGTTGAAGTGACCTGAGCTTTTTGTTTGTCAATCTCATCTTCCGTCTTTAAAATGAAATAGGATGTTTAGAATACATGGGACGATACATGGATGTATTCTGCAATAACATCAAATCCAAGGTAAAGAACCAGCTCAAACAGTCACAGGTCAAAGTGAAATATGGTTAGGCCTACTTACACTCTCCTGGTCCATTTTATCATCATCAGCATCATCACTGGATAAGTCGATGAATTCCAGCACGGGCCTGAGAGGACCCTCCTGCATTTCAAACAGGTAATGTGACGTTGGTTATTGTCTGTTTTAGGTCAAGTCACACAGGTTTGGACTTTGACCTCCACTCGCAACAAAACTATGTTAATGACAAAAAAACACTTACGGATACAAACTCCACATCATCCTCATCCACATCAACCACATCCGAAGACATGTGTTTTAATCTGTCATGTGTAAGAAAACATAGATGACTTAATTATAAGAGTGACACAACAACTACGAAGCCCGCAATAAAAATCTCAACACCGCAATGGCTTGTTAATGAAACAAACACCAACAAATGAACATCAGCTCAACTGGATAGGGATCCTAGATGTTTTTACACTGGCGCTCTATACAAAACAACTTTGTGACACAACAAAATGCATGTTCATGTGCTATGAAAGCAAACTAGATAAGTATCGATACCCTAAATCATACCCTGATCACACAAATGAAAACGATCAATTTGGACTTCAGGCAAACCAGTAATGTTAAGCTTAGCTTCCTGTTAACATTAGCTGACTGTGGGGCTAAAGGCTAGCAATTGTTTTGTTTTGTGTCGATATTTTTCAGCAACTATGCAGTTATCACACTATGGACACACTGAACAAAAATAGATTAACATACTTGCAAACTGCAACATGCACTTGCAGCTACGTTGATAAAATCAGAGACGATGTGGTGGACTTCTGTCTGGACCTTCCCTCACTTATCTACTTCTTCTGTCGAGTGTTTTGGTTTTTGACCAAATATTTGGAGCATTACTGCCACCCTTCGGAAGAATGATGTTCCTACAAGAGGAGACCATGCATGATGGATCCTCACAGAACATCTACATTTACAGAAACGGATTTTCATTCAGGAAATTCACTGTGATTTTTTGATGTTAGAGAAACTGAAACCCACACTACTAAGGAAAAGTCAGGGTGCAATAAATGAGAAATTGTAGGCTATGAGAAAACCCTAACCTTTTTGTCAAATCTCAGGCATCTCCCATTGATCTGCAAGATGCCCCCTGAATACACTGTGAAAAAAAAGTCACAGGAGACAACACAGGCACTGGAAACATCAGTCAAACAAACAAACAAACAAAACAAAACAAAACAAAATAAACTAGAAAAGCACTCTGAGAGTACAGACCTCTGCCAAGGCAATACAGTCACTGACGCAATATAAATGGCGTTCGGGATAAACAATCAGCACCAAAGCTTAATCAGTTGACACATCTCCCAATACACACATCCAAAACTTTCATCCAAATCTGTGAATTACTTTTTGAGTTATTTTGTACACGGCCAGACAGACACCGGTGAAACATAACCACCTTGCTGGAGGTAATACTAATAATGGTATATAATAATGGTTTGGTAATATGGTCATCTATTACAAACAAACAAATATAACAACTCACATTCTAATGTCAGACTGACAAGAGAGTTGGGAATTGCAAACTTATTCCCACCCTTACCTCAACCATCTTGTCATGATTGGCTGGAACCTGGTTTTCTATATTTTGCACAGCCTGTGCCATAGTGTTTGTTTGACATAGGGCTTCAGCCCCTGTGTTGTCTCCCAAGACCAGACTTCTTCAGGGGGCAGACAGCTAGTGGATCAATGCAGGAACTCATAGGAATGTTGTCTTAAGTAGGCCTAATTATCTATCATATTGCAATCAATAACATTATGCTGCTTGACCTAATGATTTTGTCAATGTGCAACTCACTCAGAATCCCAAATGGGTCTGTTGATTCAGTGTGGGTATCATACAGGTGTCATAGCATCAATATTGAGCTAAAAATAGATTAAAGCCACACATTTTTTTAACTTTTCATCATAATATGCAAGATGGTTTATCATAATGGAGGGAGGCAGCTTCCAGCATGATGATGAATGTCAGAAAGGCTGAATATGAGTAGTAGTCTAAGCCACAAACCTACCTACCATTTGTGCTATACTTCACAGGCACACAATTTCTCTAGGCTGTTAATGTGAAGAAAATACTTCTGTTGGAGAATTTGTGGGTTGGAATATTTGGCACCTGAATTGTTCCTTATAGCATTAGCCCAGGGTGGGCAATTATTTTGGCCAGGGCCACGTTGGCATTTAGATTTTCACTAATGGGCCGATGTTACCGCCAAGGTTGATGTCAGAAATTGAAAGTTCAAACCTGTAGCCTCCTTTCTTCAGAGGGCATGTTAACATGCAGGGTTAAAAGGAATTTTATAATGACTCAACAGATTTGATAATTTAGGTCTAAATCTTAGCCCCCTGGCTAGAGGGTGAGTTGTTCTCTTTGGGAAGGTCCACGGGCCGGACTAAATAGCTTAGGGGCCGATGTGACCCCGGGCCTTAGTTTGCTAGGTTGCATAGCCTATGCAATGTTGGAAGGCAGTAGACATAAAAGGTAAGTTTTCTTTTTAATGCACTCCACAGAGCTGTCGATGTGGTATATTCCACTTGTAGCCAACACATTCACACTAAATAGGCTACATGGCACAACACAATTCTGTTGTGCAAATGCCATGAGCGAGCTTGAACAGCATTTTTGGTAGTAGGCTAAATGAAACTTAAATACAGAATGGAAAGGTGACCCTAAATTTATTTGTCAATGAGGACAAAGAGGAAAATCAGGAATGGTCCATAATTACACAATACAATAATATCATAATGATATCGGCTAATAACTAATTCAGTGGGATAAGCTACATGGGATTTTTGGGGGGACTTACCACATGGGAAGTAAAGCTCCGCATGAAACCATAGCACCTCATGTTGTAACATTTTTATTGATGGTAACATAATCATGTTATAACATAACTGGCAATCACACTCATTGGTCTGTTGTTGCACAAATGATTTCAGCACAGAGAAGTCAACAGTAAATCATAGCATGATACTACAGAGGACATGCCCATCATCTACAGGTAGAGACACATCCCTCATGAGACATTTTTATTTTCACAAGAAATCATTGAAAAAAGTATCTTTGGCAAATCCCATTTGGAGCATTTAAAAAAGAAACATCAACACATAAGAAAAATAAAAATTTTCCCTTCAATATAAACCTGTCGTATGCTGTGTATATGATGATTTTTGTTGCACCTTTCCTAGATGAATGCTGAGACAATAATTCTTCTTCACCTCTCCTCCACACAGAACAAGTTGTAAAGGAAATGATGGAAAAGACGCTCCCTTTCATTCCTGGGCTGAAACTAGATCTTCTTAGTCCTATACAGATTTAGTCTTTTAACTGGAGGAGACAATAGAAGCGGCACAGGCACTTGAAAGACATTAACTTGGACACTGAACCGTGTATACAGTCATGCAATAATAACAAGATGGCCGACAGGACCTTGAGGTAACGAATGACATACCAAGGTGCTGCTTGAAAGCATGGCACAGTATATGAGTTTCCAGCCATCAGGCTGCACACTAGAACCTCCATCTCCATTTTGAATAGCTCGTGCAACAGAAATAAAAGGGAACCACCTTTAGCATCAGGGAGTATATGTACATACTGTATCATTTTCTTCCAATATATATATATAATATTTATAAATATACATATCTGTCCAGTTGTTTGAGTCTTTTCCGTAAGCTGTTTTTTGTTTCTTTTAACTGTCAAGCTTGTCCACAATTTTTGCAGACGTAGGCAAAGCCATCCAGTTTGCATAAACACTATCATTGGCATATCTTGAAAAGACAGGGTTAGTGCCATCAAGTCTGTTGAGCTGTACCGGGCTCCTCTCTGGCCAGTTGGGGTATGACATGCCTAAAAATGAGAACACATCATTTGTCTGCACGCAGGGTGAGTGGAATGTAGAGTGCAGACAGTAAGGCTCTCAACAAAATCTCTGATACATTGGCCACAAGGGGTAGGGGTAGGACAATGTCTCGTCAATTAGACTATAAAGGGGAATTAACCTGACTTGGGCGCTATGGCTGCATGAGGACCAAAGTAAGTTAGGAGTGAGTGAGAAAGATGAAGATGTATGCATTAAAATTCTCTCTTTTAAAGCCATGATGTTCACGTTATGAATGTGCGAGCGCAATAATTCCCCCTTCTCCAAACATGGCTTGCAGTGGAAGACTAATCACAAGAATTGTTTCTCTGATATTATTGCTAAATACATTTAAGGGCATGTGACAGACTGTGTCAGGATTTTAACTTTTTTTTAACTAACGTTCATGTAAAGAAGAGTTCTGTTGAAAAGCCTTACTGTTCCTCAGTTCAGCAATGCAGAATCCATATATACATTTCATTACTATGTACAAAAAGGTACAGAAATCATCAGACAGTTTGTAATACAAACCAAATAAACAACTTACTTATGCAAATAGGACCTGTTTCGAATGTATATCTATTTATAATGTAGGTAAGTATTCTAAAATTAAAAGAAAACATTACATATTGTTTTGGGTGTCATGAAGGTATTACTGCTGTTGTAAAATATACAAGATAAATAATACGTTATTTATTTAAATAATAACGTTATTTTAAAAAGCAATAGTGAATTTAAAGAGAGCAAATAATAAAAATTGTACAGTTTCCGAAATGTTTATCACTGTTACTTTATTAAGCTCTCTGTGTAGTCTGCAGTCTGTGTACATCAGAAGCAGGTCCATGTTAAAATTAGACAGCCGATTCCCCCCTTCACATATAAAAGACAATCAAAACGTTTGAAGATCACCGGTTAGCATGCCACTACCACCACAGTTACCACCCACTTCCTACAGAGCCAAGCACAAATTGCCAGAAAAAAGACAACTTGTGTTTTTTTCTGCCACTAGAATCGAGTAAATGCATGGGAAATTCTACCATAGAGCTTGTTTTCAATCCAAGTGGAGGGGAGGTTTCGAGGGAGAGGGGCGTTATTACAGTCCACTAGAGGCGTGTCTTCTTCAGAGAGGGCGTCGTCGTACAGGAGCGCGTCGGCCGGTGTGGAGGCTGCCAGGTCCAGGTAATCCTGACAGGGAGAGAGAGGAGGGCAGTTAGGACACAACACACTCATGTGCTTGGACAAACCAATGAACCACCCGTGTGCTTCCAGGGGACTTTAAAGTTCAAATCATAAGGAGCAGAATTGTGCTGAAATCATAGTCATCTTAATATAGGACACTAGTGATGTGGCAGTCACTTTCAGATAGGGCAGCCATGAACTAAAAACTCAACTTTTGCACAGACAAGTCATAGACAACAAGCAACTCTCAAGCTGTATTCGTAGTTTGTGCTACCACAACTATGTTCGTTGTAAGTTTATCCTAATGTGTGTATTGTGTGGACTTTGGAGTTCACATCTCAAAGAGTAGCTCTAGTGCAGAGCAAATGTATGCATAATGATGCTCCTTCAGCTAAATTGATTAGGAGTGGGTAACGGCTCATTAATGTTAATCAGTGTTGTGTGCGGGGTGATGGGGTGGGGTGGCAGAGTGAGCACAAGGGGAACTTTGGTCGTACTCTGCTTTTCACCATCATCTTCTCCAGCTCCTTGCTGATCTCAGAGAATGTCGGCCGCTTGTCTGACTCCTGTTTCCAGCATCGCAGCATCAGATTGTACCTTTAAGGACAAACAAACATGGCCCCATTTCAAGCATGTATGCCAACACAAAAATCAAGAACACTTTCTGCACTATTCGTTAACATTTGGCAAACAGTGCATGGTTTGTATAGCAGCTGACTGATAAATAACACAGTTGATTTGAAAAGTGATGCATAATGTGTACAGTTGATGCGCTGTATGTGACAGTAAATGTGATTCGGTAGTGAACATACATTTCTTCCGTGCAGTTTTCTGGTTTCTCCATGCGGTAGCCTGTCTTCAGGAGGTTGAAGAGGCGCTCAGGTGCAATACCCGGGTAAGGATTTCCTCCCAGAGTCATAATCTCCCACAAAAGTACACCAAATGACCAGCTGGTGCAAAAGACAATAACATGTTTACCACCATGTGCAACCATATATTATATTGCACAGATGTTGCAGTACTCTAAATTAAGTCAAGGTTTTTATTTTACATTCACTGTAAACCTACTAACCCTAAACGTACCATAGTTATTCTAAATATTATTTATGGATATTTTGATTAGGCATTACGGTATTTTTGTAACAATTGAAAGCAGGAGTTTGTACTCACACATCACTTTGGGTTGTGTAAATATGGTCAAACAGTGACTCTATGGCCATCCATTTGACAGGAATGCGACCCTGAGGATGTACAAGGAAATAATGAAATGTAAATAATTATTATCTTCTTCATAATAACTAATAATGAGACGAATAAATGCTTAGAGAGAGTTACAGCTACATTCATAAACTTGCTGTCAGGTGTAGGATCAGGTATGTTGTAAACAAAGAAAGAAAATATCCAAAGATTTTGTTGTATTATTTGAAATGACTTGGCCTTTGTTAGGTGAATGAGTGTTACCTTGCTTCGTTTGACATAGGAGTCTTCCTCATACACATCTCGTGACAGACCAAAGTCTGAAATCTTCATCTTCCGTCCCTCTGCAACCAAAACATTTCTTGCAGCAAGGTCTCTGTGAACCAGCTGCAAAGCAAATAACAGAGAGAGACAGAGTCAGTCCCGTCAGAGAGGCCTCTTTATATTCTAGGAGCTGTCTCAAGTGGAGCTGAATTGAACTCCACATGAAGTAAAAACCTATTTAATCCCAGTAAGGCAAGACATGCATTTCTCTCCCGTTAAAATGAAGTTGTCATTTGGCTCCATCCCTACATACCTTCATCTCTGCCAGGTACTGCATGCCTCTAGAAATCTGCCAGGCGAAGGAGATGAGGTCGCCCATAGTGAGTGCTCTCTCGTCTGGGTTCTCCAGGTAGCTGGAGTTACGGTTGGCTTCACCACCCATGTAGCTGGGCCCCACCTTACGACTTTCTCGTAAGAAGTTCCGCAGAGACCCATACTTGGCATACTCCACGATCAAATATAGAGGACCTGGCAGTGCAGCCGAAACACAAGTAAAGCATGAGGTTCAGTTCAGTTTGGTCTAAATAATTTGATCAAAAGTAAGGAAAGGAGGAGAAAAAGGAAAGTTAGGGTCTTACCATCTTGACTGCAAGCTCCATACATCTTTATGACATGTGGATGGTTGACCTGCTTCAACAGGGTAAACTCCGACAAGAGGTCACGGAGTTCGCTATGAGAGGCGTTTTCTGTGGCAAACAAGAATAATACAGTTTGCTATAATACTCAACCAGATTTGAATAATACTAAAGAAAATCCTTGTGCAAGAGATTACTCATTCCAATCTAATCTCTGCTGTGTTGATGATAGCTAGCATACTGGCTCTTACCTTTCAACATTTTAACAGCCACAGTGGTGTATCCAGCTTTGCCCTTCAATCGGAAGGCTGTGGCTTTCACCACCTTCCCAAACTCTCCTTCCCCAAGCGTCTTCCCCAGCACCAGATTCTTACGTGGGAACTCCCATTTTGGATCCTCCTGTTACCATTCAAAGGAAACAAAGAATATTCCACGTTTACACAAGTAGAAAATACTGGTACATGGTGATGCACATCACAGCAAACACCTTATGGTCAGAAATGCTACCAGCACCCTTACCGGGATTTTGAAGGTGTCGATGGCCACCTGATTCTCCATTGAATCGAGAGAGGCTCGCCGCACATTATTGGCGGAGTAGCTGATGGGGTAGGACTGGGCGGGCCGGCGGAAGGTCATCTCGGCCGAGGCGATGGGGGGCTTGGGCGTGTTCTTGTGGTAGCGGTGGATGAAGTAGGAGGACAGGAGGATGGAGGCCACAAAGGAGAGGAGCACGGCCGTGGCGATGATGGTCTTGCACACGTCATCACACATGGCCTCTGGAGCACAGCAAAGGCAAGGGGAAGGTCCATCAACAAATACACAATAGCCAGTGCACAATGGGAGCAGACATGGCATACTTATAATGGCTTCAGACTTGTGATTGAAGGGTGACCAGTTCAATCCCTGACCAGCAGGAACAATGTGGGCAGGGCAAGTGATTGAATTTGTATTTGTTTGTATTAAATAAAAGAGTATAATTTACATGCATTTATTGTTTTACAACTTGTGACACTTTCATAATCTGATTACTTTACTTTTGTCCATATTTACATTTTCACCAAAACATTGCAACTAGAGTAGATTATTTTACCCTCTACAACGTCCTTCTCACAGTAGCACCTCTCTAGATAGCAGTAGCAGGTTCCATAGCCAGCTTTGATACCAAACATCAGTCCTTTGTCATGGCCCCCAACAATTTCCCCTCCTAGAATGAAAAACATGCAATGAAATTAGTTCCATAGATGAAATACACAATGCACCTTTTAATGGCACAAAGAGAACCTGAGAACATGTATAGTATACAGCTATTCATCAACTAAGTTGATTCTATTTGGAGCTACTGTATTTGTTTCTGAAATCAAAACAATTTCTCATCATCAGATATAGTAAATACTGAAAGTGCTAAGCCAGTTGAGAAGCTTACTTGTGCAGTCCTGTGGACATATGGTTGTATCCTTCATCTCTACTGCATCACAGAAGCCATCAGGGCAGGTGCGCAGGTCAGGAGAGCAGGTGGAATAATTCTTGGATATTCCTGTGGCAAAAGAACCAGAGTCACTAAATATACACCAGCCTATGTGTAAATAGACCCTTTGAGTAAAATGGTGGTTTGAAGGAAAGTTGGGAACAATCAGATTTGCAAACCTTTATCTGTGTTTTGTCTCCACTGGCATCTCCCTGTCGGTGTTCCCAATCCCCGGAATGCCTCACATTCCCCTTGTTTCCTCTTCTCTGCACATGGCATAATGCGCTGCTCCGGAGACTCCTGCCTCTCTGCTACAGACACAATCCAATGGGCCAATCATCAGTTCATTCAAGTTTACATGATTAGGTCAGTAATAGCATTCTCAAGCAGGGCTATGCTGGGCTTCTTTTAGGTAGATAACTGACCTCATTAACTACAAAAATGGATAAAAGTACATTTATTGGAGACATCTGAAGACATTGTAGAAGGCTGATATTTAAATACACAGGAAAAACATATATATATATATATATATATATATATATATATATATATATATATATGTGTGTGTGTGTGTGTGTGTGTGTGTGTGTGTGTGTGTGTGTGTGTGTGTGTGTGTGTGTTTTCTAGTGGATGAGGAGAAAGGAAGAGAGACTTACCTTCATCTTCAAAGGTAACAGTGAGTTGGGTGGCAGCCCTTAGCTGCTGCTGCTGCTCTAGGGCCACTACTGTATACTGGAGCTCCTGGCATTCTGGCCGTCTGAAGGCCTCTGTGTCGTTGACATACAGCACCCCCGACACCTCCCTCAGGCCGCGCACAATCCCCACTGCTGAGGCACACCACTGCACGTCCACCGACACATTCCTGTCCACAATCTCCAGCTGGTATTCCACATCAATGCCCTGAAACTTCTGGCAGTTGTCCACACACACTCTACCGATCTGGAATATATTGAATAACGCATGATTAAAAGTGTGGCACTTTTATTATTTGAAGAAATGTTTGTCAACACTCTTATTGTTCAATATCCATTATGAGCTCCGACACATTTTCCCTTCATGGCTATGTTAGGAGGACTAGATAGTGCACCACTATTAGTAAAGCTCCTTTGTCACACAGCAGACTTGTCACACACCTTTGAGTAGATGGTGGATCTTCTGGAGACGGTGAACATGTAGGTGATATTGGAGAAGCGGATGGGTACTGGAAGGATAGTAACATTGAAGTGGAGCATGACGCTCCCGTCCCCACCGGTGTATGTCCTGTCTCTCAGCAGGTAATCCAACTGGAAGGAGCGGTTCTCCAACACAGACAGATCCCTGTTAAGGATGAGCTCTGAACACACAATTGGAATGAATTAGCACAGGGCTGACTATTGCATTGAATGGTTTCATCAAAGTGACAAGTAAAGGAAACAGGTAGGCCTACTACTTCTAACAAAAAGATGTTTATGACAAAAAATAAAAGGTTCTGGTAGAGTATCTCACTCTCTCCAATCAGAACAGACTTTAAGGAGCTGACTTACTGTACTCGTGCACAGTGCCCCGCACATTGCCAAAAATGGCCTTTTCCTCTCGGAGTGAGTGGGCCACTGTGAAAGTGCTGTTGATCCAGGTGTCATTTGTGAGCATGGTGCCGGTAAGTTTGTTCTGAATCAGATCCTTTGGGTAAACTGGTGTGGTGTCCCTGTCGTAAACATACAAGTTGCCAAAAACAGCTCCCTGAAAAAAAGGATAAGGGGTTAGTGGCTGTATAGGGAAGCAATGGACAGTGAACAGTATTTTATATCAAATATTAAAACACTCATTCAGTCATTTTGCTTGTCATTGTATGACGTGACACCCGCAAGCCATTTCTCATAAATGGTGTTGTCAACATTTCCAATTATCACAGCCAAGATGTCTGCTTGTATCAGTTTACTTGAGCGATCAAGCTACTTGATATCGGAGACATCGAATATCACATTGAGCGAAGGAGCTAGCTAATTATAGGCAAGAGATTAGTCCATATATTAATGAGGAACTACAGAACTGCTGATTCAAGAAACACAAAAGCCACACAGGAAATGATGTCCATTAAGTCAGAGATTAAAAATGCAATCTGGCATAAGACCTATACCACTATGGTTACAGTAACTTTCCTATTCCAGGGAAACACAAACATTATTCCCATTCCAGGGAAAGAAAAGTGTTACTGGGAAAGAAATAGAGGAGGATGCTCACTTTCATTCGACTGAACTCAACCAGCACATCAGCAGTGTCTGTGCCGTTGAGGTACGGCGCGTTGTCGTTGTCATCATACACGCTCACATGCATTGGCAGAAATTCTTTGTAGATAGTCCCGTTGGTCTCCACCACACACACCACCACCATACGGTACACCTCACGCTCCTCCCTGTCCACCGGCCGCGTCACCAGCAGCTCAGAGGTGGTGTCGTTCACCTCAAATGGCACAGGTTCATCTACACAGTGGAAACAAAAGCTTTTATTCACAATGCTGTTGCCTAGCGACAGGACGCCATTCCTCTCCTCATCTAGAGGAGGTGGTACAACAGGAGGTGAAGAAGTTCTGCTGGTTTAAGCCTGACTACTTCTTCTATAACAAGCCCAAATACAGTCAAAGAATACTACACTGATGTAACTGTAAACCATGAGTTTTTTCAATCAGCACAAGGGCTATAACAAGCCCAAGTTTACCTACCTGCATCAATACTGTAGCTGACATCGTAATCGAGACAAAACTGGGACCTAGCCAGTCTCCTGAGCTGGTAAAGAGCTCCTGGCAGACGGTTCTCTGTGATGTGAGGAGTCACATCCCTGTCAGGGAAGCAGAGCTGCTTGATGTGGTCACAAGGGGGCGCTGTAGCATTGGCGAACATGAGGTTGATCTCCACAGTGGACTGGAGGAAGCAGCTGACTCTGTGCATTGGATGGCGGGAGGCCACAGCCTTCAGGGTGATCTTCTTAAAGGAGCCCATGGGGATTTTGTCTGTTACCAGAAGCAAGAGGGACAATTAGTTGTTATTAACTTGACAAATTGTGAGGTAATTAAATAAATAGAATGATTTTATATCTACTGGCTCCAATATTGTGTATTGGAACAAGGGGTAACTGTACAATATCTTTTTTTCACTTTGTTCTATGCCTTAGGTGGTTAACGCTAAATGCTAAATCACTTGCAATACACAATCACAGTGGAAGTACTGATGACAGAAGCTTATTTACAGTATATCTTCTAGCAATACAAGTCATGGAAACACAAATCATTCATACAGTAGAACATCTTTGCTCATATCCACTGATGGCAGAGTTATAAAACTATGAGTCAATATGACAGCATAGAATGTCTCAGACATGTAGTAAAGTGGCCTAATGATTAACTAATTTCTGCAGCAGCGGAGAGAGCCAGGAGTCTGTGCACCTATGACCTCATAGCTGTCATATCAGACAAGTGCACTTAATGCACACTACTCTGTATGCATCGGATAAGAAACACTGCTGCTCAGGTCCAAGGGTCAGAGCAAAGGATATGTGACGTAGCTTACAACAAGTCACAAAGAAAACAATACACCAAAATGTGAAATATTTGAAAATATTTAAGATAATCACAATGAATATATGACTCGTTCCATATAATGCATAATGTGTTTCCTTGCTTCAAATAGAAGTTAAATACACTACTCATTTATATTTATATATCTTTAAAATGTGTGTAATCTTATTACTCTCAGACTTCTCTTATTGAATCAGTATATCACAGTGTAACACTAAAATTTGTTCAACTTTTTCCTGTTTGTGGACCTTTTAAAATAATCTTGGTGACCACTGACATGACCAAGGGCAAAGAGGAAATGTGTTTGCCCAACTTATCCGGGCATCCTATGACACCCTTTATAAGTTGTGCATTTTCAGAAAAATAGTTTCATTGATTCAGTGTATCTAAATTAGTATTGTTTTGATCATCTCAAAGATGTATGGATCTATTTGTCCAAAAGTGCTTTGTGTTTCTAATAGGCCTTCAGTGTTTTTGTATTGCATTGAGACCCTCTAGACATGAACATAAACTTACATAAAGAGGCATAGTCACTCCACTCCAGGGTTTTATTCATGGTGATCATGCCTGTGGTGATGTCCATGTGGAACCAGGAGGCGTAGAGAGGAGCCCTGCTGGGGTTGCTCCAGCACAGGTAGAAGTGGGGCCTCTCGAAGTCCGTGTCACGCATGGAGTGGACCTGGAGTATGGGCGAACCAGCAGGCTGCCCGATGTAAATGTTCTCGGAGTAGACATTCAGCGGGAAGTACATGCCTAAACAAACTGGGAAACACAGCACACATACAAGTAAACAAACACATTCACATACAAAAACACATAATGTATGGAGGTGTCATATGTCACACACACATCAAGTAAAACCTGGTATTACCTGTACTAAAACTAATTATCCAGCTCTGTGACTAAATGCCTTCAGCAGAGCCACTAGAGCTACATGTCAGCAGCAACTTGAGAATCAAGACAGATGTGGCTCACCAAGGGCCAAGTACACACCAGAAGCCAAAGCTATCACCAGAGCCACAACTGTCTGTGCTATTTGTCTTTTGCCAATAACAGGCAGTGATATTGGTTTTGTGTGAGCCACTCAGAGCCTTCGCACGGTTTGCAACCCCCCACCCCCCGTCCCCGTCCCCCCCCTCCTTGTAACAGGAGGCAACAATTTGTCCTCGCCCTCACAGCGCCGTAGTATCAATCTACATGTGACAGGACATTGTGCCCCTCAAAAGAACGTCCTGATTGATTACATTCTATTCAAACAACAACAAAAGTGACAACAAAAAGAATATCAGAGAGGATCAGCTTATTTCAAGTGCCTTGATATGATGGCTGAGCCCAGCAGCCACACTGAAATGTCCCTTAGCTGTTAAATCAACGGAAATTGAAAGGGAAGATCATGTGACACAGCGACACTGCTCCGACTAATGAATTTCTCACATGGTCAATAAGATGTGGTTTCCGTTTCTCCTTGAGTTCACCTTGGGAAGCTTAATTAGAGGGTCTAACATAACACAGCAAGGAGATGAATCACTACCTGCAAGGGGCCTATATGGACACGTGGACATGGCCGAGAGAGAGAGAGAGAGAGAGAGAGAGAGAGAGAGAGAGAGAGAGAGAGAGAGAGAGAGAGAGAGAGAGAGAACATACTGTATGAAAGGAAAAGGTAGAGAAAAAAGATGTGGGAGCAGAGGGGTAATCTATAAAACACCATAACGGTCCGTGCGTGTTTTACCGGAAAAAGGAGACGTTGAGTGTTTGCCCCGTAATTATATCCCCCCGTTGTGCTCCTGTTCGACGACGGTGGGCGGCCATTTAGGGAACGCACTAATGTCATTAGCAGACAGTGAAACTTGATTTGCTATTTCTGTTGGTGCAGTTTAGACCTTGGCTCTGGTTTCAGACGCTGATTTAATTTTGCTGCGCTTGGATGACAGGAGGCCGGACTGATGGATAAAATGTGGCCGGCCGGCGGGCGGGCGCTGCTGAAGGATGGAGATACACTCAGGCCAGCTACAAGACCCTTTATTAAATGCCTTGTCCAGACCAAAACAAACAAGGACCACCTTGTTAAATGATCCACTGATATGCACTACACAAACCATTTCACCAGATTTCAAACAACAGGACTATATCAGATGCCACAGACTGCAAATATGAATATAAGTATGAATACAATTTTAAACTTCAATATAAAAAGATCTATCATTTGATATTCCCATGTTATTTCTTAAAGCACTCCTAGAAATCCAGATGGTGCTACTGCTATGTCTGGCCACCAGGTGTAGACATTCCACTGAAGGACTTTAAAGCCTGTACCACTAACTGCAAGTGGATCTGAAGCCAGCTCTCAACCGCACGGCCTGTGTTTGTCTGGTTTGAGACTTGTGTTGATACTCCCACCAGGAAGTGACTCTATAGGCTGCTCAAGGACAGCACAGCAGCCACTGGCTCCTTTTCTCACAGCCTGCAACTGGGAAGGTGAAGGAAAGGATCCCTGCAGCAGTTTCCTAGAGTTGGCTGGCGGTGGGTGGAATGGGATGGAGGTGAGTGGTGCAGTGTGGGGAAGTAGGGTGTCATAGGGTGGGGTGGGGTAGGGTGGAAGAAGCATCCCATCTCTACTACAGCTTGGCCCAGGGCCAGTGGCCTCTGCTTCAGCAAGTGATGCCAAGCCTGAGACAGCACTGCTGGCCGCACTGGGAGGTTTGAGTCAGGCTGGGCTGGGCTGGGCTGGGCTGTGCTGGACTGGGCCTCTCTAACAGGATTCACCTCTGCTTCCCTCCTCCAGAGCCTTGGCAGGGAGCCTCTACTTTATGTACATGTGTATGTGCTCTCCTCTAAAAGCAATCCTAAACAGTGCTGCCACTGACTACCCCAGCTACTGAGCTCGTGCACTCTACTCTCTTTCACAGCACTTCAGCAGTTTTGCACCTTCTTTGAAAGGACCACTGTGTCTAAATATTATCTAAAGAAAGACTTGCAATGTACCTGGATAACATAGGCTCATCATTAGGCTTGCAATGGGTCGAATCACTGGTGATAACCATCTTACACAGAGCCTAGATTTAAAAAAGGCCAAAAGGTCAAACCACCATAGTTTTACCCATGTAGTATTGGAGGTGGGGAGAGTTACTGAACATTTGACAGCAAAGTAATCAACTTGGACCTTGTGGTGGATTAGTCTTTTTAAACCCCTGTTAGATACCAAGATTAACTGCTCTAGGTTCTCTAAGGCTTCATTTTTTCAAGTATTGATTAACTTGTCTCATCACAAAACACATAAATTCAAGTTAAATACTTTGTAGTTTGTTAAGGTAAAGTATTGAGGACATGACTTAGTAAATGACTACAGAATGAGCTGTCGGTTTTGTGTGTGTGTGTGTGTGTGTGTGTGTGTGTGTGTGTGTGTATTTGTGAATTGACTTGACCTTTAAAACTGTAGCTTACATATAATGAGTTTAACATAAAGTCGCATAATATTCTCTCTCCTTAGTCCTTTCCTCCTGGGCTATATTCTGTAAGTGTGTGTTTGCGTGTGTGTGCATGTATTGATACAGTGCACCAGGATTAGTGTAAGTTGATTAATTATTTAAACTAGAATTTACTTATAAGACTTTGGCCATGCCATGAGTAAGCCTACAGTGGACTGCCGAGCTCTCCAATTGGTTTATATCATTCAAAATTCAATTTATTTCCAGGCCGGAAGCCAAGAAGAAAGGGAGGCAGTCAGAGGTAATTAGGTGAATGCATCAAACAGAGCTTGCGGGCAGAGACTGCCTGTTTTGCAATATCAGGCAAATTCCCCCCTAAAGTGTTCCTAAATGCCATACGATGATGACTCTGAGTGCGGTGTTTCCATCCCTATAATAGAGAGTGGGTTCATCAGAGAAGCCTGCCGCTCTGACCTCACACAACCGTCCAGTGGATTACGACAGTAAACACAGATACAATCTCAACGTATTGATTTCAGCTCGTAGGCTTATTGAAAAAACTCAACCAACAACAATGACGCTTTACAGTAACCTGGGTTAGTCATAGAGCCATGGCAGACTGAGAGACAAAAGAGACGGGGAGACAGACAAACAGAGAGAGGGAGAGAGAGAGAGAGAGAGAGAGAGAGAGAGAGAGAGAGAGAGAGAGAGTGTGTGTGTGTGTGTGTGTGTGTAGAGAGAGAGAGAGAGAGAGAGAGAGAGAGAGAGACAGAGAGAGACAGAGAGAGACAGACAGACAGACAGAGAGCCATGGAGAAGGGTGTCATAAATAAAGTCATTCAGTGCATTAGGATCTTTCATAAACACATATCCTTATTTTTGGTGCTTTCAAGCAGGCTTGGCTGCCCTGCATTTAAGAGCTTATAAATAAAGCGTGCTGGGCTGGACACAGAGCAGTGGTGGAATGCGAGAGGCACGGCTACGGAGATGCCATGCACACTGGCCACAGCCAGGGACAAAGACAGGAACTCAATTAGCTCAACACATGCGCTGCAGGCTGCGAGAGAGATTTAGCGTCTATGAGATCATGTGATGGAGCTGCTGGTGGAGCTCAGGGGCTCTAGCGAAGCGGAGTAGAGAGCCCGACTGAGACATGGGCAACATGGGCTCATACGGCATCAGAGCCAGCATGGCACTTCATAAACACAATGCCTGCCTGGATTAAACAACAGCAGTCCTTCCAATCAGACTGGTACTGCAATCAGCATGTTGACCAGAGGCATTTGATGGTGTCGTTTTCATACAGTAATAATCACTAGTGGAAAAGCCAGGGCTTCCCGTCAAGGACAGACTTTTGAAATGGTTTGATCAGTTACATAAATGTGTGCAAAAGTCATACTGATCTGTTGCCAAAAAAGGAAGCCCCTTGCCCTTTCAACCAAGGTCAACATTCAATGTGTTTGCCTGCTATAACGATCTGCTGGGGAGTCAAGTAACCAACAGCTGGCTAATCAATTGCAATTCTAATCAACAGGCAAGTGAATAGTTGAAGTGATCCCATGCAGACACAGAGCATGTGTAGAGCAGCATGCTTGCCCAAGGCACACTGGTTCCACTCATGCAGTAACTGCAGGTTGCAGATCTATACAAATACAACAAACTTAACACACTTTAACTGAGAACATTCTGGTGATATTTGGTAATAATTTAGAAAGGATTTTTGGCTTCTGTTATCACTAGTTGAGCCAGAAGAACAATGTACAGTAAAGTACTTAGTTCAATATGTATAAAGTGCCATTATACATAGTGAAGTATTATTTGAGCCTAAAAGATTTCAGCTCAGGGTACATGTACAGCTCAATCTTTTTGTGGCCTTTATTATCATTAGTCAAATCAAAAGAAAAAGAATTTACATAACAAAATTATTTGCCTACATTTAAGTACTTATTTCAATCAAAATAAAGTAGCATTATACATTTTTGCATTAAGTATTATTTGAACCTAAAAGATGTGTTCAGCTCAGGGTACAACTCAACCCTTTATCTCTTGAACCAGGACTGCACAAGTATAATAAACAATAGTCACGTGGAGATGCCAGTGGTTGGTCTGTCCAATACAACATCCCCACAAGATCAGCCTGAGCATCCATGCCATTCTAGTCCCGTAGGCAAGCAGCACAGCCACGCCTACACCATGGCCCACTGGACCCAACCTCAGACAGTCCTGAGTGGCGTCACTGTGGCCTCACACACTGTTTTCATTTGCTTCCACACAAACAGGTCTGGTCACAGTGGTTAAGAGAGAGGAGGTATTAATATTGATCAGAATCCTCAAAATGCCATCCATGTGGTTGGAACTTGGGCTGAGATTCAACCAGGGCTGTGATGGAGGCAAGCGCAAGTAAACACAGTTTATCCACCTCTTCATGTTTGTGCACCAAATACGACTTTTAGTAATCCCAATTCCTGCATTACCCTCATTGACGATTTAATATCACTGCTATTGCCATATAAACAATGTATAAACGTCCGCTATCCATGTTTTGCATGTCCCTGCATGTAAGTATCTAATATGGCATATTGTGGTCCACTTTACAATGAAGAATTCATAGCTTCCCCATCGCTCATTTGACCTCTTCAACACCAGATTAAACTGGGTGAAGAGAAACTGAGGCAGTAAAACATCCTGTCAACATCGTACTGTAAAACTGAAATGGAAAACATGGATACTGGATGCCGGTTATATATTGTAAATATGACAATAGCACTGACATTAAATCGTAAATGTGGGTAATGCTGGAGGGACTGAATTCAGTTAAGATTTTAGGTTTGGAGGTCACAGGATTTGCAAAACACTGTAGCTAGACTGAGTTAGAATCAGGGTGACGGATGTCTGACAATCCAACCATACAATATCTAGATTCCTCTGTCCCGTGTCTTAGGTGACCGTAGTAACCACCAAATACAGCATTCCCTGTATGGACAGTTTTTAGTTCAACTTATGACCTTTTTTTAAAAAAATATGCATATTCTGTATTAGATACATAGATAGATAGATAGATAGATACTAAATTCAAGAAATTATGTAGCATTACAACTGTAGCAAGTACTGTATATGCTCATTTCACAAAAGGAAAGCAAGCCAGATGCACAAAGACTGGGGATTCTCAAAGGACTAATTGCACTTATTAATGGCCAGTTAGGCACTGAGGAACCTGTTAGTATGCTGAAAGCAGCACAAGCCCTATTCTAGACAAGTACGGTACCTAGCCCAAGCTTTTGTGTAAGTAACTCATAAGCCAGATATACTCATGGTCGTAATGACATGATGCATTGATCAATCAGTCATCATGAGCACAATCAAATCTACCATCCATCTGAACAAAGCCAAAAACCCTCCCGCAATATTCATCAGTCATCGAGAAATTAGATTTTATGATCTCCTTGGGGATGGGCTGCACCAACAGAATTGGGTTTTCGACTCCCTCCTGGGGCGCAATGGCACATCACGATGCATAGATGAGGCTCCATTAACCACTGCAGGCAGTTTAAAGCCATTATTGTTAGGCTTGTTATCATCTCCATTTGGTTTCATTGGGCCTGTGTATGGCACCAGCCTCTCAGCATACTAACATCTAAGAGCTGATTCATTGTTAAGGGAACTACTGGCTCTATGTCTGAAGGCAAAACACTTTCCCTGCCATAGGCTATGCACTACTCTGGTGTTTATTTAACATGCACTAACTAAATGCTATGTACTTATTAACTACCATAGCTACCGGCATGTAACTAATATGGAGTTAATAAATATAACTGTAAAAAAACAGAGGTTGTGAGGAAATGGTCAATGGAAACTGAACATTTCCCTGGCAGTTAACTCTGCAACATTTGCTGACTTAACCATTCAGCCTGTGCTAATTGCATTCAATTGTGCTGTTGTTTCCTTGTGTGTTTTCTCCCAGCACATTCCCAGTGTGCGTAGTGTAGTGCAGCCTGTGGCTTTGGCTCGGCACCTGCTGGGCTTCTCAGTCCCGCTCCTCCTGCCCCGCCGGCCGCTGCCATGGGCCAGCAGCACTTGATATTACACGCACCACTGACTCTGAGAATTGCATCGGGCACTGGCATTTCCTTTACGTTCAAGTGTTTGTGAAATTACATGGGTCAGCTTCCTTTCTACTCTACATTTCAAACAGCATTCCTCATACACTGCATTTTTTTGTGGATGAAAAGTGTGCTGCTTTAATACCCTTTTTAAAATGAGCTTGGCTTGAATTTAACTTTGAAATGTCATCATCTCCTGCAATAGCCTCCCAGGCCAGGCATTTAAATTAGCCATTAGCATGACTGTGTGTGTGTGTGTGTGTGTGTGTGTGTGTGTGTGTGTGTGTGTGTGTGTGTGTGTGTGTGTGTGTGTGTGTGTGATGAGTATTAGCAAGAACATCCTTCTAACAAGGGCAATAATACACTTTACAAGGCAACAAACAGGCATCCTAAATCATTAACTCCTTACGGCAATAATTGCTTCCCAAAGTGGGCAACAATGTAACCAATCTGGCAACCATTTCCATCTCCCCCACTTCCTCCTGACAGCCACCCAGAGCAGTCTCAGCCCAGCCAAGCCCATCGCCTGCCTGCCTTTTGCATTGTGCATTGTTGTAAATGATCGGTCAAACACATCACGCATCAGTGGCCACTGCAACCGTAACGTGTAAAGACCCGTGTAGAAAAACGAGAACTCCAAATGCCCTTGGGACCCTATTTCAATCAATGTCTTCTTGTTCCCCACGCCGAGGCAAATTAGATTCCGCCGAGGCTTGTAATAGAAATGTGACCCTTAGTTGACAGAGAGGGATGCAGATTGGCCATTGCTAGGACACAGAAGAGCCAGACATCCCATAATACTGCAGGCATCATTCTGGTGGGTGCTCCACTCATTTGGGTGTTCTACAGTATAAAGGTGCCCCCACAACCAGAAAGTTTTGTACAGCCAAGACTTTACAACATCATTTATCACTCGCCAGAGAAATATAGCCTCCAAAATCCAATGGAGGCTGAAGCATTGACCTTTTTTATGAATCAATAGCATTAACATGGTTATGGGTGCTAAGGAATAGCTAATTAAGGGCTGCAATGCAGACAGCAGAGGAAACTTGTTATATAAACATGATCAACAAAGTTGAACGAGGACTGAATTGAAATTGAAAATTTTATCACTACGGTACTAATTCTGTTAAGGACATTAAATCACTAATGCAATTAGTGGAATTCATTAACTACTAAAGAACAGCAACCTAAACAAATTCTGTTTCACAGCTAATGATCCATCACCCCCTTCCCTCCCCCCTGCCCCAAATAAATTAAAAGTACATTTTGATTTTTTGTTTTGCCTGCACACCCTAACTTTACCTTGTATTTATTATGGAACTTAAGCCTTTTGCATGCTTTCAGCACTTACTGGACTGGTTAAGGTAATTATGAAAAAAGGCAGAGTTCTCAAATGATCGAATCACATTCAGACACACAAACACAAACTAAAAAACACACATGCAGTTCATGTGGGAACAAACAAACAAACACAAACACACACACACACACACACACACACACACACACACACACACACACACACACACACACACACACACACACACACAGAGACACACACACTCCGCATCTCAACACACAAAAGATTCCATTCTAATAAGAAAAGCTCAGTGATGATAATGGGGCCAAATTGAGGAGATTTATGATCTATCCATGAGCAATTGGAGACACAGGCTAAACTAAATCATATAATGTAATATGGGCTAGCTAAATCAAATAGCGGCGTGTATCAAATGAGATATATTGGTCTGCTCCATAAGCCATTGGAACGCTGATGAAAATGATTGTGCTAATGCACAGAGGAAGTGGAGTTGGAGCAGCAGGACGGCTCCCCGTACCCCCCCCCCCCTCCTCCCCTCTTAGTCGCCATCTCCAGCAGGGACACGGGAGGAGATTAGCACTCAAGCGAGGCTTCCAGGGTCAAAGGTCAACGCAGAGCCATAGATAAGGTAGCTAGGGCCAGTGCTGCTGATGCGCAAATCAATGTGTTGCACCCTAAACAAGCCTGGCCTTTAACTCTCCGGCCTTAACTCTCAGCATCCACACCGATGGAGGAGAACAACAATAGTCTACGGAGGTGAGAGGGGTCACTGAGAGCTTTTCTCCATATATAAACACAGATACGGTAAACACAACATCCCATACATCACTACTCATGATAGGGCTTTCTCTCTGAAAAAGAGCAGCCTACTTATTTTAGTTTTTCCATTAAGTGCACAAGTAAGCATCTCATCACTAAAACAGTCCTTTCACTGAATGTCCGAACATAATATACTACTGTAGTCTCATTACCCACATTTCAGCTGAGACCGACTTACTCTTACTGGCCATGAATGAGGACTTTGGCTCTGGTTTGGGTGCAACGTCTCCCTTGCAATCATATGATGGCACACAACATCCACACATCCTGGTTGCAAAGCCAGGTTGTCTCTCTATGGACGCAGGTGTTTGGACAGGTCAGACAATCACCAGGCTTTGGGAAACAATTATCCCACTAAGCCTCCTTCCAGGAAGACAGAGCGCTAATAGAGAAGGTGTAAAATACACAGGTAGGGTGTGATACTGCATGAGACTGGACTGTACATATCCATTGTTCAAACAATAACTGCAAAGCCCTAGCAACCTTGTTTTTTAAACTGAGGCCATAAGCAGAGACACCACCCGCTTCTGTGAGCTGGAAAAACAGCAGTTTGTGATCAATTACCCCATGTAGACTTTTACACCTCTTATCAGAGTGATGTCAGCTGTCAAGATAAATCTGAATCATACATCATCATTGGTTTGGGAGACATTACGCAGGCCCTGACGTTTTCTCCGGCAAACCATTTTACCACCAATTTCCAAACAAGCTATCTTTTCATTACCTGCCTGATAGTTATCGCTAATATCCTATTTCCTCCAGTCAATTAACCCACCCACCACGGGGAATAGGGCCAATGACTTGGGCACCGCTTTCCTGATTATTTTGCACAGGATGTTTTAAGTCTGCTCAGGCTGAAACGTACAATATTAATATATATATATTTTTTTTACATTTTTGCTGTAAAGATTTAGACTATGCATTAGCATTAGTCAAAGAACTATAATGTCCAGATTACATAATACCATTAGTTACATGAGGCTACAGCTTACTAAAAAATCATCCATAACTATCTGTACACAATAAATTGTCTAAAAGAGCACCACACCTTGTGCAGGGTTTATGATTTATGAGTTCATGAAGGCCAGAAACTGAAACAACAAAGGATGTCATTGAACACAAAAGGCCTACTGAGTTTTGACAGCAATACAATGCTCTGGATTTGGAAGTCCCATTTTCAATATTTATATATACTTATTTATTTTATCCAATATATTTGCTAAAATCCAATCAATTTCTGCTGAACAACTTGGTCTACATGACTTTTGGAACAATTGGAAGAAATAAGTAGTGTCTCCTCCACTTTTTAGAGGCAGACTTTGTACAAAAAACATATTTCACAGATAGAAAACTATTTAAGGTCAAATAAATAACAACAAAGGTTATCATGTTTTGTTTATGTTTTTTTTCAGCAGGCCTTTCCTGATGGGTTACATGACTAAATGAGTTGCAGAGAGTCAATCATTGATGTGTATTTTGTGCTTGGCCCATACTATACATTTGGGCCAGCAGATTCTATTGAATCGCAGTAGCATTTCCATGGCATGACAGGATCAAGCCTCACATCTCCAACATCGTAGTCACTCTTCTCTTAGCCCAGCACACACAAGAACAAAGCAGTGGATAAAAACATGACATCTTTAGTGGAAGTTCATCTTCATGACCTTCAAGCCCTTAATGGGACATAAGGGGCCGCTAGCAGGTGGGAGCAAGATTGGTCTCACAAACACATCAATCTTAAGATCTCCTGTGAAGCTCACTGGGCCCAGTGTAATGGCTGGCTCTAATAGTTGTGGTGCTGTACCCTGTGAGGGTGTGATGGACCACAGAGGCCCATGCTAGGGGGCCATATTTTCAACTGGAGTTTGGATAGTGACACCTGTCTAACATTTGCATTGAGCACATTCAGTGATATACTAGTCTGTAACAAGTCATGGGCTATTTTTCTCAGTCTTACATAAAAATAAATACACAAGGCACTTGTTTTGACTAGCTATTTGTATTGGATGGCAAGTAACACATTCTAGTTTGGGGACAGATTTCCTCTAGATGCCAATTTATTTTTCTAAAGAACATGGTTTTCAGGTCATAATTAATAATCACTTAATCCATCATAAAGTCAACCTTTTTGTTGATGTATGGTATCAATGTAATCCATGACCATCATAACATGAGGATATATTTCTCTAGTCTCTTCAGGCAATCAAAACAAAATTGACTGTCCTGAGAGCCAGCAGGGATAGAAATAGATGTACAGGTACAGTATACAGTATATATACCTGTTTGTCTTAAATAGATATAGAATTGCTTTTAGATTATAGGCTAGATTAATATAGAGCACTTCACATGACAACTAGTTCTCAAAACTAAGCATTTGTGTTTTTGTTTAGAGAGGCTTTCTGAGTGGGTGACTGCAATCTGCTTTCACAGACGGTCCCTATACATCTCATTTTGAGAGCTCTGCGTCCCTCAAATTGTCGTTTCAAGAGCGGTGTGCAGACAAGAGACGAAGACACAGACAAAGACACAGACGAATGTCCTTCCCAGCAAGAGGGAGCTGGTGGGGGGTGTGTGGGGGGGGGGGGGGGGCTTGCCTAAAACATCCCACTCTGTTTACCCGCCACCTCCCCATCCTTCACAAGCCCTCAAAACAAGATTCCATTCATTAGCCTGAGTCTTGCCCCATCCACATATCAATTGTGCTCACACCAGCAACACAAGTTTTCATAAAAGGTGAGGCGAGACAGGAGATTGCCTCTCTGTGTGAGTGTGTGTGTGCTGCAACAAAAAAAAAACAAATGTGTTGGCCCCCGCACTGAGGAAACAATAACATGGAAAATAAAGATCAGGGGGGCTCACAAAACAAAACGCTTGATGAGGCAGCCCGTTTTCTGATGAAAACTCATAGAAGGGAGCAAAGCACAGAAAAACATCCTTTCCTTCCTTATTTCTCCTCACAGTATGAAAAGAGTGATATTGCATCCATGTACCTACACACACACACACACACACACACACACACACACACACACACACACATACATCACCCAACCAACCTCATCCCCAACATCCATTTTGAGCACAAAAGGCTGTCATCAAATATATGAGATCCATTTTGCAGTAGGGGCAGTCACCCGTCCTGTGTCTTTAATGAGGGTTTTAGAGCCTCATCTGTTATTGGTGAGCGCTGCGCTCTCTCTATTATTTTACAGGCAGTGTTTTCCCTCCAGAAGACAAACACACTCTGTTTGTCCAGAGCTCGCAGCACCTGCTGCACACCTGCCCCTGGGATGGATGCTCTGAGCGAGTGTGTGTGTGTGTGTGTGTGTATGTGTGTGTGTGTGTGTGTGTGTGCCCATTGTCTGTAAAAGTGTGTGTATTTGGCCTGCTTGCGTGGGTTCCTCACACAATGAGTCACTGCGTGAAGTTTCAACAAGATGCCACTCCTCAAGCCACGGACAGCCAGAGAAAATACCCTCCTGGCTCTCGCTAAACAAAAACATGCACTTCAAGATGTGAGTGTGTGGAGTTCTTGGTGTCCATTATGATGGCTTGATGAGATTTTTTTTTGTAAATTTAATCCCACCAGGTGTTTCTATGGTGCTCTCAGGACAGAAAATGTTACAAATATTGTTGCACTTGAAGCAGATTAAAAACCAATGGAAGATACAATTACTAAGTTGTATTGCATGGAACAGGAATGAAAGACATTTTAAAGACATTAAAATGAAAGTCCTGATTGATAGACTATTTGTGTTTGATGATTCCACAAAAATAGAAAGTGTTCCAGTGAAAGAGGCCATCTAGCCTACGCTATATGCTACAAAGATTTTTCACATCACACTATATTCCTGACTGGAATATAGAACATGGAACATGTAGATTGATTAATTATTTTTAAGTCATGCTACCATAAAACAAAGGCTTATTTTGTCAGGAAAGCATTTATTACCAATAATCAGCATTTGAGTGTTCAGAGTTATTGGTTATGTCTTTATACCCATCAATGAATCAATAGAGCAAGCGTTTCAAACACTATATAACTATATCACCGCATCTGAATCAGCCTGCTCCATATAGCCTAGTTACATAGTCCATTTTCCTTGAGAGTTAAATGGAGCCTAAATTCAAAGCTAACACTTTCAAACTATTCTATAGATTAAGTATGAAACAGTTTTTTAACAGGCATAAAAAAGTGAGAAACTGTGCAGTGAGCTACATGTGCCACAACAACCGCCCTGTTTGGATGCCCCCAGAGCGCCCACACAATAGATTTGGGAACTCTTCCACCATGAGTTAAACTATAAATATAGTCACAGGGACAGGAGCAAATGTTAGTACAGTTGGACAGTGGGGGTTAACGTGGGATTATAATATTATGATATATAGCTCTATGCATTTTCCTAGTTGGCACCATGTGGCGCAGCGTTACAATTTCGAGAGGGGTATTTTTACCACACAGAAATATTTTCTTACTTTGATGCTTGCTTTGAATGTCTATTTACAAGACCAAGTTAGACAAGGCTACGTGTCTGGGAGTTCAGTCAGTCTATCCAACTCCAAAAATGAAAGAGGTTTTGGGACTTTCTTCTGTGAAGGACACCGACCAGACAAGGGTAGGCAAGACCATTCCCCTCAAGCCACTGTACTTCGACTTCGTTTCAGTGATTGTTCTAACAGCTTATCGCCCTAGTAAGATGTCAACAGAATCTTTTGCACTGGCTTGCATTAATCATTTGAAAATCTGGCCGAAAAAAACACGCCCTTGTAGACTGGATGAGCTGAGTTTTGGTCAGTCAAGTAAATAAACAAATTAAAACTACACGATTTACACAAATTGACTTTTCAAATATTCATAACATTTGGCGTAATTAAGTATATTCCCATTGGTGCTCATTACTGTGGTTCATCAACCCCGCTAAAAGTCCACAATTCCATACTGGGCTGTGGGACTAAATCAAGAATGACTTCACGGGATCCGAGAGCAGCTGGTGATGCTACGAAGTTGGCGTAAACTTGATGTAGCGCGCTTTCAAACGAGTCACCTCTGGCTGCGATGTCTGAAGACGGAACAACGGGAGTGCAAGCAGGCGACGCGCTTCAATAGCCTACAGTGTAGGCACCTTAGCCTACTCCCGTCACAAATTTGCACCAACTTCCAGATATCATGATGTATGCAATGAGCCTGCTTCAGCTACCTTTCGTGATAGACAAGGAGTTCTCCAACCGAAACATTTACAAAGTGGAGAATACGCGCGATCGCCGCATTTTATCCTAGTTTTTAAAGTCTGGACTATCATTAAGTTCAGAGAATACATTCATAATAACAATCAAACGCTTCATATTTTTTACTGCGTTGTCCTTCAAAGGCCAACTGAGGTCAACTCTTACCTTTACAGAATGTAAGGAGTACCAGTGCGATTTCTCCCCAAAATAAGCCACGCGTTGTTTCCATACTCAGTCACCATAAGTGAAAAAAATCCCAAAAGAATAAGTTCAGCAGTGTACGATTCTTCTGTGGAAAGAAGATATTGCCTTTTTAGTAGCCAAACAGCCAAAGTCCTCCGTCCGGGTATCCCATCGATGGATTGGTCATTGCAGGCTGGGCAGCTGGACGTGTGTGGAAGGCAGTGCAGGGGGAGGAGGTCCACGTCAAGCTAATATGCCTGGCGGATGAGAGCAGTAGGGGAGAGAGAGGGAGAGCTAGAGCGATACCATCTCATCAAGCATAAAAGAACGAATTTGCTACTCTGGAAATTTACCTTTTTGTTTTATTAACAAGCAAATATTTTTTTTCATTTTCTTGATGTTTTGAAGGAAATTTCAAAAGAAATAGGCTAAATAAGATGCATGGCATAAAAACCTGATTAATGTTGTACCCGTAGTAAAAAGACGTTTGTCAATTGACAATTTGACAATTCACGCAGTTTGAATTCTGTAATTTAGAGGATGCATCCCATGCGTCAGACCTACAGGGCAATAATATCCATACGAGCTGCATAAAAGTTTTCTGCAGCAGGAGTCCGGCGTGTGTTTGATATGACACAATTCATCAGACCTGTGTGATTTATGTCAGTCAAATTCCAATTTGATTAGCCCTCAATTATGGAATGGGATAGTAACACTTGTGAATCTGCAACCCACTCAGAAAACATTGTATTTGCATATCATAACGTTTTTCAAAGGCGAGCAGAACTGAATGGTAGCTATTACATGGCCAGCATAATGACGTGAAGAACTTAATTAAAGCTATCCATGGTACAGGCAGCTCAGAGACAACAATGTCTTACTGACTTAAATTAATTTGATGTGCCATTATGTGCACCATGTATTAGCATAAGAACATTGTAATTGTGAGCAATTACATCGCATGTAGAGCTGCAGCTATTAATTAACAGAAGAGTTCTCACCACATGGCAACCTACTTATTAAAAACAAAGTCATATCCTGTACCCTTGTAAGATATGATTAGTATTTCTCTGTTGTTTTCACTGAATCCGTGTCTGACCACTCACTGTAAAGATTTGTCACTGTAATACCCATTAAATCAGACTCAGACCACATCTTATACAAGCATATAATGAAGGGTACTGCTTAAAGCCCCTATGGTGGTGGTCTATGTTTTCACAACTGGTAAATGAATCTGACTGAATGTGTGGTAGCCAGTCCTTGAGTTTCCATTAGTGTTCATAATTTAGTTTGACCCCTGTGTCAGAAGTTAAGAGGGAGTGACCCGTACTGTCGCTGAGCCTGTCATATGATGTCTATGCCATTTTACAAGCTTTGTTACTGAGCCTCATCTACAGTTGGCTGGGTATGAGCTGGTGGGAAGGTCACTGACATTTTGGATGCAATACAGAGTCTATGTCAAGATATATGAGGTTGAATCTGGAAGAGTGTTATATTTTGGGCACAGTTCATCCAGGCTCTCAGATAAGAACAAACCTGTTATAAAGTGGTAGAGCCTATTTTCCATATGGTCACACAATTTGGTGAAATCTGGTAGCTGCCGAATTAGTTTGTGGGGGTTGTTTTATCTGGTTCATTTCATTTGTTTGTCAACAGTATGGCATGTTACTCAGTGCCACAAATCTTACAGTTGACACAAAACACTCACCTTTCATCTTCAGTCTCATACCACATATTCACTGATGAATTTACAATAAGCCAAATCTTTTATTTCCCCATTGGTTTTTCAGCTGTTCAATTTGCTCAGTGTCCATGACAACAGACAGGGGTGCTGCTAAATTGTGGGGGCTCTGATAGAAAATAATATTGGATCCCCTAACACTGATTATTTGAATGTTCTCTGGGACCTCAAAAGTCTACTTGGCAACTTTGGTTCCTAGGCTATCCTTGCATAAAGCCCTCGTCAACGGGCATAAGGACTTACTTAGCCTACCTGTTACTTGGCTTACCTGTTACTTGTAAAGACGGCTTTGTTGCTACAATGTTAGCAGCGTATGTTGGACCATTAGTTAATGGAGCACGATTTCTGAGCACAACATGCAACATATTTGACAACCATCAGTGTGCATTGCCGTTGTGTCTCCATCATGTTATACAGTCTTGGTTGTTGATGAGAAAACCCTATACATCTAGCACAAGAAATGAACACCTTGCCGGTGAATATCTCTAAAAGATGTGTACACACAGGAAATCCAGGCTCTGTTTTATTCTAAAGATCTTGCTTTTCCCTGGAGTTATTATTTGATTTGCTACAAGATCAGGTTTTCTTTATGTGGTGCAGTTACGGTGCAGATGAAATAAGCTTACTGGAGATTGATTCAGTAATTTCAACAAGACCAGCTGCCCTTTGGCTGTCATGCACCCAAAGGTACCCATATCTTCAGATAGCCCTCATCTTGGCTCCCTCCTCTACAGGTCTAGCTCTGTACTGAACGACTGTTAAAGCCATAAAAAACACCTTATCATTTTCTCATTCACCATTTGACATTTTAGTCCCCATCTAATCCTACTGTGTGAGTCATGCAGTGCTTTGTATTTCAGTGGGCACTTGATTGAGCACTGGTACGATGATGGTCTCAAATAGCAGCTTTCTATGCTAGCAGCAGCAGTAGCAGTAGCTGTAGCAGTACATCTGAGTGTGGTGGCTAAAAGTCTGCCCTGGCTTGACATTGATGGCTGTGTCTGAGGCCAGGTCGGTGTCTGGGCTGATGGCCTGGGTTTCAGTGCCGGGTGCCAGCCTTGATACATTACCCCAGCCTCAGCTCGCGCCACCAGTCCATCATGGCACAATCACTCCAATCATTGTCCCGAGAGCAGAGTGCCCAGCGCAGAGGTAATAGCCAACAGAGCCAACATTTTTATTTATTTCTTTATTTTGCGTGCCCTTGCAACCTTCGAATCTTTTTGTCAGTGCTAATAATTTACTCTCAAAAGACTGTGACTGGCATTGATAGAAACAAGGTAATATTTTAGAGGATGCTTCACAGCTGTTGTCCCCACTGCACATGGGCAGTGTGCCATGGATGTGTACTGTATCTCTCCGACTAGTCTGCTGTATATAAATGCATTTATGTATGCCCATAAACTCCTGCAGGACATGTCAACACTTCCCATGCTCTAAGATAGCCTATGGGCAATATCTAATGGTCTCTAGGAAGGGGAAAAAACAACCAAAGTGCTGCTCAAGGTGGAGAGGTGACAACCACCAAATATTCCACATGGCCATGCATGCATAGAATGCATTAGGGCAGTTCCATTGTTGTTGATGTGACAGATTATGAGCAAGAATGGTATTTTTGAATAATTTGTAATTGTACATAGTGTATTTACAGGTACATATGAAGCTGTAAGCTGAAGACAGGAAATCTCCACATGATCATTCATGTCATTAAATATGTGGCATTTTATTAGTGGTATGGATGTGACAAAAAGTCCACCTGTGTGGAATTGTCCATGAGGTTTCATGAAAATTAAAGTAAAAATGTTGGCTACATGGGAATGACAGGGCCCAAGTCCATAGCCAGTCTACCAAATGTGAGTCTTTCTGGACTGTAATGCACAGCATCTCCCTCTGAGGATTCTATTTGCATAGCTGAACACAAAGAGCGTAGGAAAGGTGCATAAAGCCAAAGCTCATGTTTCCCTATAAGAGAGCCCTGATGGCATTGTGAGACATATGGTCAGTTGGAATCAATAGAGACAAGCCCATGCAGTGGCGGATCCATGACAAGTGTAACCACACAGCTGGATCTGTCCCTGCCACCCCCTGCCCCCATGGGCTTGACGGACGGCCCAGACTAACCAGATCAAGTGAAAATGCGTCTCGGTGCGGCTTTTGAAATCCATATCATATAGTTTTGTCCTTTACGGCGAGCTTTTAAATGAATTGATATGCCATGGGTGTTCTCATGAGGCTGTAGAAGATGTAACTCTAAGCCCCTTTTCACTAAAGGTTGGACATAAAAGGTTGCTGTTAAATCATGTAGCCATTTCTTCCATTCGCTTTCTCTCTTATCATTTAAAAAACATGCGTTCATAATAAGTTGCCTATGAGTGAAAGACTGGCTTCAACATTGGAATTCTACATTGATCCCATTATTCTATGTTCCAGAATGAAGACTGAATACCTGGATGGAGATGTTTGAGATAAAAATGCACATGCCTACTTTCAGCAGGTACCAGCCCGTGTCGTGTGCCATGTTAGATGGGCTTATTGGGAATGAAGAATGGAGCCATGGTGCAGGTGTATCTCAGTGGCCAAAGTGATTCAGTTTGTTTTTATCTAGGCTGTGTGTGCACACTAAGCACTAATGAGTGAGGCCATTGTGGAGACGCTCCATTTCCGTTTCTTAAAACTCGTTACAGAAATGGAGATTTAATCACATCCTACTGCCAGATCCCATCTGCTCTCTTTAGGCACAAACTGGACAATGGAATTCTCCTGTCTGATCAGTGCCAACGATATGCTGACTGTATGTGCTAACGACTGTATGACTGTATGTGCTGACTGTATGTGCTAACGATATGCTGACTGTATTCGATGTTCCCTACATGTATATCACCAAGAAAAACACATGCAAACATCTGGTTAAATACCTATTAGAATGGACTGTAAGCAAGTCCATATTTTTATTCTTAGTTCTGCCTATGCAAAGTAATTACATAGAAAATGAAGGAGCGAAGGAAGGAAAGAGACAAAGGCGACGTGATATGAAGAAGCAATATGAAGCCAAATCGAGCTATCAGTGTTTTTTTTTTATTTCTGTCTCTGTCTCTGTGTCTTGTGTGAGGGTGTGCTGTGGCCATGTTCTTCCTGTGACTCTGCCCATTAGTATAAACCCGAGAGGGGGGCTGGCCTCACTGCCCACCCACACTCCTGGCTGAGCCGTCCAGCTTGACCCCCATTAAGGCACTGTCACTTGAGGAGCAGATGGCCCCCCTCTTCTCCTCTCTTCTCCCCGCTTGCTCCACAACACCGCATGGGGAGTGGCCATGGCAACCCATTGATAATGGCTACCCCTGGAGTGGAGGAATCACTCCTTCTAATTTGTTAAGTACCACTTCAGTATATTTGATTTAATCGCCACGTTCGGTCCTAACAGAGCAGACACCAAATAAAACATCGCAGGTGTCCGCGGTCACCCATAAATCTGGCCTCCCAGGGTATTTTACACACGTAGCTATTTGCTAATTAAGGCCACAAAATATTCCTAATTTGATTTAATGCTCCTGGTTGGAATGCTCCAAGTTTGGGGGGATGTGACGGTTTGATGGGGGTTAGTTTGGTTTGGCAGGGGGGGAGTGGGGGATGTTGTTGTTGGTGAAAGCCATCAGATTTTGAGGAAGAATTTCTTTCTGAAGAGTCCGTATGCGATCAGCACCCAGAGCGCGGTGCCCCACAGGCTCCTGAAGAGCCACTCCCAGTGGCTGTCTTGGTGGCGCATCTCCCAGCTGAATGGGAAATAGGAGCCCAGCAGAGAGTGGCCCACATACACAAAGATGGAGTTCATGCCTGCAGACAGACAACAACATGGTAATAACCTCATTATGCTAATGCAGGACAGACAGCCAGGGGAATGACTGAGCGCTGGGCTATTTTGCCAGACAAACATTCTGAATGCTATCAATGTTGGTGTAGGTGACATGACTGAAAAACAAAAGTGACTTTGCATAAAAGCTGCATTTGATTCTGAATGAGACTGGCCATGTATGTCTGTTTGGAAATGCTTTGGATGGTCTTTGTGCTAGAAAAACATGTAATATCAAGCTAAACAAAAATGACTTTTGCCTTGGTCTTACCTGGATATATGAAAGGCTGTCCACCCCACCAGCCCTTAATGTCTATGATGAAGTACATGAGCCCGAGGAGGAGGAAGGACATGAAAGCCATGCAGGCCACAAAAGACAGAGACCTGAGGGGAGAGAAACACAAACACAGTTTAGTGCTGTCAAGCGACGGGCTTATATCCGGATGGAGCATTGCAATAAGCCTTAATCTCGTTTCAGATTGTCACTCACACTGAATACATTCAGAGAGGAGAGATGTGTTGTTTTGTTGATTTGTTTTGTGGTGTTGTTGTAAGCCTTTGGTAATTTTTGCTTGGAAAACTTGGAAAAGACATTCTTTTAACAATGTTAAACAATCCTCTGGGTTAACTGACAGTCTTTGACATTAAGCACAAAAAAAACAGATATTGTTATTGTAGCAGAAAATGGGATTTATCAAGGCGGCCAGTGCTTCCTGTCATTCACTCAATCAATGGAGTCTCGTCACTGACTGCCAGGAAGATGGCAGTTCTAAAAAGGAAAATAAATAATTCTGGCGTTTCCAGGGGGAGCCTACACAACAGAGAGCCAAGCAATGTTAAGAGCAGAGCTACTGGTTTATTTTTGGTGGCTGTTGTTTTTGAACAGGATCACTGTCTCACAAATTAGCAAGATAGCTTCCACTGGCCTCTGCTACAGTCAAGACCACATTGCATTCAGCCCAGCCTCCACACTCACAGATTCATTTCCACACATTCATTAAAAAGTGCCCCGTTGTGCTGTCAATATGTTCATATTTCATGAACTGAAGTGACATATTTTTGAGCTTTAGACATTTTTATTGGGATCTTATAAGACTCTTCCATACTGTTGATGTCTTGCCATCTGGCAGACTAAAACCAAATGAATATTCATATTTGCAATTAGTCCCTCTTTTCAATAAGTATGACGCCTGGTGAACTTGGACAGCAGGTCGTGACCTGAGACCCTGGCGACAAATGCTCACAAATGAGCCACTTTACTGCCCATTCAATATCACACCATCTGAGACACGTTACATTACAGAGGAAGAGCAAGATCAGCAAACTGCAGAGGCACATGTGGGGGGGTGGGGGCGATGGTGGTCAGGGTTGCTGTAGTGGTGGTGTTGGTGTTGGAATGCAAATAAATAAATAATATGGCAGATTATAGTATAGCACTCCTGATGCTCAGTGCTCAGTCCATAAGGGGCATTAGTGCTGAAAGTGAATCCCTGGCACCTGCTGCGGGAGGCCGTGCCAGCGAGCCTTGTCCCTGTCTGTTCCTAAGTGCAAGAATGTTTAATGTAATATTACCTAATGTAAAATGGCGGCATCCCAGAGCTTGGAGGGCTTCTCTCCTTCTCTTCCTCCTCCTCCTCCTCCTCCTCCTCCATGCACAGCTGGCCTCTTTGATTTAATCTGACGCTAGGCCAGGGAGCAGTCTTTGGCTGCCCAGTTAATTACTTTTAGGCATGGAGCTGGGCCACCACTCAAACTCCAGAGCTCAATAACCTAGCTGGGCATGATAGACTGTCCATTAAACAGGACAGGTAATGGGGCAGATTTAGCACTACAACATAGGAATCTTTCTGCCAATGCTACACAGAGATATAGACCGCATGTTTGGGATGGTCGACTGGAAGATAGTAAACACACATTGTATAGTACAGTAAAACATAGATTTAGCCATATCCAAATGTAGAGGCAAAATGCATAAATGATGCAACGTTTGGCAGATTCAGTAACCTACAATCTCAGTCCATTGAAATGGGAAACTGTGCACTGAATTTGGGATTTATGCGATTCAGATGTTTTACAAATGCCTTTAAATGGAGCGTACCATGAAAGACACATATCTTAATCCAAGACAATGTACTGTATATGCTTGGTAAAGACTGAATGAATGATTGTGTCTTTAAGTTATGGAGGATTACTCTTGCCGTATTTACCACACATCACTGTCTCTGGCTGCCTCCATTCAAAGCCATGACCTAAATATCCACATGGGATCATGCTTAAGTTTGGCAGCTTCACACCAACCCACTTTGTGATGGTGAGAACTCGTGACATGATGTTGGGACAAGGAATATAAAACAGCTCTACAACTCTATCTCTCTCGCTCTGTCTTTCTCACTCTCTGTGTCCTCCCTCCTCCCTCTCTCTCTCTCCCTCTCTCACACTTTCTTTGGCTGTTAAGAAGAATGATCTGGTCAGAGGATGTATCAGTCTGCCAGCTCTACTGTCCTGACAGTGGCTGGTGATTATTTACAGGTGGTAGTGTCGTTAGGAGGCCAAGTAAACGCGTGTTTTAGCGGGCAGTGATTTGTGCATTCTGGAAACTCATCCTTTCTTTTGTGAAGAAAGTGGCTGGATTTAGAGGGTCAGGAAGCACTTACCAAAGATTTTTATTGACAGGTATAAATCCTTCGTCTCGCGTGCACTTAGAAAGGATGGCTGCACAGGATCCCTGAGGGTGGAAATGAAACAGATTTCGAAATCAATGGCCAGGCAATAAAGTAAACACCACAGAGATGCTGCGAGAAAAGCCAGACCTCCCACATTCAAGAGTTGAAAAGAGTAAGTGGATGTCAAGGCCTCGGAGCATGTCAAGCACCATTGATCTGGGACACAAAACAAGTCAACACAACTTTCTCAAGCCTAATAAGACTTTGCTCTCAAAAGAGCTACACATTTTTCTACCACACAGCCACAAATTTTCTACCAGACACTGGATTTGTGCATTAAAGCACGTGCATGTGCGTGCACACACACACACACACACACACACACACACACACACACACACACACACACACACACACAAAGACACAGACACCCACCCACACGGTTGCACACAGGAAGATTTCATTCCTTTACCCAAATGAAATATTAAATTACACAGCTACAACTGTGCATCCAGTCATTTGTTTTTCACAACACAAAGAGGAGGCATTTCTCATTTTCGAGGAAGGAGGCAGGCAGATCAGTATCCAAACACACTAGTTAGGGGAATATCCATCACTTGTATAGATGACAGAATCAATGATGTGGAAATAGCCTGGCCAGGCCTAGATTGAGTCTCCAGGCTACGCAAGCAGGATGTGGGACAATCGCTGGTCCGCTATGTGGGCCAGTCGCTCAATTTCAATCTCTCACGGCTGGGCACTGATCGTTGAACTTTAATTATCTCTGGACCCTGTTTACAGGGATGGGGAGAGAAGCCGGCTCACCAGGGGAGAATTCAATGGACAAAAAATAATCCTAGATATATAGTCAGAGGCAAATGCAGAAATTGCATGTGAGTTTGTGTGTCTGTGTATGTGTTTGTGTTTCATCAGTGTGGTTTCATGACTTGCATTTTGTACTCAGAGGCTGTTAACACGTTGCACGGCACTGCGGGTAACCTCTCGTGTCAAGAGCGCATTAGTGAAACAAGTGGCTGTTCAAGTGCTGCTTCAAAGCCTTCCCTCGAAATGCCACATCTCTCTAGGGGAAGCAACGGCCATAATTGATTGTTGTTCACATCGACAATTCTTAGCCATGATCATCTTGGAGAGATGTGACCGTGGCTTGTGGGTCAAGGTTTACCTCAAGAGTACATGTGACTGTCTGAGAGATGGACTACAGAGTGTTTATATCAGAAGAGGGGCTGCAGATTTAGTTAGCCTTGGAGCAGAAATGATAAATGCTAAAATGAAAGCATATAAACTTTTACGAAGATGATCAAGCCATGATGCCAGACATCAGCTCATACAGTTAAGAGGACTTATGACTGCCTTGTATCGATAGCCTGCACAAACTGGGAAAACAAGAAATATGGAAAAAAATATTCAATTAATGAAAATTGAAAAAAAAAATAAAAATTGTCCCCTCTACAGGTTTGTGCGTGAGAAGAGGGGGCAGCTGTAATGTGTTGTGGCACATTTATTTCATCCCCATAGGCCTGAAGGTAAAGTGGAACAGATCTCCTGAAATATATTAGCACTCCACTCTTCATGCTTCTCACCATAATGGCCAATATGATTCAACATAGCAATATAATGGAGCCATTTGTCACTGGATTGGTGGATAATGAAATTCAAAGGACTCGGGATCAAGCCTCCACTAATATAAGGTCCCTTTTCAAAAAGGGATACACACACACACACACACACACACACACACACACACACACACACACACACACACACACACACACAGACAAAACAATGAAAATCATTTCTCTCTATCCTTACAATCTCTCTTTGCAGATAAATGATATCTACTGTCACTAAATTAATGTTGACATTAATAGACATGCAGTACAACTAATCCCAGTCCAATTCCAAAAACACACACAATATCACCAAACCCCCTATTAGGCTTGACAAGCCTGTCCTTCTCAGAAGAAACCAAAGTGAAAATCTTTCTTGAGGGAAACATGGCTGACAGGACACAAAGGCCAATTAACCTTGGGCGGAGCCATCCACTAAGGGCATGTCGCTTGAAGCTTGAAGGACACTGAGTCTGACTGCTGAAAATATCTCCAGGCAATATGAGAGCCCAACCCACTGACTTCATTAAGCATCCTGCTATGCATTTGGGCTTATTAAACAACTTAATTAATAATCCAAATTTGACAATCAATCATGGGTTTGTCATTAGCTTTTTTTTTCCAAACACAAATCTAATTTAGTAGCGGAGAGACACTGATGTGTTTTGGCTTTACAAAGCCTAATATAATTAGTTTTTACTGTAAACTACAATGTAGTTTGAGAGTCACAATAATGCTGCCCTGATGTCAGTCTAAAGCAGACCTAGGAACAGACCTACCGACGTATAGAGCCAGACTGAGCAGACCAAACCTACTGACTCAATGTGGTACAATTGGGAGTTGGTAATAAGCACAAACCTAACAATTTAGTTGTTAATGTTTTGATATCATAATTGATATGATGTACTGTTAAAGATAATATCAGACATGTTTGATTCAGTATTAATTGCTTCAACAATGGAAAGAATTGAATGTTTCAAATCTGTCACCCAAACACCCATATTGACTCTTGCCAACTGTCGTTGATTACCTCAGATTACCTATGACTGTCCCATGACATCAGTATCAGGGTTATTAATCACTATGTCTGATCCTAGCTTAAAAGGGTTGGAGAAACTTCAGATTTCTGCTCTGGTTTTCTTAATCTCTCTAAGTGGGTCTTGTTTTATACACATCTTCTTGTTTCTTATTATCACTCATTATGGGTGTGAGTGGGGTCATACAATCTAAGATCTGATTTGCCATGTTCTTTTTCTCTATATCTAGTGTGTATGGAGCGATTTTGTCAAACAGTCCTCCTGACTCTGATCAACCTATTTGTCTCTGTTTTGCGGAGGGCAACACAAGTGCCATGTGGTCTTTAGCAGCTCTGCTCTCTGACCAGACCAAAGTGCTCCATCATCACCTGCAGTCATGGAGGGACACAACATTCCAGGCTCTCTGGGAACCCAAAACAACCGAAAAAAAAAAAAAAAAAAAATCTGGAGCCTCACAAGTTCTCAGACCAGGAACCTACATAACAAAACAGGCATCACCAATCTTTTGAAAACACACCTTAAAGAAATACCTCAATAAACATTGATAGGAAGCTGTACAGTATGTCATCGCAGACATGACTCGTTTGATCAAAGAGATGATCATCTCATATAAAGTATGATCTGGGTCTCTATACATGAACTTGAGTATAAAAAGCAAAACTCTGCTATGCAGCTTTGCACGTAGTCATCTCTGTGACTAAATGTATGAGTCTTGCCTATGACTCTACAGCCTACAAACAATGTCCACCAGCTTTGAGATGGTCAGTCACCTTTTTAGCTGGATTTTTTCTGTGTGAGAAAACAAAGCAGAACTCCAGATAGATGTAATTTTGTTATTTCACTTTTGCTGGGCATTACTAAAATGTCATATAGTAAGTTGTCATCAGATAATTTGACTAAAACATACTCTACTCTCCCAGGAGAAAAGGACAACCCCCCCCCCCCCACACACACACACACACACACACACACACACACACACACACACTCACTCTCACACACACACACTCTCTCTCTCTCTCTCTCTCTCTCTCTCTCTCTCTCTCTCTCTCTCTCTCTCTCTCTCCTAATCTGTTAGGTGTGGACCACCCAAGGTGAGCTCTCATCTTCAGCACCCAGTTCTCACTTCTGTCTGATGGCAGGAAATTGAATCAGCAAATCAATTGTGAGGATTAAAGTTGAGTAAAGTAAGTTATTTATTTGATGAAGTAATCCCAAGTTGTCGATATGGTAACTAATGCTTATGAGTGGAAGTTTGGCCCAGTGCAACTGAGACAGAGGCTGAGGACAGTGGTGGAAAGATGAGATGAGAATATGATCTGCTGGTCTATGAGTATTGTGTGTGTGTGCAGTGTGTGTGTGCATACGTGTGTGTTCATATTGGAGAGGGAAGCGATCGTGAAACCATTAGGAGTGTGTGTGTGAGCTGTGAGCTCCATCCGGTTGGGTCCCAAAGGAGGTTTAGTATGTTTCTCTGCCTGGAACCAAATCCTTAATCATGTAAACATGCAGAAGATACACACACACACACACACACACACACACACACACACCCTTGTACAGTCACAGCTACACATACACACACACACACACACACACACACACACACACACACACACACACACCCTTGTACAGTCACAGCTACACATACACATACACATACACACACACACACACACTCTCTCTCTCTCTCTCTCTCTCTATCTCAAGGTCGCACTCACTCAAGCACCCACCTCAATCCACAACACTTCATCAGTTGGATTTGATATAACCTAGTTATTAGCACCAATACAGACTCAGTGAGGAGAAATTAACATTAGCAGTAAAACAAATGTCTGAAGCCTAGATAAATATGATCCAGGCCATTTCTTGTCAAAGCAGTTACAAGAGGATGTGGATGAAAGGGAGAGCATCGTGGGATATTGATTGCTGTACATTTGCATGGCTTGGGTGACAGGTGAGACCTGCATATAGGCATATAGAGTGGCACAGAGGATCAACATACCAGCAAAATGGCCCAAACAAACCAGCGGATCAGGACATGCTTTGTCTTAGAACGGAAACACAGGAGAATCTTCCCAGCCTGCAAAAGACAGTAATTTTGTTTAGGGTTGAATGCATTGGTCTTCTATCTGAGGACTAAGCTTATTTATATACTCCTCTAAATTGGATTAGGATGACTACTGAAATAATATTAATCACAATTCAAGAAAATAAAAAAATTGGTATTGTTATATTTTATTATATTTTTATATTTAAATATTATTATATTTTTTTGTGTTATACTCAATGTTCCATGTTAACTGTCCCTTGTAACTTTTTTATCAGGATGTGCCATACTGTCTACTGACTATCTGTCAGTTCTGAATTGATAACTACTGACAATGTCTTTCCGGAAGAGCTGAAAAGAGGTATGAGGTGAAATGTTTGTCAAGGACTGTGTGGGTACATTAATTGTGTCGAGAGAGAGAGAGTGTTCCTGATATGACTAGCATTTCCCGTACTTCTCTCTCTCTCTCTCTCTCTCTCTCTCTCTCTCTCTCTCTCTCTCTCTCTCTCTCTCTCTCTCTCTCTCTGTCTCTCCCACCAGATGTAGTGCTGTGTCCGTCCCCCTCCACCACTGCAGGCTGATTAAGTCAGCGATGACGAACACGTCGCAGCCGAGGACATTAGGCCCGGTCGGCGCAGACAGGGGTGGCGGACACCTGGCGTGTCTTCTAAGCTGTGCTGATTGAGGAGCTCAGTGCTGAGCGTTTTCCTGAGGCTGCCCATGGGGGAGTTGGGGGAGTGGGTGAATGCGTGCCGTGTGAGACCCTGGTCTCCTTTGAAGGAGGAGAGGAGGGGTTGGTGCCGCTGGTGGTGCCATGGCAATGTCACCGAGGAAAGTGTGTGTGAACCCAACCTCTAAAACAATTTCCCGCCAATGACACACACACACACACACACACACACACACACACACACACACACACACACACACACATTCAAGGACTGCCATCAAAGGCACAGGGATGATGCGAATACACACACACTCACACACACACACACACACACACACACACACACACACACACACACACACACACACACACACACACTAACAACCATACACACCCCCACATCTGTTTCCGTCTTCTCTGTTCTGGTTCTCTCAATTGACTTGGTGCAGCTGCGTGTGTGTGTGTGTGTGTGTGTGTGTGTGTGTGTGTGTGTGTGTGTGTGTGTGTGTGTGTGTGCATGCTACAGAACGAGTTTAGCGTGTCCCCATAATGCTTGGGGGGAAACAATATCTCACTGTTCTCAGGGTTAATCAAAGAGGGTAAGCTAATATTCTATCTTGTTCTACTCCTCACATTTATAGCCATATTACATTTGTGGCTTAATTAAGAGAGACAGAATAAAAAGTGCTTACTGTACAAGCACACATAATGCAGCCCTTACAGTGTGCCCCATGACATCCAATCATCATCACCTCTGAGCATATATAGAGAGAGAGATGGAGAGATCATATCATTCCCTCTCTTTGTTCTCTCAGTCTCTTGCCTCTTTTTGCAACCAATGACACAAATTGTCACCTTGTTAGGAACAATAACAAACTCAAAACGCTGACTTGAGGACAGTGATAAAATGTGGATAACACCACGTGGAAAGACTGAATTAATTGTTGAAATGAGTATATTTGATTATTTTAATTTTAAAATGGATGGCTATCGCCTGCCCTACTGTTACAGCTGGACATACACGGTATATTGCCATAGTGGACTCACATTTTTTATATTTGTTTGAGAATAGTCCAATATGTATATATGTTTATGATGGGGTGCATGACATAGTAGGCAGGTAAGGAGGGTTAAATGTCTACAAACAGAAGTGGGTAGAGTGATGGCTGTCAATCAAACCTTTGGGCTCCTCCCAAACTACGTTTAATAAAACAACATTTATTGAAACTGGATTTTTTTTTTTAAATAAATGATCTAATAAATCAATCTATAATTTTGTGGTTACAATTATAACAGTTGATATGTTCCCTGTGCACTATCCTCAATCACATTTATGAACATTGCATGTTTTGAATAATATTTTTATTTCCATTTTACCGAGCATCCCAATGGTTTTGGGATTGTGTTTGTACAAACTTTACCTGCATCCCCATGAAACCAATGACCACAGAGTTAATTGTCCCCAGAACTCCTTCCGGGTCAAAGGGCTGTGTGGTACGGTACAGGACCTGCACAAAGGCATTCACACAATAAAGCAAACACTATAAACATTCCAAAGCTCACATCACTATAATCCACAACAAGCTCTTACCTTGCAGGTGGGGTGCCAGTACATGTTATCTCCTAACAACCACTTGTCTACGTATGCGGCTGCTCCACCGGTGCAGTTAGGATACAGGCCTTCATCTCCAATACCTCCAGCCCCTAAATACCCACTGTGCAGTGGAGCATTGGGGTTTGAAACAGGACAGAAAGAATTACAGATGCATGATGTGTAAGTAGTTTAAAAAACATTTTCAAACTTAAACGGTGCACTAAAATTGTAACAGCAAGAAAGCTGACACAACAGGTTCAGCATAACTGCCCAGCTAATACTGTATAGTAACAGACAGTGACTTTTACGATTTGTCACACAGATCCAATTCACAACTCAATATATGATATCCCACATATGGAGTATTTTAAGTACCATGTCATCCTCTACTGTGAATATTAGTTATGCTTATATTATATGGCATGGTCGGTCAAAATGATGTGGGAAGAGAGGGAGTCAGACTGCATGTTGATGCATATTTCCCTTATGAGTCCAGTGAGGAGCGGGACATGACATGGCACTGCAGGTACAGCTACTGTATGTATGTATGACACCACTGCTGTGGAGCTGCTGGAGCTGAGAGGATGAGGTGTGGCAGACAGAAGAGAGAGAGAGAGAGAGAGAGAGAGAGAGAGAGAGAGAGAGAGAGAGAGAGAGAGAGAGAGGTGAAAGATAGAGGGGGAGAGAGAGAAAAGCAAAGAGAAAATGAGAGAAGGAGAGAAAGAGAGAGAGAAAGGATAGAAAGAGAGGGACAGACGAAGATGGATCCTCTGCCCCATCCTCCTCTTATTGCACATGACGGACTGAGATTGGCTAATTATCCCCTCTGTAGCTCATGCCACTGACTCATAAATCACTGGGTGAGCCTCTAAAGACCTCCCCAACACACACACACACACACACACACACACACACACACACACACACACACACACACACACGCGCGCATGCGCACCCCATTCCCAACCAGACACTCATGCACACATATAGACACACACACACACACACACACACACACACACACACACACACACACACACACACACACACACACACACTCAGAACTCTATATCTAACACATGTTTATGTGGAACACCTCTGATATCCTACACATAATTGTGTACAAATCCTATGTACAGTGAGAGAGAGAGAGAGAGAGAGAGAGAGAGAGAGAGAGAGAGAGAGAGTGAGAGAGAGTGAGAGACAGAGAAGGAGTGAGAGAGTGTGTGAAGAAACAATGACAAAAAGTCCATTTACAGCAGCCCCTTTGAGGACTCTAGAAAAAACGTCTCAGTCGCTAGCATTTCCCACATGACAAAAAAACACTCACACCCTGAACACTGTCAATCGCTTAATTGTTTCCAGAATGGAACATTCAGCAACAAAGCCCTCATGCCACTGCAGTCTATTTTTGATCACTTTCAGAGCTGTGTCACTTCAGTGCAAATTCGATTACGGACTTTGACATGTACAACTCAGTGACTAGGAACCAACCCGCTGTAGGCTGCATGCCAACCCTGCAGAGTGAATCCAGTCTTTTGTGTGAAAGTCCTCCGCATGTGGCCTTTGATGAATGCCGCTGCCCACCCTTCTCTACCACATCTATGCCAGGGGCGCCAGCGTGAGGCACCACCTCGTGTCCACAAGGTGAAAGCATTGGCTGTGAGATCAGTCCGCTCGCTCAATAATGCTGACTTACGTGGGGCAGCCAGGTACGGGCAGGAGGAAGGTGACACACAACCACACACTTTCCAGGGCAACAATGAAGATCCACTCAGGCCAGTACAACACCACATCCTGGATAGGGTTCCACCAGTGATGCTGCAAACACAAAAAGGAAAATGCCACCGTGGAAAATGAGTAAATTTGCTGTCACACTTTCATCCATACATCATTACAGTAATAAACCATTATTAGCAATACACAAATCATTTAAATTTGTTACTGTAAACAATTACATTAGCAAACAAATGAAGCATGATTTTGATTTTGAAAAAAAAAACATGTACAGTGAACTTAAGATGTTGTTATTATCAAATAAAAGTGATGGGAGTTTGCACAGATTTTTATTATATCTCCACATCAACATATTAGGCAAACCTTCAAGTATTCTCACAGATAATCAACTCTAATTAACTCTAATGTGCTCAATAATAAAATATCCCCATCCATGAAGTGTGTGAGTGAGAGGCTGGGAGTGCCCGTATGAGTGTGACCCACCTGTTTGAGAGGGATATCTGTGCGGGCTGAGAATGTCTGCATCAGAGCCAATACAAAGTAGGTGAAGCCCAGTCGCTGGAGAACTCCAGGAATTCGTAACCAGGACCAGGACACTGGAATAAGTAAACACACAGTGGATTACACACCTCTTTATTTTTCCATGTACTGCATGCACACAAAAATGGCAAATATATGCCACCTAGTATTGCAGAAAATGCTCTGCAAAGTTCTTTTTTTTTAACTTTGCAACTAGTTAAAGTCAGACTTTCGTTTTTGTATGCAATCTGTCATCTAATCCCCCTGCTATCCTTCCATGCAATGAATGTTTGAACAAATGAATGCAATGAATGAATGCAACAATGTTTTGAACAGGAGAAATCTGCATTGCAACCACATACTGTAGTACCCTATACACAGTACTGCAAAACTCTGAAGGGATATCTTTAAGCTTTGTAAAGTTATTAAACAGACCTCAAATTTAAATTCATTACTAACTCTTGCCTATCTTGTGCCTTGCCAAAATTGTCACAGCACTGTCTTATATTGAGCAAAAATACTTTGCTACTCAATACTCTCAGTCAATAGACATCAGTTTGTTTCAGTGAGTGGCAGCCTAAAGATAAGCTTGTGACACCGAGGGCATGACGAGGACTCTTTCACTCTGTCTGTGCTTAAGCGTAGTCTGGACAGGAGATGCATCACAGCTCCCTTGCTATCTGGAGACAACGTTCTCCAGGAAGCTGTTGGACGGAGATGGCCTTTAGTGTGAAAGTAAGAGTGTGTGTGTGTGTGTGTGTGTGTGTGTGTGTGTGTGTGTGTGTGTTGGGGAGGGCAGAGAGAGATTGATGGTAATCTACACATTAGTTAATTGAAAACCTCTTTGTGGCACATACTGTACAGTAAGAGTGCGAGAAACAATATAATCCTGATTATTGATCCAACAAATCAAATAAAAAGAGGAAACGTCGCCTGGCTCCCCGGGAGGAGCAGGAAGAGGTTTTAATGAGTAATGGCATCTGTCGTTTTAGAGCACATGCCTTGCCTCTCATGCGGGACCCACCCCGTCACTCACAACTCACACAATCACAGATCAGATCAGGAAATCAATAAATCTTACCCTCGACATAAAATACTTGTTAGAATTCAGATAACATGATATGGACTTTGCCTTAGCCCCCATCTAGCATGAAAAAAAAAAACATGAAGTTGAATGAATAAACGAATCATACATCTGAAGTGTGTGATGAGCTAATGAAGTTTCAGTTCAGCCCAGGAGGAAAAGCGATGTAGCCTACAATTTCTCCAGTGGCGACAGACCAATAGATCAGGCTCTTGTTAGCCTTGGCCATGGCTCCTTCTGGCCAGAGTCTGTGTGATTGTAAGCTACTCCATTAATGCACACTTGGCTGTTACAGCAACTGGCACTTCAGACAGTCTATACTTCCACCTCCTATTGAATTGAATTAACAGCCAAGGGGAAGCGTTTACTCCACCTGCTCTGGCTTTTGCACTGCATACACAGAAACTCTTTCACTCACACAAACATATAGACACAATAACACAAATCAAACCATCATTGTTATTTGGCCACTTTTCTTTGAAAAATAAATAGTGCTACTGCTCAGGCGGAAACGACAAAGAGAAACAAACAGACCAAACAGCGACCTTGGTTGACCACACTGTAGATGTACACAGCAGGGTGTTAACCTCCCAAGGGAATTGACAAAGTGCCTAGACTGAAAAAAAAGTGGAATAAAATTCAGTGGTTATGGTAAAAGCCCTCTGATTCCATTATTCAAAAAGTCTACAGTGCTGCAGGAACCATGACAACGAAACTCTATCTTCCATAATTGTCCATTACAGTAGCATTTGTTTTTCCAAAACCTGACCTCTGTTCAACAACTGACATGATATTTGCCACTGGAGCTATACAATATCACAACATTTGCGCTAACCTGGTTAAAAAGTCAGGCTAGAATATTAGCATCTAGGTTTCCGGGAGGGGGGGGGGGGTGTCACCCCTCTGACAGCTTTATTATTGCCATAGGAAACCCTATTAAACTTTCCTGCACTTCTCCCTGTCACATCCTCAGTGAATAGGAGAGAGTGCTGGGCCGGCGATGTCAGTGTGTTAAGATTAGCTCATTTGCGTGTTCCTCAAGCAGGGAAATAGTGTGAATTGACTCTGCTGTTAGCTTAGGCACCTTAGTCTCTAGTCTACTCTACAACGGCTGGGGTGGTTTGAATATTTCACAGTTGAGACTCTTCTAATGAGCAAACAAAGAATTGGGTGAGTGGAGAATATGAACCTTTCCCAACCTTTGGCACAATTACACTGACAGTTGTATTAGCATAGAAGTGTGAAATTGAACAGGCTTCTTCAATCGGCTCAGCATGAGAGGCCTCCAATAAGGAACTTCTGACCTTTTCTCAAATGGTGAGCCTCTGTTCATTAAACATTGCATGATTTATCTTGTGACAAAGATAGTGAAGAGCTCTGCAAGTTGTGCATTTTTTTCATCGAACTACTGACATCATTGGATATTTGAACTGGAAATAGCTATTCTTCACATGCCTTCACCATTACACCAGCTCCTTTGTTCTGTAGGCTAGGTTATGTTCAGTCACTCTGTGAGATCCACCACTTTAGGTCTAGGATTTCACCAGGGCTTCATAGTTAAGGTGGCCACCTTTACAACAAACACCTCTCACCTTGACTAAGTCACCAGAAAAACAATATTGTTTTTGAACATAATTTCAAAAATTGCTTAACAGAATATTATGTAGTGTTTCCTATCATTTACCATGTGCAACTGCACAACATAACCTTTCCAATGAGAGTAGTCATAGTCTCTGATACTGACTAACACCCACCCCATGCCCCCACCTTGATGAACTGATCTTCTGCGGGACACACTGTGATCTGCTTGCACAATAACAACCACGCTTTCTCTAGAACCAGAAATGTTTCTGACGGTTACCAAGCTTTCTTCAAATGTCCTTTGTTGAGCTATGAACATGCAAGTGCACAACACTATACATTTTACTCTATCTCATGGACTGACTCTGTAGGAAAAAGTGCTATAAATAAGGCTACTTACTGAAGAACAACCAGATCATCATTTTTGATATGCAAAATTTAGACCTGAGCTTACTTGTGCTCTGGTTGACAGAAAAGATCAAATGTTCAGCAGACAGATTTGTAACGATGCGATTCTTCCCATTGTTGGCGTCAACAATGGGAAGAATCGCATCGTTACAAATCTGTCACCCAAACACACATAACGATTCTAGCCACGACTGAAACGTGCGACTATTCATGATTACCCGTGACAATGTGAGTTACATTCCATAATACTGCATAAAGCCTTTTCCATACTGACAATTCATTACAAATATGGCCATCATATTTAAACTTAAGACTTAAGACTCTAATAGACTTTAATCTAATGGAAATCTTACATCAAGCCAGCAAGATTAGTTAACTAATAATAGTTAACTAATAATAATGCATTATACCATGCATTAACTATTTTCTATTGTCCATTTTTGTTACCAGCTATTTGTAATCGATAAATCTACTTTATTTGTCTGTCTGTCTGCTTTGCATTATGCAATGTACAAGAAAGAAATTGCCAGACTTTTCCTTGGTATGGACACTGGAGTTTCCTCTTTTAGTCCTGCTCCCAGTGTCAGAGTTCGGCATGTGCGTACCTTCCTCACAGGTTTTCATGCTTTGCATCATGCAGCAAGAGATTGCATAATACTCTTGGGATGTCAAGTTATTTAAAAAGTCTAACCTATTAAAAATGTTATTGGCCACTGTCAAATCATTTCAAAACTACCTCTTGGATTTTTCTCTAAAGGAAATCATACTGATTACACTGATCTTCACCTATAGTGTCATGGCAATCTATCAAACAGACATCAAATATCCAGTTTCCACTCACATTCTCTGGATTTTCACAACAACAGGCTCGCATGGCAAAGCATGTCTATGGAGGTTTGTGTTGAGAGCCCCCATATTTCAAGCTGGTCTTGGCAGCTTGACAGGGTAACTGTGGGCCGGGCCAACCAAGCTCAGAATCTACGGCCTCAACTCAGGCAGCCTTCAATTAATTGAGTGGATATAAACCTCCAGAATGCACACGTAAGCATATCTTCCATGTGTCACCGTTTCTAGCTGTGGGTGGCTGTGCTTCTAAAGGTGTGTGAGCTTGACTACATGTGACCAGCAAACAGAATATGCAGAAAGCAAATAAAAGGCTGCTCACCTTAACACACTCCCCAAACACCGTTAACTAGAATAGCACAACATAACCAGCCACATGACCTATGCCAAGTTAATAAGGTCACTGACACAAAATTAATTCCTGATGGTGTTCAGGATATCCGATCTCACAAAAGTGTAATGATCTGTTCCTTGTCACAATACTCATGTTGTCGGAAAATTGTTATTCTGTACACAAACAAAGAAACAGCCATCTTTGGTAATAAAGTCTACTGTCTCACTGTGATGTTTTAGGCCACTAGCCCTTCCCCTGACCCTCAGGCACTACAGTAGCCTATGTGCGGCTGCAGTGTGTCTGCTTCTGTTCCACAGGGCACAGCTGAGACTGGGAGCAATATCATGGCTGTGCCATCCTCTACACTATAGAAATGTTAATAAAGCAATATTGATCAATCCCTGCAACAAGAAATTGATTTTAAAAGGCTGTAAGTACAGTGGACCGTCTTTCAAAAAAAATTAAGTAAAACTACTACACCATTGTGGCACAGTCACAGTGGCATTTCTGTCTGATTCTTGGCACAGCAGAATGCTGTGAAACAATAAGAGCCAATAAGGCATACTGTACTGTACATACACAGTCCATCTTTTGGGCTGTAGTTCATGAAGCAAAAGCCGATGAGCATCAGGACCGCCGTTCTCCAGGAGAGTTTCCTGAGGAGCTGCAGACGGCCCACGCCTCTTCTCCGCATGGAGCTGAACGCCAGCACTACAGACGTGCCAATGATGAATACAAACCTGCCGTAAGAACACCAAATCACACACACCCATTAATATATTTCTCTGAAATCAATATGCCTGAGTGTACATCCTCACTTAGTAGTGATATGGAAGCAGCTCAAATCCACAGTCATTTTCATTGTGGCACTGGTGGTTCTCTTAGGCGCCATTGATACAGTGTAACGCATTTATTTTTGGATATTGATTTTAACAAAGGACGTTTTTATACTTACATATGCATATCCAACATGATTTTTAATTTGATGTGAATGTTTCAAGATATATCAAGGAAGTCATCTATGTCAGCCTTGAATGACCCAATTAACCAGAACATGTAGAGATAATTACATATTAATTACGACTTAATTAACAACAGAATGCTTAATGTAAGGCAGTCCATAATATGATTTCCTCTCACATTAAGCAGTAATTACTGATAACTCTGCCTAATGTGTAATCATATAAGCCTGTTCTTAATATGATGGTCACTGCAGCCCCAGATACTCTATGATGACTCAAGCCTTGGACCCATAGCCAGGTGTGTGTGAATAAGGATATATTACCCCCCTCCATATTCAAAAGATTTACAGTACGGACACACAAGGGGCCATCACGTCATAGGGCAGAAACTCGGTTTGCCCTGCTCACATAAGGAAGGTGAAAGTTTCAGAAATATTTTAGAAATTACTTTGATTTGAGTTTTAAAATTTAGCCGTTTTCTGTAACTGAAACATCAGGCACAGCCACATAAAAATGATCCAATTTCAATAATAAATCATAAATACCAAGCTACATGTACGGTATGTACAGTAGGGGTGTCAGAAAATACTATTTTTATTCCAAATCTGTATTTGAAAATGTTCTGTCTGCAAGATCCATGCTATGCAAGTAGGCTGGTGTACATTACAGATATAGCAGACAGTTTATGTCACTTAATGTTGTGTCACTTAATATTTTGTGCTGTGGGTCGATTGGAAAGGTCAAGTGTGTGGGTGGAGACAATGGCCATCTGAGCCTGAGTCTATCTATTCTGTTCCTTTGCTTTTCAAGAGGAGAAAAAGTCATCATTTCATATTGACTGATTAAACCCATGTTGGCAGCTCACCAGGGCATCACAAGATCAGCCACGGTTAGACCTGTTACAGAATCACAGAAACACACATAGACACACAAGTCAGACATTAACCCACACACATCTACCAACACACACACACACACACACACACACACACACACACACACACACACACACACACACACACACACACACACACACAGACACAGACGTGGCAGAGTACCCTACATACATGTATACAGGTAGACAGATGCATGATGTTAGTAGGACAAGCCAACACATTGTTTTCATATTTCAGAATTGAATCGAACAGAATTACCACGGTTTAATAATGTTAGATTCCCATTTAATGAAGACTTATGGTAAAGGAAAACAGTGACACAAACAAAAACTTGTCATTATAGAAGCAGGCTGATAAAAACGGAATGGCCTAAAACGCTGCTTTCCCCATTATCCTTCCATTTTCCGACAGTGAGTGATTTAGAAACGGCCCTCCATCCATGACAGTAGAGGCCTCGCGGTAAGATGAAAATCCATCAGCTCTTCCTTGCTGATCAATACAATTCTGCTGATGTGATGAAGAGCCTATTATAAAGCTTAAATTGAGTTCATCTTTAAATACTCCAGGAGATGCACTTTGTAATAGCTCCCATTCAATTTGAACATGCCACCTCCCCCTTATCTGACTTCTCTGGAAATTATTAGTGATATTGATCTGGTAGATGGATGCTTAATTTCATTTAGGTGAAGAAATCACACTGTTTTCTCTGTTCATTATTTAGGCTCAAGCAAGCATGCCAGCATACAGTACATGTGGTTCAAGTGTGATGTGAAATTAAAGTTTTATATAAGTTCTACTTAACAAGATTATACCTCTAGAACTTCCTTTGTTCTGCTAAGCTTCTGAATGCCACATTCAGAGTTATGGTCAATTTCCAAAAGCATGATTCTTGTTTGTGTATTCCCTGGGGATATTTGTGTGACAGAAAGCAAGTGAACCCCATTCCCATTGGTCACTTGGAGCCCAATGTGGTACAGTATGGACGCTTGTGTTCCAGATGCCAGTGACTGTATCTTAGCTGTGCTGACTATAGGGCTTGTCAGTGGACTGGCTGCTAGGTGGCGCTCTCCTTCCCCATCTGAGCATAGTCAGGCTAAGGTTCTGAGCCCCGGGCTAGACTGTGACCACAGGATGACCACACTTACACTCGCACTTGTGCATTTATGGTCACCACACACCACACGCATTTCTGGTGTAAACAGCACAACAACAATTGTGTAAGTTGTGTAAGGTTTGTGTAATGGTGTACGTCACCGTTCCATGGAGCATGTTGAAAGAACCAGTAGCCTCCTCCACCGTAGTTGACAAACACCATGATTGTCAGTGAGAACCTGCCAAAGGCACAGAAAACACAAGTGTGTGATGGATCTGAAAGCCAAACTCCCAGTTCCTACACTCACCTTTGTTAGCTTACTCAGCTTATTACAAAATGCTTCTTGTCCATGAGGCTAATCAATTACACAAATGTATGACTGACTGAGGTTCCTGGAAAGGAAGCATTAGTCATGACTTTGTGGATGCATATGCCAAAGTCCCCATGGGAAATTTATTCAGATCTAAAACGTGACCATAATTTCCCAGCACAAACCCAGAGTTATAAACTCAAAGACAAATAAACACACAATCATGCTATGCCATGTTAGCAGCTATTAAGCTTTTGAAAAGTGGAGTCTTGAGACCTTGAGGCTTATAGCCTACTTGTGCACCTGAGAAAGGAGGGGATTCAGGTGGGCAGTTTTGAGTGGAATGTCCTCTTCAGCCTGACACACCTCAAGGAAAGCTTCATCAGTGCACCATCAAAACAGGGCAGTGGTTTTGGAGGCTCAATGGTGTTTTTTGCCCCCAACGGCACCTTCCAGGCAGCACAGCCTAAAAGGCACTACCCTTACCCTATTCCTAACCCTAACCCCCTCAACCCTCATCCTAACCCTAAACTAAGGGGAGTTGTGCCTTAAAGCAGTGCTGCCTGGAAGGCACTGTTGAGGGCAAAAAATACCAAAGACCGTTTTGGAGTACCCCTCAGAGACTTGACCTCCTATCTAGTGTTTCTTGAGCCATGCACAGCAGCTTGCTAATCACGTCTTTGTGTAAATATCACTTCATGAATAAAATGTGAATACATATAGCATACAGATCTACTTCCAAGAACATTATGCACAGATAAAGCTGATAACTTTCATGTAGTTAGTTTTATTCCAGTATACTTATACAGTATGTACCCCATAATTTATCCCTTGATACTTTTTGATCACGCCATTCTCACCTACTCCATATCCGGTACTTCACAAGCTACAATTTAAAGCGTTACCCATGGGGGTTTCAGACGATTATAAGTGAAAACAAGAAAACAATCATTAAAATCTGAAAAAGTTTCATCTCCTGCTTGTTTTATTGTTGTGTTTGTGCTTGACAGGAAGTCTATGATCTGATCTGAGCCAGCATTAAATGTCCTGTCCCCTTATTCCCCTTAATGCTTGCTGTGATGGGCTTGCTTGTGACTGCCTATCCTCCAGGCTGCTCCTGACACATGCCAGGCTAGGTGTCACTGAGTCCTTTCAGAACCCTATGTAGTCTGCTCAGCTTCACATGTGGAATATAATGCCCTTTGTTTTTATACACAGCAACCTGGGCAGGGAAAATGATAAGCCAATCCCAAAGCGGAAGGGAACTATACCACAGCCTAACATGCAACACAAACTGGCAGTGGCAGTGACAGTCTCGCACGCAAAATACATCATCTTGACACCCATCATCAATTCTCATTGTATGTTTAGGAGGCAACGTTCAGCTGTCAGTTGTAGCATCAGTAATGATGCCTCTAGTAAATGCAAGTATTAAAGATCAAAGGGCTGTGTGTGTTTATATGTATATATCACCTCAGAAGTGAAGCGGATAAGCTAATGCAGGCTAAGCATTATGAATCACTCAGGAAATGAGAGCTTGTCCTCTGGATCTCCTCATGCAGAAATGCTGACTAAAGCTCTACATGTAATTTATTAGGGGTACAACTTCACTTCACGTTGAGAGAGAGAGAGAGAGAGAGAGAGAGAGAGAGAGAGAGAGAGAGAGAGAGAGAGAGAGAGAGAGAGAGGATGGATTCTGCACTTGATGGAATGATACCATACGTTGACACAGTGACTGCCTGCCACAGGCATATATTTTGGCTGTGTGTGGGGCATGGAGAGTGAGTTGGACAGCATATAAATCTGCTGGAGGAGCTGAGATGAATGTGAGCCAGTAGCACACACACATCTATTCTTCTCTGCCCCAACACCTGTACCGCTATTTGACATGTCACGCCACTCATCTACGCTAGTTTTATTTGCCCAATAAACAGAGGGTGGCTCAACCCTGAAAATTGGCATTGTGCAGCACGCCACCGACGGAGTCAAAGCCCAAAATAGCCATACAGAGAAAGCTCTCTATGTCCTATTCTGATTGGCCTTGTTCTAGCAACACAATTGAATTAGGAGATACGGCATGGCCATTACGGCTCCTTTTAGACCCAACCTGCTGATACTAGATTTTAATCACATGCTATCATCTCAAAAGGACTATCATGGAGGGAAACAGCCAGTGGAAACCCGTTTACCTCACATACACACTGATGTGCGTGCACACACACACACACACACACACAGAGAGAGAGAGAGAGAGAGAGAGAGAGAGAGAGAGAGTATTCTGTATTAATAAACAAAGACAAATCACTCTGTAGATGATATCTGTGGAAATCGTCCAGTGTAAAAGCCTATTACCAACTTTTTGGAATTAAATCAGACTAAATTGTTACAGCAATTAAAATGATAATAATTATAAATGATTTTAATTTAAAGTTGCAAAGGTTTTCTACTCTGGTTTTCCACTCTGCTGCCTAAAATCGATGTGGTACACAACAAAGTATTTTGCAAACAGGTCACTGTCAGGGATTGTCCAAAAGCAAATAGTGTCAGCTCCATACCACAGACTGTATATAACTATTATACTCATCCATTAGCCTCTTTATAGGCCGCTTCAACTAAAACAATGTTTGAACGTTGTATTACTGTGACGGGGATGCCAGTTAGCTCGCTTAGCTTGGCGACAGTGCGTGTCAATCCTTACAACCCAATTCCTTGGGCATTTCTTACTGCTGAGTTAGAAGCCTGGACTTTTGGCTCAGTGGTAAGGACATCCGACTCCCACGCAGGGAGTTTGTAGCTTGTGCGGTGGCGGGTTCGAGACCCGTGGGCTGTGCAGATCGCCAACGGCTACGTTGGTGCCGTGACCCGGATGGGAGTGAGGGGGTGAGTGTAATAGATGCCAGCTAGCTCTATCTTGGCGGCAGTACATTTAAATCCTCACAACCCAATTCCTTGGGCGTTTCTAACTGCTGAGTTAAAAGCCTGGGCTTTTAGCTCAGTGGTTAGAGCGCCCGACTCCCTGTAGCTTGCAGGGTGGCGGGTTTGAGTCCCGACTGCGGTGCGGACCGCCAACGGCTACATTACATTTACAAACTACTAATTGCACTGTGCAGTTTTTGCTGTAAAACTAGTGACATGCAAAACCATTCATTTTTTTTCCAGAGTCTTACTGGCACTGCTAGAACATGCTAATGATGTCTGAGTTAGCAATGACATGTAACTACTGTAGGTTTTCTTTTATTTTGGGCTGGCTTCCTACACCCCTGTGGTGAAGTACCAAAGGAGTTTTTCTTTACACTTGTCAATTGTACTTCTTAAGGAAGCTCATTGCGTTGTGCTGCAAATGTCTCCAGTTCAGTCCTCTGCCTGTCAAAATATTGATGTAACGATCTATGGAGAAGATTAAAAAATCTGCCATATCTCTCATTCTTGTAATAACTTGTGATAGATTGTCTGTGGAGAAGTAAAAAATTACTTTAATTAAGTGAGTGAACATCGGCCAAATTGTTGACAAATAAAGCCTGTTCTGAATTTTAATCGATCAGTCCTATTGTGTATCACATACACTTGACTGTTTTTTTTTTGTTTTTTTTTTTTAAGTGACTTCAAATCTAAACAAAATACTGATAACTTAATCAGCACAACACCTACAGTAACATGTAGAGGATATTTCAGTGTCATTAACTTTCTTTTCTCTTCACTGCATCATCACTCTACCAAGGCATTGAAAATGCGGTCACACTCTCTCAAAGGAACCAAGGAACAGCAAGTTCCCAGCTGCCAGAAGATTGAAACCAAGATCCTTTTTAAAAAATTAAAATATGAAGTCTGCAGCAGTACACCGTATATATATCACACAAATGACGTCTGACAAATAGATGGCAGAGTGAACGCACAGTCCCCCTTCAGAAATTTCATTGGGACTCATTGGCAGTTGACAGATGCCTGTGCCCACGGCAGAAACTGGAACTTATTAGCCCAGGGCATTTATTTTACATACTCGCATTAGCTCAGCATTGAAGCCTGTGAGCTGACGTAGATTTTTTAATTCCACCTCACCAATAATGGCATTAATGGAGGGGACATCAATATGGGGCAGTCAGACACCTTCTCAGTATGATTGAATAGGAGTTCTTTTCACCGCCACTGTTTATGGGGGAATATTTCTCAGTGTCCTTAGCTCACCTATTTGCAAAGCAAGCTATTCTGAATGGAGCAGAGCCGCATGGAGGCACTTTCTAGATTTCACTTAGAGAATGAATGTACATTTGAGGACACAAATGATAAAGTTTTCTCCTCGGCACAGTTGGTCAAAGTGCTCCCATATTCTTGCACCATATATTCTAGTTATTCATTTCTATCTGCTTAGAAAAGTGGACCCCATACGGCTTGAGTGCAAACACAGACAAAACTGAGGTAAGCATCAACTTGTCTCAGTGTAGGGAAGGAGACACTGTTCAGCAATACTGGGGTCAAACCCGGGTCAAACACAGGCAACGGAGGTTAAGACAAGCATAGGTTCTGTGGTGCTATGAGCAAGTGAGGAATCTTATGGCAATCAAGAAAAACGATATGAACCATCAGTATCCCAGATCAGGGTCAGGTCAGAGCATCACTTTTTCTAAATGAAACCATTTTTATTTCTTTGGATGTACGATTAACATACTTAGTAAACATTGGTCACATTGTTTCAAGAAGAGCCATATCTGCAACTAGATTTGTGTACAATTACCATAGTGTACAGTGTGTGCAGTTCATTGTGTTGTTGACTGTAATTTGTGTGTGTGTGTGTGTGTGTGTGTGTGTGTGTGTGTGTGTGTGTGTGTGTGTGTGTGTGTGTGTGTGTGTGTGTGTGTGTGTGTGTGTTTGGTGATGGTGGTGGGGGCTGCGAGGTCTGGAGACAGACATACTGATTCAGCGTAATGATAGAGCCATTACATGTAGAAAGGAAGTGCACTGGCAAATCCCAGTGAGACGCAGAAAAGACAAACAATGGCGGTGTGTGCTGATCATCCGTTTTTGTAATGATGACCACCATAAAATATCCCAAAATACACATCAAAATAAGTCATAGTCTGTCTCTTTATGTAAGCTTTATTTTTAAATCATGTTATTTGTCTAAATGTTCTTTCACACTATGGCTCATAATGATTTGATGACAAAATTGGGGGAGGTGCTCTGAGTGCTATATGGAGAGTCGCTTTCTGCATGGCCTGCTTTTTTTGTTTTATGTACTTTTATCACTATCCATATATCAGCTCAATAAAAGCACTACGGCATTAGAGCCATCTTCTCATACACACACACACACACACACACACACACACACACACACACACACACACACACACAAACACAGAAACGCACGCGCGCGCGCATACACACACACACACACACACACACACACACACACAGAGAGATAGCCTGCAAGCCTGGCCGAGTCCCAGGCCCCTTCCGTTCCTCGCTTACTCGCTCATAGCCTCCAGATTCACTGCCTTGTGGATATGTGCTGATATGTTGGTTGTGCTATTACATCAATTATTGGGTAAGTGGGAGGTCAAAGCCACACCAGCTTCCTGCTTCCCAAGCCGCGTGCTTTGTGTCTGCCCCCGAGCCCCAATTAAGGGGTGCTGGGATACCAGATTAAATCACATCACTCCTGTTCAACAGCAATCCCTTGTTCCAAGCCAGGAGCGCAAAAGATATTAGAAATATTGCCCAAGGCTTGCGGCAGATAACAAAGGCTCAAGTAACCATGCAACCAGACAGTGATGCCCCCACACACACTCCCCTGCCCCACGCCCCTACACACACACACACACACACACACACACACACACACACACACACACACACACACACACACACACACACACACACACACACATAACCTCCACTAATTTCCAGCTATAAGATGCAATGCATTAGAATCACAGCAGTGGCTTTGAAGCCCAACCAATTACTCAGGTCGATGAAATCAACTGTATTTTTGAGCACAACATTAACTAGACATAAACATGAGTTGCTTAAAAAAAAAAAAAAAAAAATGCATACCCTCGGAAGGTGTCCAGCGACTTCAGTCGTGAGGATTTTGGTGGGGTAACAATCTCAGTGGATGAATCTCCCTACACAAACAAAAGATATCAAGGAAGTCAGGGACATACTGAAATAAAGAATGATAAAGACACAGCTATGAAATATAGCGAGCTCAGATGTCAAACCTGCTTAAACATTTAAACAGAGCATTTCTCCAGCATACAACTTGTTTTTGTCTTTGTGAATGACAGCTCTACACAAATGGACTTATGGTACAGCAGACCTCTAAACTCAGAGCGGGGCTTTCAGTGTGTCTGCAGGCTCCACAGACTAGATCACCCTGCAGGATTGCAAGTCCTAGTTTGATTACCCAGGGCAGTAGCCCCGCATAGTTGCTCCCCAGGAGCCAGAACAGGAAGATGGCGTCTCTAATTCTCCATGATGGATATCTCTGCCAGCATGGAGGCATATGGGAGACGGGAGACGCTCTCCACTGGGAAATGAGAGAATGAGGGCTCCTCTGCACAGAGAGACTTTTCAGCCACAGTCACGCAGAGCCCTCCCTACAACTGGCCACATCGTCAGCAAAAGAAAACGATTGATCTTACAAAACCACCCCCCTAACCCCTCTACCCAGCGCCCCCGACACAGACAACAAAAGTTTAGACTAGAAATGGCCCCCTCGCTCTTGCTTTTCAGCCACAGAGAGAGAGAGAGAGAGAGAGAGAGAGAGAGAGAGAGAGAGAGAGAGAGAGAGAGAGAGAGCCATTAGTGAATCTCCTCTCATGATGAACGATAAATAATCAATGGAGGCCTCTCCTTTCCCAGACTCCGTCCCATGGCAGCATATATAGCCGTACTTATTACTTACATTTTCTGTAGATAATTGAGGGCGCCGGCAGGAAATTAAATTGATGATCTTTGAAGTACACTTCCATCTGTTGAAGACAGATAGCCATGTTTTAAAGGCACTCTGCAGATTGCTGTTGTTGTAAGCATAATTTCAAAAGATTCTTATGTGAGCCTTCATTTGAGAGACTTAAAGGCTCTTAGAGTGGCTGGAGTGTGTTGTGTTGTGTAGTGAAGGTGTACCTGCAGATGTAGGGGGCTGCAGTCCACAGCAGAGACAGCAGGGCCAGAACAAGAGCTGCTGCTAGAAGAGCTGGACCAGGCAAGACATACATACAGACACATTCCCATTCAGTCACATTCAAATGGATGCAACTTATCACAAGAGGCTTTTGATGTGTATGCTACATGTATCATCATCATCATCATCATCATCATCATCATCATTATCATCATCAGCAAAGTCATGTGGTGGGATTGAAACATGCAGGGGAAACAAAATCACTGTTTCTGAGCCTATTTTCTGAAAGCTTAAGTGTAAAGTTCAGGTCCAAGTGTTTATGCCACACTGTTTTCTAAGCAAGCGCTACCCCACCCTCTCCCTGGTCCGTGGTGTGTGTCCCCCCCCCCCCCCGCCATGTTAGTGCCACAGGGGAGCTCTCAAGGAGCCAGTGGTCCCCTCTTATGTAACTCAAGACCAATCCATAGGCAGCCAATCAATCAGTGAAATTCAAGCCTATATATATGCTCGGCCATAAGCAATGTTCTCCACGGCCATATTTTCACAGCCCGGCCAGAGAGAGATGACGGATGCTGCCAGAGAGCATCATGGGGGAGTTTGATTGGCCTGTCCTGAGAGAGGCATCACAGGATGTGTGGAAGGAAGGAAGGAAGTATTCTGCTCTTTGTGGTTGTGGGGTCAGAAGGGTTCTGCTCATTTAACCTCCAAGGTCAGGCCTGGGTGGTGCAGTGTCAAAGGTGAGGCTGTAGGTCTAAAAACGCACTTGTGTTTTCAGAGCTACTTTGTCTGTTGCCATTAGTGTCTATAGAAGTGATGGTAGCATGGGGGAAATACATTACACACACTGGATATAAGTCTAGTTGGACAGGAATATACATCTATTTGAACTGTGAGAGAGTCTGTAGAAGTTGTCTGTACTAAAAGCCCTTTTTTCTTCCCTGGACATTCCCTTCATCCGCACCCATCCGTGCTCCAGTCGACAGGTGGATGGAAGCGTTGGGTGGAAAGACAAACAAGGAAATGTTCATTCAATCAGTGGGGTGAGAATAGGCCTTGACATGAAGAGGATGCGCAGAGCACACTAGTCTGTTTTTCATTAAGGGCTTCTTTTCACCCAAAGTGCACAGCCATTATGGACAGCTGATTACATGTGGTGGCAGAGACACATCCAGGAACCACAGAACTGCAGTTAATCTAGATATAGTATGTCACATAAAATGCAAGCTTAAAGTTGTGGGTCTCATCTCAGCAAATTAATAGTGAGAGCCCACCAACGATGACATCTATGCTTTAATATATTCTGGTCCATTTCATTGATTAGCAATTTATCATGTTTCACCATTCAGTTTTTAATTCCCTTTCTAATAGGTCATGGCCATAGCTGAGCTCATCCCCATAACTAGTAGGTTTTTTACTGAAAAGTGACCAAAAGACATGGTATATTATTATGAGATACAATTCTCATGGTTATTATGGTCTTAAATGTCTTTTCTACAGGATAGGCTTTCAACCACTCTTAGAGGCATGATCATTTACAAATGCTAATAGGCCCTGGCACAGAAGATGTAGTTTTAGGATCATCAACAAACCAAAAAAAGTCAATGGGCACAAGGGCATTTCTACACAAGACAAGTGGGTCTTTGTCGCATCCCCAGAGCTGAGAAAATGCCACATACTTTTTTACGATATATATGATTAGATTAAGAATGTGCTGTATTCTGTTGTAGACGTAATAAGACATCCATCTGTGCATCTATCTATCTATGCACCTTCCTCCAGTACACCCACCTGTGGTATCTTTGCCAGGGCCCCTCTCTCTCTCTCTCTCTCTCTCTCTCTCTCTAATGAGGAGAGCCATTACCAGTGGTTCCCTATGGAGACTGTCCATAATCTCCCAGACTGGACAACTAATGGAGGCTCACGATGAGGCCGAGGGGTTTTTACTCACACAGCCCATATATCTCATAGATAATGGCTACTTGGCCTTAAAAGTCCGCCGTACAACATAATCTCTGCTATTGTAAAACAGAGGCGCTTTCAGAGGCCCATTACGTCTCCAAATCCGCCGCGTTTGCCTTAATGTGTTTCTAAGCATGTGGTTCCTCATGGGGCAGCCTTGCCTTCAACAACAAACATGGCATAGTGGGGGTGGCGGGCTGGGGGGGGGGGCTTTTCCTTTTTCAGAGCTGTTTTGAAGAAAAGTGCAGCTTATCTGATCAATACAGTGCACATCCGACCCTTGGGATGAGCGAGAGAGAGAAAGACAAAGAGAGACAGAGAGAGAGAGAGAGAGAGAGAGAGAGAGAGAGAGAGAGAGAGGGGGAGAGAGAGAGAAGAGAGAGAGAGAGACCTTCCTTGGTGTAAGTTGACAGCACAAGACATGACTTTCCTTCACTGACTCAATTTAGAGGGCTCCAAGATTAAAGGCATGGTCAGGTCTAATTGAATGAAATTCAGAGGACATCTGAAGTATATTTGACTAGAAATGTCATGCCATCATCCTGTGGCAGCTGGACTTGGAGCTGAGACTGCAGCTACTTCCCTGGTGTTGCCTAGAAGTATCTAATGTTGCGCCTGCGCCTGCGTGTGTGTGTGTGTGTGTGTGTGTGTGTGTGTGTGTGTGTGTGTGTGTGTGTGTGCGGGCCGGGTGTGTGTGGTGTGTGTGTGTGTGTGTGTGTGTGTGTGTGTGTGCATGTGTGTGTGTGTGTGTGTGTGTGTGTGTGTGTGTGTGTGTGTGTGTGTGTATTACCATGCACTTGAGAATGATAAGCCCAAGATGAACATTGGGGAAGAGACACTCACGTAGGTAGCTGTTATTTGGACTCTTGTCCACGGACAGAAAGCAGGTCACATCGCCGGGTGTCTCCGCCTGCGTGACCCAGAGGGAGTAGTGTCCTGCCTCCTCAAAAGTCTCCGTCCTCCTGAACAACAACAGAGGACAGAGGAGCAAATCAACAGCAGAGCAGAGCACACACACATCACGCCAAAGTGGCTGTTCCTTTTGAGAGGATATGGAGCAAAGTCAGACTGTGTGTGTGTGTGTGTGTGTGTGTGTGTGTGTGTGTGTGTGTGTGTGTGTCTGTGTGTCTGTGAATGCTAATTTCCCTCATGTCTCTCCTGACTTTGCTTTGACCTGATAATGTCATTTCTCCTTTGCAAATGTGAATTTGTCAACTCAACTGCTGTAATGGATGAAAGCTTTTATTGCACCAGGATATTTACAACACAGCCATCAAGCCATTCTGTCTCCAGACTTACGATACAAATGCACACTTAGAAAAAAAGCTTCTTATAATATCATTGCACTGGGAGAAGGTTGTGCGTGTGTGAGGACAAAAGACAAAAGATGGATTTCTCTGGTAAGGTTAGGACACTGCAGAAGACAGCTCTGAGAAACACTTCTCGTGGCTGTTTCCGACACAAGATACTTCATCCTATGGTGGACCATCTATCTTCTCCCTGTTTCTCAGCACTAAATGCCCTCTCACAGCACGGGGACGGTGAGCTGGTGTGTGTGTGTCTGAGCTGCACTGCCACACAGCAGGTCTGGGACGTGTAGAAGCCCATGGAGGACACCTAGAGGCAGCTTGTGGGAAGAGCAGCTGCCGTCTCCAGTTTCTTCCCCAAAAATGTGCAATCACAGGCCGCCATTGATCCTCCTCCGAATGACATACCGGCCCGTGTGTTTTTAAGGGGGAGGGGAAATCGATACGGGCTCGGTTTGGTTAGAAACCTCTGCATTGATCTCCTGGGGCTGGAGCAATGATGAGACCCCGCTTAGCGGAAGGATAAAAGGGAAGAGGGGGAGAGAAGAAGAGGGGAAAAAAAAGAAAAAAGACAAGCCATGTCTTGCCCTACAGAGCGTTTAAGGATGCCTCCAAAAATGGCTGCTTCCCTCATGTCTCCGTCTCCGATTGCATTGTATTGCAATGTATTGTGGGAGAAATAAAGCCATCCATCCACCATGACAGTATAGCGCTCCAATATCCCCAAGCAAGCAGGCATCTAAGTGAGACCAGGACTCAGAAGGCTTAATGGCTCTCCCCATCATTATTGGAGTGTCAGCGTGTGTTAACCCGAAAAGGCCATGGCAATCGATACTCCAGAAGGACCTGCGCTCAAAGTCCTGCTCTTAGGAGCCACTGCTCAGGTCAGCCCTGGTGCCCCACATGCTGGTAAATAGGCTGAGGGGTTACTCCGTGGCCCCCTAGGCCGTATTTTTGGTGCGGGGTCAAGGCTCTTTGGGTAGCCCACTGACGTAATCAATGGCAGACTGGAGGGTTTTATCAGATTGGAAGTAAAGGTATTACGTGATGTGCACATACCGGCAGAGATAAACACAATGATGGACGGATGGATAGATCCATGGATAGATGGATAAATGGATAGATTGAGAGATGCATTTTCAAGAAGAGTGATTGAATGACCCTCACTGCTTACACACATTGCTAATACCAAAATGACACCCCTGCTTTTGTGCACCTCCCTTCAACACCTTATCATTTTGATTACCACATACATTGATGTTTCCTCACAAATACAAAAAGGTACATTTGTCTTTCCTGAAATCAATTAATCACCAAAATACTGTAGGTTTAATTATAACCGGCCGATATTGGCCCCAGTTTTTCCTTACGGATCATTGAGGTGTTAGCACGGCTAGTGTCATTCACAGTGGTCTATAGCAGAGTATTGAATATGTTGCCTGACTGCAACTCTGGTTTTATTCCTAGACTCCAGATTGGGAGTCTGTCTCACTTTGGATAAATGTGTAAAAATTCTTTGGATAAATGCATCAGCTTTATTTCACAATGACATAGTATCACAGCACAACATTTTACCTGCAAAAATTCTTGTTTTGGGACTCTGGCCAAACCTTTAGTGTGAGGGTGAAGTGTGTGCTGACCACTACAGATGCATTCCTATAGCTGGTGCTCACACTGACCAATGGCTGCTCCAGACACTGCATAAGAAGAGCTAGAATTTCAGTTCATCAGCAGGAAACTTCAAGAGATTTCATCTTAATCTTGATTCATATTAGGAGTTATCTCCTGACTCTACGCAGACAGTTGGAAGAAACTGCCACAGTATGTGTACAAAATACATCTTAATAAATACATAATAAATACAATAAATAGATAAATAGATAATAAATAAGCCGGTCTTTAACAACTTAGGGTGTACAAAACAGAGACTGAGATACCTGACCAATACCTTGTAGCAGTAGTCTGAGACATAGAGCACTGTGATGTTCTCTGGCAGTAGGTTGTGAACAGTCAGCAAGGCTTGATCCATTTTCAAGGCTTGTGCTATAAACAAGGACAGGACAAGTCACTTAGACTTCAGGTTATGGACTTCCACAGCCTGTTTTAGATCTATCACAGATAAGCTTTTTAAAAGGCAGCATATAAACAGTATCTCCCTATCTGAGGACCACTAAATGATAATAATTAACCTGATTGACTGTGCTTGAACGCATGAAATGATAAGATGATACGTTTTAATGACATCTAAATATCTACATAATCACTTTTGTCTGACCAGTTTTGCGCAATAGTGTATTTGTTCTGGACATCCAATGAGAACCTGAGTTTGTGTGTATCTGCCAAAAACATAACACAATTCTAAAGATATGGCTCACAACACAAATCATAAATATCAGTTTCCCAAAACAAAACTCCTTGGACATAATGCATCCAAATGCATAGTGCATCCAAAATAATGGCACACATTTCAAGTGCAAAGGAATGGCCTATTTGTGTGATCACATTCATAAAACAATATATATGTATTAAATTATGACTATTTTTTTTTTTACTGTTGATTGGTTTGTTTTTCCTCTATCCTTGTTAGCGCACTACAGCATCATTGTTGCCGCACTACACACATCATTGTTGCCGGACAGAAAATGGCTCCATGACAAAATGAGCCTAATCGCGTATGGTGAGATCCTGAAATAAAATGTTCATGAAGCCAGACAGAGAACCCTGGGCTGGTGGTCTGTAAGATCAAGATGACCCACATATGCAGATGTCCAAAGTAATGGCATTAGATGTACCGTACATTAGAATTTCAGAGAGGTCACAGGTAGGCCTATATCACACACAGTGGCTCAAGGCTCTCATCACTAAGCTATCTTTCATGCAACATCTTCCAAATAGGATGCATTTGTGCCAAAACCATTCAGCAGGTTAAAGCTTTCCATCTGGCCTGAGTATTATCCCACAGGGCTGCTATGAATACCATCCACATCAACAACACATAACAACCACACCTGCACTTGTGCTTGCCTGAGGCAGAGACACCATAAAATCCCACATTCAGAGCATCTCTCCTCGGGGTAAGTAAGGTGAATTGATTCAAGTAAAGCTGTCAGTCTGAACTCAGGCTATAGAGTATCCAACACATGATGTCATGGTCCTAAATGTAATTGAATCATACCCAAAAGCTGTAATAAAACCAATCTTTTGCCATATGCGCAATATAGTGCAATCCAATCAGTGCATTTCAAGTGGTTGCAATAAGGACAGCAGTGTCAGCTGGATAATTCCTCTATATGTTCCTGTCAAAGGCTGAGAAGCTGTAACCTCACTCACGTCAGATGTGGAAGCATCTGAGGTCAAGTCTGTTGAAAGGGATTTCAGATGGAACAAACAAATCATTGGGAGACTGATGGAACCGCTAGGTGGGATTTTTGGCGTAGCATCTCTACAAACGTTGGCCTACAAAGCACAACTAAAACACTTATATGAAAGAGATATCTATATTCTGTGAGTTAAACTGATTATTGCGGAAATTATGCCACAGATACTGGTGTTTATGTTTGTTTGGAACAGTTGAGAAATTAAAAAATCGCGTTGCATGATGGGATACAGTGTCTTGTCACAGGTTGGTTTTGATGTGAGTGGTTAAAGTAAGATGAGAGACAATTGATTTGTCCAATTATATGCAAGATTTTTTTGATAATGTCCAGTCCATGTCCTTCACTCCACTCTCTCACATCTGGATAAAGGGAAAGGAAACTATGCACGGCTATTGTTTATCGATTACAGCTCGGCCTTTAACATCATTGTGCCCACTAAACTTGTCATCAAGCTGGAAAATCTTGGCCTAAATCCCTCCCCCTAAATTCCCTCTGCTCATGGATCCTCAACTTCCTGACAGACAGACCTCAGGCGGTGAAGATTGGCTGTTACACCTCCAGCTCAATAACCCTCAGCACTGGTGCTCCCCAAGGTTGTGTGTTAAGTCCACTGCTGTACTCCTTGTATACCCATGACTGCTCTGCCTCCCACAATTCCAACTCTATTGTTAAATTTGCTGACGATACAGTGGTGATTGGACTCATCTCCAACAATGATGAGTCAGCCTACTTTAATGAAGTTGAGATGTTGTCGTCATGGTGTCAAGAAAACAACCTGGAGCTCAATGTCACCAAAACTAAAGAGCTGGTGGTGGACTTCAGGAGGGAGAAACAGCCATACACTCCTCTCAGAATCTCTGGTGCAGACGTGGAGAGAGTAAGCAGCTTCAAGTACCTTGGAGTTCACATCTCAGAGGATTTGTCATGGTCACCACATATCTCATCTGTGGTGAAAAAGGCAAGGCAGCGTCTCTACCACCTTAGGAGGCTTAGGAAATTCAGAATCTCTACGGAATTACAGAAGTCCTTCTATACTGCCACTATTGAATCTATTTTATCTGGGAACATCACTACGTGGTATGGAAACTGCACCTCTCAAGACAGAACCACCCTCCACAAAGTGATTCACTGTGCTGAAAAGATATCCAAGTCCAATCTCCCAGGGTTACAGAGACTATATTCCAGGCGATGTCAGACCAGGGCAAACAGGATCATCAAAGACTCTCACCACCCCAGTCATAATGTCTTTGTAAGACTGCCTTCTGGAAAGCGGTTCCGTTCCATCAGAACAAGAACTGAGAGGTTAAGGAAGAGCTACTTTCCACAAGCCATACGGTTTATGAATGCATGACCTCACACTCACTATTCTTTTCTTATTTATTACTATTATTATTAATTCTTGCTTGCACAGAAGGAGTTCAGCCCCAATCTACATTTCACTGCTTTTTGTACTTTAACAATTATGCATGTGACAAATAAAAATTCTTGAATCTTGAATCTTGTCTTCTGAAGCAACTCTCTTATAAAAAGGTACCAGATGGAAATGCAGATCATCTGACGTGAGTGAGGTTAGGGAAGCTGGTAGTCTTCTTAAAGTAAGTGAGTGCCCTTTCCTAGTGTGAGTAAGGCAGTAAGGGAACAACATGGGGTACACATACTCGCCATTAACTAGCAGCTTATTAACCTGCAAATTGGTAAGTCATTACAAGTCACTTATTAATAGCATATTCTGCATGAGCTTATTCTACCCATAGTAAAGCATTAAGAATCCTAATGCCTAGTTGTAGTATAGGCCTATGATTTGTGTTAATATGCTTTGGTTAGTATGGGGCTTAAGGCAGTACAACAGGAACAGTTATTCTACTAGGCCTACTATAGCCTATTCAAAGGACAAAACAAGTGTCCAAATGAGTCCTAATGATGTCTTTTTAATTGAGAATAATGCACCTAAGGCCCATTGAGCAAAGCTTAGTCCAAAAATTCTTTTTCAGGGACCACCTGCCCCTGTGCCCCTTCCCCGAAACATGAGCAAGCTGTTACCCTTTGCCCCCCACCCAACCCATATGATCTCACATACAGGAACATACTTCAAAACAGGCCTATTTGTTTGGACCAATCTCCCTAATAATGTTACTTTGGACTCATGTACTGTATTAGATAGCTAGCCTGGGAAACCCTAACTAAATTAAAACATTTTAAAGATCCCTTCGCAGACCAGGTGACCTGCTCCCTTCGCAGACCTGGTGGCCTGCTTGATCGCAGGTCACCAGTGGTCCCTAGACCACACTTTGAGAACCACTGGCTTATATACAATAGAATAAGGTTTTAGCAGAGATACGTTCATCAACCGCCTCTGGACTAAAAAATGGCTTTATATTTATTTGCACAGTCATAGGCTGCTAGTTAATGGTGGATAGGTGTACTCTAAAGTGTTACCACTCAAAAAATTAAGTGAAATGATAGTGCATTATTGTTAATTAAATGTGTGCCGATAATCCACTGCAAACATGGGCCTATGTCAAATGTTGATGTTAAGTAATTGTAAAAACAAAATACTGTTTGTTAAAATTTTTACCCTATTCAGCCATAATGTAAGTCTATGGAGGGGCTTATAAAGAGCATAAGAGGGTGATAACTTAAAAAAAACTGCAATGCTAACAGTTATTTTCTATTGTTATATTACTATTTCTGTCATTACAGGTTAAAATGCACCATTCACAATTGTTTTGTATTGTTTTGGAAGGTTTTTCCAGACGTCATGTCCATAACGTCACATACCATAACGTCATTTCTCCCAATGAAAACCAACTTTTTTACATTTACATTTAAAATTAAGTCTTTCTCTGTGTGTACTGAGGTGTCCTGTTTGGTATGAATGTAATATTTACATTTCTCTAGAAATTTCACAGACTTCACAGCAAAAACTACTCTCCCATAAAAGTTTGTCCATTTTTCGTCACGTCCATAACGCAAATTGAAAGGCTCATATTCTTATAATGTAAATCATGATATTAATTTTTTGTGTTTGCCTATATTCAGCCATGGAGTTTGCATAAGAATATGAACAAAACTGTGAAATACTGCTAGGTTTGCGGAGGTTATGTGGCATTTTGTTCATCAATAATGCATGAAAATGTCACATCCATAATGCTGGAATTGCCCATATATATAACAGGGGACTTTCTACAAAAGTCAGGTGTTCTGAATCTGAAGCACCATCACCTGCAGTACTGACAGGTCTGAAATCATGAAATGATCTGAAATCTGAATACTTACACACTGTGAATTAATACATTTCTGATAATAAATCTTTATGCCCAAATATACATAATGCACTATAGTGTTTTTGTTTCTTTGACTGTTTGGACAGTCACAGCTCTTTGCCCTTCTAATTTCCATCCATTCAAACATCATCTACATCTAAAAATAGTACCTACTTCTCAGTTCAATAGCCTAATGACAGCCTGTGCAAACAAGGGAAAAGGAGAAACTTAACAGCGGGAGAACTCAACACTGTGCAGCCAGTGGTCTAGTCTTTCACCAGTCACACACATACAGTATATCCACAGAAATCTGCTTACCGTTTACTGATAATCCATTTGAGAGAATGGCCACTACAAGGGCCTTAGTAAGTAGTCCGCTGATACCTCTCATATTTATTTGTATATACCGTCTACTCAGAAAGGTCTCCTAAAATACTTTGAATGGTCCCACGATGATTTTATGACACAGATGAATATAAACGGAGTTCAAAGAGCAACATGAGTGTTTTTATTGGTTTAGGCTTTGGACACTGCTCCATGATTGGATAAAATAGAAAATCTAGTATAATTAATCTTGTCTGTGGTAAGTTGTGGACATGTCAATCATCTACATGTACGCATACATGTATAATATGAGATGTCTGTTGTGCTTACTTAGGTTAGGCCAACATAAGATTGTGGACACAATATGTCTAAGAATTATTACTGGTCAAAATCATTACTGATGAATGAAATGCCTGCTTACCATCAATAACATATTTGTCTTATAGTTCAAGTTTTGTTTGATGTTACAGGAGGAGCAGATGACTGAGGTGCAGAACAGAAGCCATGATATATAATATGGAGAATGCCAGAGGAGACATAAAGAGGGCTAGACTTATAGCTGCCATAAACGACGACACAGACAATGAACCAATGCAGAGGGTGGGAGTAATGATGGCAGTAGTTATTATGGCTGTGTTGACACTAGTTGTTAAAGCACTCAGGGAGTTAATGCCAGTGTTTGCAACCGTATTTCAGGCACCCAAGAATGGTAGGCTATATAGGCTAAGGAGGACCTGTTCACTGCACAGATCACAAAGTGTTGTGTGGTAGCAGGCTAGCAGTGGTTCCCAAAGTTAGCCCTGCTGTGTACCAGCCTGTTAGGATAACTGAGATTACTGCATACAAACTGTCTATATAGATCAGGGGTAGGGAACCTATGGCTCGGGAGCCAGATGTGGCTCTTTTGATGGTTGCATCTGGCTCACATACAAATCTTTTATAAAAGAATGATAACGTTAAAAATGTAAAACATTCTCATGTAGGCCTATTTCAATCCATTCATCTATCTATTTCAGTCCAATGTGACTTGAATAGCAATTGTGAGAAATGGAAAGCCATTCACAGATGAGCAGTATGCCAAAACACTCTTTTTCTATACTTTTTGATTACTTTTCGAATAAAGATAAGATAAATTAATGAATAAAAGACATGCCTGTATATTGTATGGCTCTCATGGAAATAAATTTCAAAATATGTCCCATTAATGGCTCTCTCAGCCAAAAAGGTTCCCGACCCCTGATATAGATCAAATATGAGCACATTGTATGTAACAATATCTTGGCAATTGGGTTACATTTGGGATCGTTTGAGTGGAAGATCTTTTTCCATGTATAGTCTGTGCACACTCTAATACTGATTCAAGAACCCTCCAGGCCGTTGGGGCCCAGTTTGCCAACCACTGAGCTACATGTACATTATATGTATATTTATATGTGACTCTAAGCCAAATGTACTAACAAGGCCAAATTAAACACACATTTTGAGGTAATCAATTATTAATGAATTGAGTGAAAGTTTAAAGACTGTGAGAGGAAGTAATATCTCCCATTAAACTTAACATTCTCTACTCCATATTCCTGTAGTCTACTCAATTTCCTGTCTCCTACACATGACCAACCATGCAGGCAAACCCGCTTTGCCCCTGTGTCTCAATTGACAAACTATTTGTCAGTCATGCGGAAAAAATAACATAAAAACAAATTAACTAATTACTAAAAATAATCACTTATAAACAATACTCTTTTATAACCATCTACATTTGCACAACTATGTAATATTTTTATTTGGATAATACAAATACAAGGATGTGGGTATATGAGGGTGTCCAAACCACTGAATTTAAATTGCATTTCAATATCAACATTTACCTTTGTGTCTTTATCTTGTTTATCCTGAAGAGCCTTTGGGCACAAAATAGGTTCAGTGGTTCAGTGGTTCAGTGTGGTTGAAGGCTGGCATCTGTTTACCTCCAGGTGGTGGCCTGCCATTCGAGAATCAGCTGCTGACATTTTCAGTCAGGCTTCTGCAAGGACAGCCTTGGTTAGGGCCTTGTGATGAATTCCAGCTGCCTGAGCTGTCACAGTGACTTAGCCTGAGCACGGCTGGAACAGCAAGCAGCTCTACCTCACTGAGAACAGGCAGCATGGTAAGACCGCTCCTATCGCTGCATTCTGCTATAACCTATTACAGAAGGAGAGATAACAAAGGACATTGTTATTACACTACGAACGCATGGTGCATGGTCCATTGAAAGTGTAGTTGCACTTGTTCCCATAATGTTACCTGTTGCTCTATGCTCAAGTGCAGCTTACTAGTGTATACAGACAGGGAGAAGGAGAGAAAGCATAAGAGCAGGTGTTTATTTATGTAGATAAGGTACTGTGTAGATCCTGATTAGGCTATATCCAGGAGGACGCTAAAGCATGACAGTTAAGAGCAAGAATTGTGTTGTGTGTTGTGTTGTGTTGTGCTGAATATTGCTGACCTGACTCTCTTGTACTGGTATACAGCAGCCATCATTGCAATTAATGCCTATTGTTTTGCTATTATTATTTGATTGGATTTCTTACATGCTGCATACAGTTGATAGTCTCCTATGTCTATAGTATATCTGATCTGCTCTCTTAATTGAAGCCTGTATAGATGCATGTGTGGAGAGTTGGGTTGAGTGTGTGAGCCTTGTGGCCAGTGGTGCTCTTCCCCCCAGAATAAAGCCTGTCAGGCAGACAGGCATTAGTGCAAGTGGAACAAGATTAGCTGGTTGCTATGATACCTGTTGAAGTCATTCATCCTTATCAGCGTGGTGGGTTTCATCTGTTTGCTCTGTGCTGATGTTGAAACACAGATATTGGTTCACGCAGGGGCAGGAGCACACACAGCATGCAAGCAGTAATATGCTTTTGTTATCAGCGAGCTCTCCCTCATAGCATATGCATAGGACCACAGCTCTTGCCAATGTACAGCTCTGCTTTGTATTACAGTATAATATTTGTGTTAAATGCATATTTTACTCGTTATGTAAAACATGACAAATATAGTCCAACCACTGTGTTTATAAGATACATAGATACATATAAGTTTATAAAGATGAGCGACATTTACTTTGTTTTGAAACTAATTGTTTGATAATTATAAGGTTCAGGTTTATTGACATTATTGGCATAAGCAGTGGCACAAGCTTATGAAAGGTATAATCAGATGTCTTTGCACTTGTGAGTCCCATGTGATGCTGGTGTGTGCATGTGTGTGTGTGTGTGTGTGTGTGTGTGTGTGTGTGTGTGTGTGTGTGTGTGTGCGTGTGATGGGGGAGGGTAGAGTTGTTTGGAATGCCATTTATGTGAGCAGAAGCAGAAAGCCCAGAGAATGCAAGTCATCATTGTTTCCAGATGGAGATTTGTTAGCCAATCCCAGTTGATATTTGGGAAGCTGCCCCTCTTCACCCAGCCTCTGTGATGCTATTGGACAACACCTGACCGCTCACTCTATTCTCTCTCTAGATGATCTATTTGCTGTATTATTTACCTCTATTTTACAACTGAGGCCAGTTTTTTCAATACAGATTAACCTCAATCTGGGCTAAAAGAGATGCAATAGTAATCTCCATTGAGAAAAAAATGTTTTGTTTAGTTGTTATTTGTTTACTTACAGCTAGGGCTAGTTTTTCATGCAGATTAGGCCCATTCTGGGCTAAAAATGGCGACATGGAGAAAACCTGTCGTTTTAGACCAGGCCTAATATATGGAGAACACAAGTAAATGAATTAATAATGAGGATGTGTTCTTTACATTATATGATGTGCAAATAAATTACATAAAATATAGTGTCTTACAGGAAACAGCTTATTTTATGAACCGTTTTACACTTTCAGACGAACCTCAACGTGTATCATGGTTGTAACTGATTTAGCATTGATCTCACTAATATCCGCTATAGCTGATTTGTTCTTGTTTGTGCTGATATATTACTCCAATATGTTTCCTCGTAACCTGAAGAGTGTTTTGAATTTGTCATGTCACAGGCAGGTAAGATCCAGGCCCTAACAGCAGAGGAGCGAGAGCATTTGCTACCTATCCTACGCAGTGCTCAGTGGGTGGAAGTGGTTGGAAGAGATGCCATCTACAAAGAGTTTGTCTTCAAAGACTTCAACCAGGTAGACCTTTAAATCCATCTTACCCTGAATGACAAGGACAGGACATCAACAAAATGGGGAAAAACAGTACTATGTACTATCCATTTACCTTTTGCTTGGAATCTAGTTGAATCTAGTATTCTCATCAACTGGAGAGGAAAATAGTTTTTAGTCCCCTGAAGAACTGATGTGTCACAAACAAAGCAGAATGAAAGTTGATGTTTGTGAGGATCAGTGTCCTGCCTGAACAAAACGGTCTTTCTAAATGAATTAACTGTGTTTGTGTCTGTGTTTGTGTCTTTGTCTGTGACAGGCTTTTGGATTCATGTCCCGGGTAGCTCTGCAGGCTGAAAAGATGGACCATCATCCCGAGTGGTTCAATGTTTATAATAAGGTATGACATTCTCTTCCAATTCCCTAATGACGAGAATGACTAGACACTTTGCATTCAGATAAACAAGTATCTCAGCACAAACAATTTTAATAAAAGCTTTTGGTTTGGCACACAGAGTCTTTAGAATGTCAAGCATTACCGGTATTTGATGTTTTAAATAAAAAAAAATACAGCTTTGTTCCCATGCTTGTAAATTATAAGTATAAAATGGCTCCATCATCTGCAGCCAACACACATCTTTGTTTTGTTGTTAGCACTTTGCTTCACAGTGATTTTTGAAAAATGAAAAAATTCATTTGTGAATTTTGCACAGGTCCAGATTACCCTGAGCACACATGACTGCGGAGGCCTTTCACAGCGTGACATCACACTGGCCACTTTCATTGACCAGGCTTCAATCCTCTGAAACCCCACCAAACAAGCACATGAACAACACCTCCCGTTTCTCCTCTCAGTCAGAGGTCAGCAGTCATGCTACAGTGAAGGGCCTGCGACTGGCTGAATCATAGTGCACCCCCAGTCAAGCCCTAAGCCCTCAACCCTAAAAGACATGCTTGGTTGAATCATGCCAGTGACGATTTTTAGAGTTAAGAGCTTAGGGCTAGTGGGGGGGTTGGGATTCTGTTCTAATGTGGAATTTACAGCCCCCCTTGACTGGTGATCCAGAAAAAGAAAAAGAAAAAAAGAAATGTCAAATGTATGTGTTTTGTCCAGATCCAGACATTCATGTGACTGAAATGTTTAAATGTCTCTGTTTTATGAAGCAACAATCCAACCCTGACACCTATCAGCTTGTGCTTTGACAAATGTTAACAGAATTGTCATGATCAAAAACATTCCTGTCATCACCTCTGTCTCTTAATGTCCTCTATAAAATGGGACCCCTCTCCTTGAAGACCACAACATGTTTTTGTGTTTTGTGCTGCCATACTGTACAATTAGCTGTTGATACATTTTAAAGAAGTCTTTTGAAGACATTATGATACACTTTGTTCAATAATGAACCACTTTTTAATGCCAGCAATCATTTACCTGTTGGTTGTTTCCATTTCACTCATGTCAACAGATAAATGAAGAACTGTATTTGCAACGTGACACCACAGACTGCAATGAACAGAGTGATGATGTGTTGATAGATTGCACAATTCTATAGTCAATGTTATCAACAACATCAAATAAAAATCAATCAACCAAAGTAATGGGAATCCTTACTGTAAGGACCAAACTAATTACTTGTTATCCATAGACAAACTTTTTCTGGGGTGTCAATTGGCAATTGGTGAAAGGTTTGTTGACAGATAAATCATAAAAAGCAGTTCATGAAGATGTACTGTACGATTTACCAATGTTTAACTATTACTCTTTGGTCTTTTATTTTTTACTGGAATAATGCTGTGCCTTTCCCTGTGCTGATTTTTTCCCCTTGTATGGTGCTGGTGAAGAGGGCCACGTATTTTAGTATTTTAGCTTTTTGTTGTTGATCATTTTTGTGAACAGATGCTAAATAAAATTGGATATTCAAACACACTGGCTAGCATCTTGATTGTTCTTGTGTGGCATTCGTTAGTTGAGTTTTAGTTCTAAAATTACATATGACCAAAGGTTAAGTAACAACAATATGAAACAGTCTTCACTTCCTCTCTGATGTCATTCTAAAGATCTGAAGTGCAGCTGTTGTGAGGAAGAATACGGTCTTGTTTCAGATGCTGAGCATGTCATGAGTTTGGGTCTAATCGCACCAGCACTGCTGCTCCTTGCTTCCTGTCTCTGTGAGGGGATTTCCACACCAATTGTTTAATGGGTTCAAATTTTGGAGCAGCGACCGAATCATATATACACTGTATTTACAAGGTGTTTCCTCTGAAAGACCCACTCAAAGTACCCCCTTTTCTACATCAAGTAAAAGACTGCACAGACAAACTACTGAGTTTCAAAAAATGAAACCTTTAATGATTTTAAAAGGAACAATTACATATAAAAGAGCACTGAATCGGCTTTCAGGTGTGGTGTGTTGTGGTGTGATGTGGTGTGGTGTTGTGGCGTAGTACATTCCCATCCCTGAGCTGGATCTGTGCCCATGTTTTAGCCCTAAAGCACACACACACACGCACACACACACACACACATTTACACGTGTGTATTCTGACTGGGAGGAAAGGCAGAAAGGTGAATGCGCCATCACTTTTCCTACTGCACTGCTGCTGCACAGCCTGAACTGGTCCAAAGTATGATCACATCAGACAGAGCTCATCTACAGTTTTAGGTAGCAAACATTAAGATTATTGCATAGGGGGACAAAGACATTCAAGAGATTTTCGAACTAAAGAGGATGAAACCTGACGGTTGTCGGACTTGTCCACTGTTTCATGTAGTGGTACTGTTTTTCGAGAGGGGATTGAATTCACACACCATTGTGCCCCACAAACAAACAAAAACAAACAAAACCAAAAACCGTTACAGTAATGCAACACACAAATAATTATACAAAAATTGAAATGAGACATGTTGTTAGTGATTAATAATAAGTAAAACACACACAGTGGTCACAAAACATGAGGAAGGCTTCACACAGCTAAAGAGGCCTAGTTACAGTTGAATGGTACCATACTGTTCCCACTATCGGGCCATTGCTTCCCTATTTGTCCCTTTGGCCGACTCCAAATGAGAAGTCAATCAGCCAGAGCCCAGTCAATTCAAACTAAAGAAAAAAATTAAAGAAAACAAAGATAATGGACAAAGATAATGACTAAAAAAGCCAAGGCTGCTTGAAAAGGCTAAATCTTCAGGAGAAACCAGATTCCTTTCCCATTTTCCGCTTCTTTAACCTTTTGGAGTCAAAATGGATAAGACCTCATTTCCCACAGAACATTAGGCATCAGTACAGTGAGCTAGACAGAGTCTTTCTGAAATCAAAACTAACAGGCTGGAAGGAATCGTGTCTCAAAAGTACTGAATAACTAACTGAGGTAGATACGGAAGCGGATAACTGCGGAATCGTTTAAGTGGCAGGAGGGAATTTGGTGTCCCCCGCGGCACATTGTGGGGTCCATGCATTGCCATTTAAAAGTGGTCAAATTCCATAAGGTCTAGTGAAATGAGTCTGGGTCTCCGTACATTCTGGGCTAACAGCCCCTCAAATTAACCTTTCACAACAATAGCTAAAGTGTTTGGTTTGGCTTAAGATAGCCTACAACAAGTCTTAGAGCTTAAAGGAAACAAATGAACTGTATCAGTTGAATAAGTGCTTCAAAAACTGTTGTGCTTGCCACAGTACAGTAGAGTACAGTAGAGTACAGTATTAACTGACTTTAGGGCAGGGAAGAGGGAATTAAGTGGCAAACTGGCTCACTGTAAGAAAGCAGTTCAAACACAGAAAATGTACTTTCTAAGATTGTACCCCGATTATTATGAAAAATGGCTTACGGTGGTTGGGGATATCAACACCTGACCAGGGGTGCGGTTCCCAAAAGCATAGTTGCTAACCAGTTAACAACATAGTTAGTTAGCAATGGGCAATGGCATGGTAACCAACAAAGTAGCTAACTTAGCAACTATGCTTTTGGGAAACACACCCCGGCATGTAGTCTTGTGTTTGTCATTACCTAATGCGTTGATTAAACAGAAAGAATTATAGCAGCTGTATGTTATGTGTACAGCATCTGAAGCATACATCACTTATAATGAAATGAGTGGTTTGATAAATGTTGTTACTGAATTATATACTTCACTGATCTTGAATCGTGAATGGTATCTATAACATTCAAGCTCCTCCTTTACAAGCACAATCAAGATTTCGAGCAAGGTACAGGGTCATTTTAAAGACCTTATCTACATTTGACAGGATCAACCAGATGACTATCACAATCCAAGAACGCTTGCCATTCCAGATGTCGACATTCACAAAGAAACAGAAGGATTTACTCTCCAACGTCCCATATTCCAGATAACACTACGACTCCACGACAAACATTCCCACATGTTCATCCTGATCCACATTTCTACAGTCTTCTGACCATTTTGAGTGCAGAGAGAAAAAAGCGAACTAACTAAGCCTCAGTCACTGTTTTGTGCTTGGAAGAGACACTGGCCTTCAGGAAAGGAAGTCTGCGGACTAAAGGTCCGGTCGCACTTGGAACAACAACTATAAAGAGAACTATAACATATTTCTGTCCACACTCACAACAATAATCTAAGTCCGTCTTCATGCATAGTAATTCATGTCTGAAATTTCATGGTTTCTCATTGGCTGTTAAGCTTTTACCATTCTAAAAATCGCTCTGAAAGTGAGCCACTACAATATCGTTGCACATGACGTCATTATAGTTGTGGTGTGGACGCTGTCATTCATATTAATTGGAGCGATATTTATACGTCGTTACGGTTCTAGTTCTAGTTATAGCTATCGTTGTTGGTGTGAGCGGCCCTTAAAAGAGGAAGGGGTATAAGGCAAGGAGTGAGTAGTGATGTCACCACCGATGCTCTCAGTGAGCTTTGCCGTTCATGTGCTGGGTTTGGGCTTTGGGGAGTTCCGTGCTGAACAGGCAGTCCAAGAACCCGTGGGAAATCTCCGTCACCAGTGATCGGTCTGGGATGGACTGTGCCATACCATAAATAGCCCCCTAAAATTAACAAAAGGAAAAAAAAAGTTAATCATTTTTCAAAACATGTCAAGATTATCTAATAATCAAGCCAAATTAGCATAATTTCCTTCACAGATCAGCATCATATCTTTCTCGCTTTTAACACAATAGACTGGATATTATTGTCCGGACCAAAATGAAAATGGTGTTTCTCCCTCCCCTGTGAGACCTCTCAGTAGCACTTTAGAAATAAGCCGGCCACCTGAGAACCTTCCAGTGCTTTGTCTCCAACTATGGGTGCTGTTTGAAGTACGCTTGCAGTCAGTGTCCTGCATGGCCTGTGCCACAGACCCAGCCTTCCATCACTGGGCCCCATATTTCACCCCAAAATATTTTGCTAATCCTCAGATTTCCTAATGCCTTGAATAGTCAAGGCACCCATTGCCATAGGCACCAAAACAACCCAAAGAACCTCAATCCTTTTTTTTTACTTTAGATACCATGTTCATTTGTTTGTAAACCTAATTTCTTTGAATAAAAACAGCAGAATAATGTAGAAAGAATGAAAGCAGTATTAAAACAGTAGGCAGGTGATCTCACCATTCCTGTGGTCTTCTCCTTTGGGTTCTTCAGGATGTGATCCACCTGCTCTCTGACATCACGGATGAACTGGTCGGCCACACCAGGCTGTGTGTGCAACACCGTCACACAGATATGGATGCTGGAGAGGAACAAACAGTCAGGCCTCAGAATATCAAGCCCATCTAATCAATTAAATCCTTTTGTAAAGGCACATACTGTATATGACAATCTCAGTTAGCTTTCCCTGTGTCAAAATTCATTTTCACATCTGTTATTATCTATTCACGTCTATTATTATCATCTTGTTGGAAAGGCTACATTCATCACGATAAAGACCTATGACATAAGAACACTTAAGACACTCATAACAGAAATTTGACTAATTATAAGACATGCAGAAACGTGTTCATGTTCTCATTCCCCTACCTTATAAACAGACAACCTGGAACTCACCTGGATGGAAACTGCAGTGTGTTGAGATTCCAACCCTTAGATGTAAGAGCGTTGGACAAGCGGAAGATGTCAAAGACATCCGACCCTATCGCCACAACGGACACTTCCGGTTTCCCAAAAACAAATATTCCACTTATTTCACGCATTCTGCAAAAAAAAAAAAAAAATTTCTGTGTTCAAAAACAAGATATTCACTGACAGAAAAGCATGCAAGTTATGGCTTGTCCTGTTTTATTGCCGACTCCTCACTTGCAGACTGTGCAAGAGCACCTTTTTTAACTGTTTCTTTGGAACATGGAATAAAAAGCAAAGAGAACTTCAGGAGCTTTTCTTTTATTTTATACAGATATTGGATTATATTACTTGCTGGCTCCCTTTAAGAGCATTTAATTGTGGTGCATTATTTCCATATATAAAAGCATGGCAGACACCACACAAGCCAGTGGTGGGGCAGTGTCAAGGTTCAAAGGTCATCTGTCTACTCACCCTGCCTCGATGTTGCGGGCCGTCTGGATGACCTTCCTGGTGGTGTCCACGTAACCCTTCTCCCCCATGTGCATCATAGTGGCCCAGCACGCAGCGATGATGCCCCCAGGCCGGGAGCCAGCCACTGATGGAGACGCGTAGATGCCCCCCTGCCAGTCAGGGGCCACAAAGTACTGGTAGTGGCGGTAGGTCTTATTGCTGTAGAGCACCACAGACGAGCCTTTGGGGGCATAGCCATACTGACAAGACAAGACAAGATCAGGTCATCAGTTCAGCTTCAGGACAAGGCAACTGGTAGCCTAGGAATAGAGCTGCATCGCTTCTACAATTCTTTTGCTACAGAGGGTCGGGACATTAGGATATTATTGAGAAACAGTACAGCAGCTTGCTGGAAGTGTTTCAGTTCAAAAAGACTGGATCAACTGATAGCTTAGCTGATAGCCCCCTCACTCTGCATTCACAACTCTATCTCTCTGTTCGCTCATTGGTCAAGATGGTTAAGATGCCTTCTGGAAAAGTGACATCAATGGAATCAACTCCAGATGTAACACTATAGAGATGTTGCGGCTGACGTCATAAATCACACTGGCAGGAAAAAAATCCTGTTTTTATTAAAAAACAAAAATTCAAACAGCTGTCCCAAAGAGATTCACTACTTTTCTAAACGGAATTACTTTAGAAAACAATTTGCAGTGAAACGTTGATTGGCATAGGCTAACTCACATCATTTATTCCTTCCTCTGTTTAGACTTTTGCTCTTGATATTATTCATTCACGTCATCGTAGGTGACTTCAGGGAAGTTATCGAGATGATTGGTCATGCGGTATATATCCACTGATCTCTAATAGTGTATTTCTAAATAAATGTATTTATCATTATCCACCACTGTAAATAATTGACCGGAAAAACGTTATCCCTACTTCCGGTCTTCAATTGTTCCGTGATAAAGGCCTATACTGTTTCCTGATTGGCTGATAGGGTGTCAAGAGTATTAACTGATAGCAAAGGAAGATTTGTGAAGGTGGGTGGCAGCACAGTACTGTAAATCTGTGGGAACCCAATTCAATGGATTTGAATTGTCAAGAGAAGTTTTAAAGTAATAACGTTTCATTTTTTATTTTAGATTTTCTTTTTTAAATAAAAACTTAAAAAGGCATATATTTTCAGTTCTCTACAACCTATTAGGTTTTGAAACTGTTATGCCTTATAATTTAGAATAGTTTTGGGATTAAAAAGTGGTATGACAGCCATTTATATATACATTACTATTCTGGAAAAGCCATCCTGTCCGTCTGCACATGGCTCAAAGCATTTGCTGCTGTGCAACTAAACTTACTTTGTGTGTATCTGCAGAAATGCTGGTCACCCCTTTGACCCGGAAGTCAAACGGTTCCAGAGGGAATCCAGCTTTCTCCATGAAGGTGATGAGGAATCCTCCCAAACAGGCATCCACATGGAGGGGGAGCTTATACCTCTCAGCCAGCTGAAGAAAGCAAGATATCACTTCTTACAACCACTAGAACCATCCATTCATAAATTCATATTTATTATTTGATGTATTTGTTTCATTAGATATTGTTTCATTCTTTATTTCTTGCCCCCTTGCCTCCCCCACCATAAAGTTGTCATAAAACCCAACAGGCACAACAAGCACAACAGACCCGAGTATGAAGGCATTTTGAAATATTCTGGAGGCAGGAAATGCACTTTGATGCTTTGGTGGAAAAAAGCCAGTGCAGCCAAATGTGACCCTTGTTTGGAACACTGACTGGAGAGCTCTAAATGTTTGTTTAAGTGTTTTGTGTGTTTATGTTCTCTCTCTCTCTCTCTCTCTCTCTCTCTCTCTCTGTCTGTGTGTGTGTGTGTGTGTGTGTGTGTGTGTGTGTGTGTGTGTGTGTGTGGTGTCCAAAGTGAATGGTAAATGCTGTAAAGTAATTACGCGCTTATCTTAAACACTGTGTCCCCAACTCTGTGTGTGTGTGTCTCACCTTTCCAACCTCCTGGATGGGGTCCATGACCCCATGAGGGAACTGTGGGGCGGAGCACACTAGCATGGCTGTGTTCTTAGAGATGGCCCTCTTCATGGCCTGCCACACACAAACACACACAACACCATTAGCAAACACAAGGGCTTCACATGCAAACAACATGCACTTGCAACCATGAGCATACAAACAAGTTCACAAAAATATACAGTATGATTTATTTATTTATTATGGAAATGATTAGGAACAGTGAGGGTGTATGCTTACCTTTACATCCACCATCATGGTCTTCTTGTCCAGAGGGATGTGAACCAGCTTCATCCCGAAGTAGTGAGCAGCTTTGTCAAAAGCAGCGTGCACACTGACAGGAGCAATACTACAACCAGGAGGAGAGGGTAGAGGAACTTTATTAAACAACAGTTTTAGAAAAGCAACAACCCCTCAAGTCTGTCCTATACAGTAAATATAGCCCAGGTGTGGGGGGGGGGGGTTAATGATACTCAGCTTGGCTTTGAGCATAACAACACCCTTCAGCTGGGTCATTCTGTACAATATAGAATGGCCTCTCAGAGCTTAACTGAGCACTCTACTTACTGTATGTGGCCCATGATGAAAATGAGTATGACACCCCCCTCTAGAACTACTACTATTCAAGCCAGACAATCCCGTCCTGAGTTAGTGAAGCACTAGACTCCACACAGCAGAGAGGCAGGAGTTGAGAGACTTACATTTCTGGGTGCTTGACCCCTCGCTCATAGGCCATGTCCCTGTAGGCCTTACAGGCCATGAGGATACTCTCAGTCCCTCCGGAGGTCACCTAATGGGTTACAAACATGCTCATTTTAGAAAACACACACCTGCATACCAGTATGTGCTCTAATGCAGTACAATAGCATCTCTCTTCCTAATGTTAGAATGGTAAAATGACCAACAACACCCAAGGGAGAGCACAAAACAGTCACTTGGGGAAGATTTACGTGGTCTGTTTTGTAACTCTTATCATAACAGTCTAAATAAGTCTTTAGGGATTTTGTCTATTTTTGAAGAGTGAATGGAAAGCTATTAATCACATGCCAAGAAAGTGTGTGTGTGTGTGTGTGTGTGTGTGTGTGTGTGTGTGTGTGTGTGTGTGTGTGTGTGTGTGTGTGTGTGTGTGTGTGTGTAACTTCTTACAGTGCCACAGGACTCTGGTCCACCATGGAAGAGTTCACAGGTCATGCGCACGACCTCAGCCTCCATTTTCCTCACCCCTGGGAAGATGTCTGGGTGAAGTGGGTTGCTCCAGGCAAAGTCCCCATACACCTGCAAAATAGCAACAATAACAGCACATCAATCGCCTGGGTCAAGTCCCCGCGCACCTGCAAAACAGCAACAACAACAATAACACATTCAATGACTGTGGAACTAAATAGCAGCCGATAAGCCTGTCACAGCTGTTGCACAGATTACACGCTCACTAGCGGGAAACTTCAGGCATCTGGAGCAGGAATGACTGAAGGACAAACAGCTCCATGTACTGGTACATTCCTAAAGATGGATATCAGCTGAGCAGTACACTCAGATCAACTGCCCCCAACATACTTAAAGAACTACTAAGTATGACTACTTTATACATGGACAAATAAAAGTTCCTTGGCAAAAGGGAAAAGAATGTTAATGCGAGTTGTTGAGAGTGTTACCTGCACCAGGAGTTTGGTTAGTGTTTCATCTCCCCAGTAGACAGCACCTGACACCTTGCCTTTCTCCCAGTCCACCTCACCTGGAACACAGATTCCCCACTGTCACTCAGCAGCAGTGTCTTACAACAAGAGTGTGGGAGGGACACACACACACATGCCCAAATACAAACTATTCATTTGGTGCGGAGTGAGGGCAAGAAGAAAGTACTGTAACTAGTCACACACCATAAATAAAGCAACTGCCTGCCTGTCTGTCTGTCTGTTTGTATGTCTGCCTGTCCATCTATCTATCGATAGCTTTGGGAGCAATGTTTATCTTCAGACAGAAATGATCAGCTAAGCTCAAAATGACTTCTATCTAATGTCATGCTAACATGCTAGCATAACACAGTACAATATGGCCCAACAAATCCATTTGCATTACTAGTGTACATCTAAATCAAAATGTCAAAAATGTTTTTAACAATCCTCTCAGAAAATAACAGAAAGATGGTATCTTCAGCAGATTCTTTGCCATCTTCATTAACGGCTTCTTCAATTAATATGTGATTTGTTTGGATTTCCCAGCACTGGCCTTCTTGGAGAAAGCTTCCCGTATGCACTCTGGCCTGTACTCACTCAGTGTCTGGTACTCTCGGATGCACTGCAGGACCTGGTCTTGCGTGAGGCCTTCTTGTGGCAGTCTTTTGGTGTAGGACATCCCATCCTTTAGAGTGCACAGACTCTGAGACATGTCATCCAGGGCCTTGTTTAGCTGTGCCTGGATCTGGAAAGAAAAAAGATTCAGACATAATATACTCAACACAGCTATAATTATTACTAGTGTAATGTAGTAGTCACTACTATAATAGTCAGACAAATGTGACATGTTACAAAATAACCTTAAAAATAAACTTAAAACACAATAAAAGGTGGTCTTCCAACAAATATCTTCTTACAATTCCAAGAGTACATACTATATCAGGACGGTGCCTTTAGCTACAGTGCTCCTGTCCTCTGGAACCGTCTACCATTTCAATTAAGGTCACCCCAGTCTTTGCTGTCTTTTAAAAAGGGGCTTAAAAAATATTTATTTTCTTCTGCCTATGATTCTTGACCACGTCTTTGCTTTTAATTATTCTTCTGTTTTTATTACTTTGATCTATTAATTATTTTTTTTTGTTATCTTATTTTATTTCATTGTTTTTCTTGTCTGTTTATTTGAAGAAAATCTACTTAAAGCACATTGTGTCTATGTACTCATATGAAATGTGCTATATAAATAAAATTTGATTTGATTTGATTTGATGAATGTTTTACCTACTGGGTGAAGTTTAAAACAATATAAAAGGGCCATACAAACTCATCTACAATTGGATTCTTAAGTTACATTCTAAATAATAATAATGAATCTAAATGTTTAGATCTGCTTTAAAATATCAGTTCTAAAAAGGTAACGCGCACACACACACACACACACACACACACACACACACACACACTCACAAGTGCAAGCATGCACGCACACACACACACACACACACACACACACACACACACACACACACACACACACACACAAGTTTAATCCAGATAGACAGCAGGTATCTATGACCTTGGGTAAACCCTGTCTGTAGCAATGATGTAAACTGGGTCAAAGGTATAGAGTCTCATAGCTTGTGACTACATGACTCTTTTGCAACTCAAAGGGGGATTTGCTTGAAGCAGGATTGTCGTAACCACAGGACACTCACTGTTGTGCCTACAAATGGTATTTTTCTGATGAGGCGAAAGCAGCGCTTCTTGATTCGTGACATCAGACCTGTTGATCACAAGATCAAAGTGCAGACAGTGGTGAATATTTCACATCCTGTGCGCTTAAAAGCCCTTTTGAACGTATTAGTCACCAAGGGGAAGTGGCTACTTTCAAAACCCCTAGCAGACACTTCTTTATCTCACAGACATGCTACAGCATAGAGCTATTGTTTCAGAAAGGCCCATAAGCCTGATTTTCACATATTTGCTGGTTTCACACACACATGTTGACTTTGGCCACAGTTAACAAATAGCTTATTCTGCAATGCTAACAAAACTTTGAGGTACGGGTAAGACCTGTTTCCAAAGGGGCTAGGCCTGCATCCCACATGTAGAATATCTCATGGACTCTATTTGGCTTATGTCACTCAAACATTTAATATTTCCCCAAAAAATGCACAAAATACAAACCGCAATTATTCCTTATTAATCCTAATTAATGTTTATGTTTCTAATAACAATCATATGGATTTTATAGTAATATTATTTCAACTGACTACAGAACAAAATGAATGCTGAAACACATATTTCTATTGTCTTCACAGGAAAACTCAATAGGGAAGTTACTGGATATAAAGAGGAAGACATATTGTGATAATGGATACAACTTTTCCTACCAAATGTCAGCTGCTAACCGCAAAAAAACAACTCCAAATTTGCCATGGCCAAGTCATTTCAACATATTCTTACTATGGGACATAAAGTCATCAGCAGACTCAGAAGCAATTGGACACAAAGCTGGACAAATATGTCTTGTTAGGTACAAGACATGATAAAGCAGGGCACTATGATAATTAATTGCGAGTGCTGCGGAGAGGACATGAAAAAAAGTGCAGCAAGTTAATTTTTTGAGTCAGACGCGTCTGCTTGAGGTATCTCTATAGTAAGGAAGCGTCTCTCTAGCATCCATACCTCCAAACCCTCCACCATCTCAGCCTCCCGTCCCCCACAGCCTCTCAGAAACGCATACACTACAGTATGTGTGTCTCAGAGCAGAAAGCACAATCTGAGCCCAGTAGTGCATAAACTCTAAAATACAGTGCGGTGTTGAACATGGAGCTCCCGGTATATTGTCCCAGTGAACACTTACTCTCAGGTTGGAAGAGAATCCCATTGATCCAAACGGCTCCCAGGGTGGTGAGTATAGTGGCACCAATGATCTGCCATGGCTCCAGGTCCGAACACCTGGAGTTGATCAACCGACGACCCTCATCTACATAGAGTAGAATCATCTCCTTGTACACCTCCAGGGCAGCCTGGGAAAAGAAGAGCACAAGACCAGTAAGTCTGAGGAAAATACATCTTTAACAAGCCCCTCATCATGGCGTTTCATATTAGTGTTTCCTTTTCTCCCCACAAAATATCTAGGCCATTTCAATTACTTACACCTTCAACTTGACTCATTTCAAATGACTACCGGTATGTTGATTCTGCTCCAAACAGCAGCCAGTTATGTCACAAGAGACGACCTGAATCTTGTGCAATTCACCTGCAACAGTCCTGTCTGCTAATCAAGGGAGTGAATGTAATAGCAAATCAATGTAGTCCTCCTGGCCACACCTCAGTGCTTATCAAGCACTTTTTAACCAATGAGAGAGACGCTGATATCATCTAAACCTAAGGAAGAGATCTTATTCACTGGACTCCACACAAGTCCACCCAAGACTTTTTTGTCTATGAGATGTTGTTGATTGGTACAGACTTGTAATCATGATCATATAGATGAATTCTCGTCTGACCTAGCTGTTACTCTGTAATTGACTCGTCGTCATATCAAGTCCAATATGTCAGGGTATTGCAAAATCATTTTAGACCAGGGCTTAAGATAGGATCAGAAAAAATATCTTCTCTCTTGTTTTCTTTCCTTCTCCGATCCTAACTGATCCCACCCATCCTCTATTCAAGGACTTGCTGATGAGCTTTCTGATTCAAGTTCCTTCTGACTTGAACCGCCAACATGCAAGAACTTGCCAGATCTGTTTATCCAATGTTCATTGTGTGGACACTGTTGACTGCCTCAGGGATTAATGTTTTCTAAAAAACTTTAAAAAAAAATAGATTATCTTTGATCAATCTTTTTTCACTTATTTCTCTAAGTCAGTTCAATATTATATGCTGTAACACTTAGCCTAGGTCTAGGTTGTAGCAGTTATCTATCAGTTCTATATTTTATGACTGTATTGATGTGTTATGAATGCACTGGTTGATAACAGCAAAGATTATCCCAGCACATACAAGAAAAGGGGTGAAGGGTCACATAATGGGAAAAAAACACCATTTTCAATGACGACAACCTTCACGTAACTCTTAAGTAAATCTTAAGTAACCAACCATTATATGACCAGCTGACGTGACTACATGCAGGAATTTCTTAGTTAATCAAACTTTTTAAGAGCAGGTTGTATGATGCAGTCTAGATGGGAGAATTTCAGAAAAGTAGGCCATTGATTTTTTTCCCCCAGGAATCTATAATTTTTTAAAATGGTTATTTTTTTATCCCCGCCATGGAGGTTATGTTTTGATCAGAATCTGGCAACTTTACAGCACAAGTTACGGACGGATTCATGCGGAATTTTTACCAAGAGGTGCGTCTTTGCTCAAGGAGGAACCAATTATATTTTGGTGATTATCCAGATTCGGAGCTGTACTCTATTTTTTTAAAGGATTCCTCACTCCTGATAGTTATCACATCCATTTTTAAACTCTAGAGGGCGTCCCTCTCCGAATGCATTTCTAGTGTATAACGGGACAGCCACGCATTCATATTAGTTCACATTAAATCATTCTGAGTTAAGTTGATATACAGTTGATTGAATGATAAGGCTAATAAGTGTATATTGCAGGTTAAAAATTTCTTCTGATATTGTGTAAAGAGATTCACCATGACCTGAATTTCATTAAAATTAATGTTTCAAATACAGTATTTTACCATTTATGGCCATTTTATAAGTGACTTTAAGAACATTTCAAAATAGAAACTTATTAAGGATACATCAGACAGGGGAGACAGTGAAGATTTATGGTAAAGAGTAATGGTTGAGACTGGTATGGGCAAAAACATACCAGATCAGAATGCTCATTGCTCTGATTGATCGTAGGCAAAGCTGTGTATAGCTTGAAAGCCAAAGGAGATTTTGAGCCATGGTCTATTGTTTGTGGTCAGAATACCTTATAGGCCTATGTGGGTAAGTGACAAATAAAGGTTAAATAGCATTAAAAGAAAGCCATGCATGAGGTTTGTTAAAATGTATATTTTGAATTTCTGTGGTTTCATATTATTTGATGAGACATTTATATCATTCTTCACCAAGAAAGAGAACACCAAGAAAGTCACCTTGGTGTGGTCGTTCAAACATATTGTTTTTACTTAAAACTAAATATTTGGTGATTATCAAAATTTATCAGTGGTTTTGGTTAATATTTTTCGGTTACAAATCTAATTCTTCTATTATTACGTCAAAATGGAATAAAACCATATTTGTAAGATTGGGGTTAGAACGCAATGATGTTTGACAGTAATTTGTCTAGTTATTTTCCAATTTTACATATTCTAAATGTAAACCACTCACAAAAAGACTTTGGCCCATTATATCTCCCCTTTAATAATACCAACCCCTAAAGTGTTTCATATAATTTTCGTCGCTGATTTGTCACCTTTACAATGAGGTATAGCTTGTAAGCATCGGGCAATCATGGAAAGCACAACACAGCCAAACGTGTGAGTAGTACCAACCAAAAATGTGCCAAAATGGCCAGTAAAAGGGTTCTGCTGCATATGATTTTGGGCTTCAAGTGCTGCCAGATGAGTGCAAGTCACTGGTGTGCCTAAATTAGCACCTGAGTATGAGTTCTGCAACTTGTTGGGTTTGTGGTTTCTCCTAGCAGCAACACCGGTGGAAAGATGCCACATTTGTTCCTTCAGAATGGGGCCTGTGCAATAGGGCAACCTGAGGCTGGTGTCCCAGAATGAATGAAAACCTTTATTGCCCCAAAGGGGAATTTGTCTTGCGATCAGGAGCAAATACATAAAAGACCAACACAGAGACATGGACAATAACACATAGACTAAAATTATCTAAAATATAAAAAATAAATAGAACATCTGTATGTACAAAGCCATCCATACACACTCACAGTCACTCATACACCCACAACCATAAATAACATGCTCACACTCACACACGCTTACATGTGCAGACCCACACACATACACGCACATACACACACACACACACACACACACACACACACACACACACACACACACACACACACGCATACATACATAAGAAGTGCATACTTTATGGTGGCAACAACAACCTGTTTGCATTCGATCTGTTAAGCAACTGAATGCTCCTAGGTACAAAAGATGACACAGCTCTATTTGTTTTGAGATATGGCATTCTGTAACGCAGTCCAGAGGGAAGAGGGCAGTACTCAGAAAAGAGAGGGTGGGATGGATCACTCAGTATTTTCAGGGCCAGGTTAACTGTATAATTGTCAGATATCTGCATTATACTCTTCACTTCTGATCCAGTTATTTTTCTGCCAAGCTTAGAAATCTTGTCCAGCATATTTTTGTTTTGAACTGACAGCATAGTGGCAGCATCATTGGTGTCAGTCCTGGTACCATTTCCAAACTTAGGACCAAGTTCCATGAGACTGTAGAAGCCAAAGACAGACCAAGACGTGGCCGTCTCAAGAGGACAACACCCCAAGAAGAACGGTTCCTCACTTTTGCTGCACTAAGGAACGGTAGATTCACTGCCAGAGACTTACAAGATTTATTCAACTGTTCCACTAATCAAATCTTCCACACGTTACTGAGGGCCCTGACACTGAATGTAAAGTGTATGGCCAACATGTTTTTTGTTCTTGTCCTCATTTCTTTGGTTGAGTGCAATCTTCAATGCTCCACGCAACAAAGGCTTTACTAACAGAACAGTATAGAAGGCCATTTTGGCACATTTTTGGTTGGCACTACTCATACGTTTGGCTGTGTTGCGCATTCCATGATTGCCCGATGCTTACAAGCTATACCTCATTGTAAAGGTGACAAATCAATGATGAAGATGATATAAAACACTTTAGGGATTGGTATTTTTAAAGGGTAGATATAATGGGCCAAAGTCAAGTTTCTTTACTTTTTGTGAGCGGTTTATAAACTAAGTCCCAGCAAAAGCGTCACGTCATTGATCCATGGATAGCTTATAGTCTGGCCTCTCAGGCTACTTCATAGTCACTTCAATGATCAAACAGCTGACATCAAGGCATATGAATGCTCTCTTGCATGCCTCCAGTTTTGTGGTTACTGCACTTACAGGATCTGAAGACATGGGTAAAAGGAATCAAAACTGAAAGAGGATGTAACCGAAATCACACATTACCAACTTGTTGGTCAAGGCAAAGCAATAAACTGATCATTGATGGCTCCTATTCTTTGTTTTGCAAGTAGGCTAAATTCAGATAGATTGGGGAGATTAGTGCTATTTAAAAAGAAAAAAAAAAAAAATCTCAGCAACTGTAGTGGGAGCACTGGAGATAGAAAATCCCAGATTTGTCTGAAATGCCTTAAAGTGGTGCTCCGGAGCAAATTCAAGCAAATTCAACCCTGTTGAATGAGCCTGACAAATGCGAGTAGAACAAAATAATTTGCAACAGCAAAGACTGAACACAGAAGCGAACAAGCACTGAGGTACCGCTGACTCAATATAAAATTCTTTGCGTTTGGTCTATGATGTTCCAAATTATTTTGTTCCATTCGCTAGTGCATTCAGCTGGCTCCTTCAACAGGGCTATGCTTGAATTCACTCCGGAGCTTTCCTTTAAAGCCTTAAAAAAAAAAGAATGACAAAAGTGATGGAAATATGGCAAAATGTCATATTGAGGGCCTGGGAACCACATCACATTTTGATTTTGGCGCTCACAAAAAACTCAAGCCTTGGTGAAGTTATAGCCTACAAACTTTCCCTTATAAGTCTATAGCCTATAGCCTAAAGCCTAGGTGATGGAGAACTTTCTCATTGACAGATTTACGGCCTAGCCCATGAATAATTTTGGTGTGCTGTCAGATGTCTAAGATGAGCGGGTCTGCTTGGGTGTGACTCCCTACTCAGTCAGAATTGGCAATTTTCCATATAAAGTAGCCTACCTCTACTCTACCTTTAACATCTCTACCTGATGCACGTTTGCTGTAGCCTGACATAGCCCGACCATAATACTGCTGTTCATCCGTATTCATGGTCTGGAGGTTCTTTAACCTGGCGCGATTATACTGCGGGGGGGAGGGCATTCACTTTTGGTTTGAAACAATTGGACAGCTCGTCTAATCAGCGTCGCTTATTGGCCGGTAGACTCTCTACCGATATAAACACGCCCAAGTGGACCGTTCCCAGACCATGGATACGTATGAACATTCGTATTATGGGCGGGCTATGTCAGGCTACGTTTGCTGTACTCTGTTCCACTTGTGTTTCCAGTGCAGTCAGAGCCTATCTAAATATGTGGGCCTGTGGTGGGTGGGGCGAGGGGTAGCCCAAACTGGCCAGCCTAGGCTAACCTACAAGACTACTTGCATATCCTAGACTGCCTACTTCATTATGAACAAAAGTTTAGGCATTTATTTATGCTCAATTAGGCATAGTTAGGCATAAGGCAAAGTACTAAATACAAAAACAGCTATTTCAAATGCCATCTGATAAAGAGACAAAAACCCTCCCCCAAACACCCACCCCCCTGCAGCTGCTGACTGACTTACAAAATCTCCAACAGGTTCAGCAAGGTTGGCTGAGTGGATCAACAAGCTCTGGCAGTGGCACACAGACCATGTGAGAATATAACTGTCACTCTCAATGTGATCAGGACGATATTAGGCTACATCCTTGACCACGTAGACTTGCTGACAGCTACTAATACAAGCAGTGATAAATATTGCCATAAATATAAACAGAGATTGGATCACCTTAGACAACACAGTTCTCAACCATAAAGTTAACAGATTAATATTATCTAGGCATGGGGCAAAAGGCACAACTGTGTTGCAATAAGCAAATAAGTTTTCTTGAAGTCAAGTTTCAGAAAGGGAACAACAAGAAAATAACAAAGTCTCGAGTCTCCTATCACATGAGACGCATGCTGTAAACATTTGTTTTCTACTTGGTCCCCATTGTTGAGCACAAACGCCCCTGCCTTTTTCCAAAACAAGTTGAACTGAGCAAGCTTTGTGAGGAGAGCTTTATTGTCTCCAGGGAGGTCATATTTCCCTTGAGGATGGAAGTATGTGTGCACAGAAACTGTTCAAGAGAAATGCAGGGGATAAGAAGGCAAACTAACATCCCACTTAGGTCAGATTTGCTTGGAGGTAACATTATTTCATAAATTACTTTCCACCTTTTACAAAAATCAACTAATCACTGCCACGAAAATACAATAGAATACAAAGAAAACCCTGAGAGGGTCTAGAGACACTTCTTCAAGAGCTGCTTGCAACATGATAGTTTTGTATGCTAAAATACTAAACGACCTAGAGTGTTGTCTGGTGATGTCAAAATGTTTTGTCTACCTCCATGAGTATCAAAACAGAGCAAGTGGACCTTGTGGCTTCTAGCCAAGTTCCAAGACAGCCCACTTTCCTATTGTGTGCGTTTACAGTTCCAACAGTAGGTTACATAGGCCACTTCCAGCTGGTGATGTCTCGGGGGATGTCTATTGATAGCCTACATGTAGTTACTTTACACAATAAACCAGAAACAAAGAGGACCATGAACAAACAGTTATCTCTACATCTATGTTCTTTGCGCTAATCAGTCTCTCATCTGTCCGAAAAATATCTAACGTAGACGTAGAATATAGGCAATCTTTTGAGTATGGGTAGGCTGTGTTGCTGAAACCTCACAGTTTGAAAAAACTCATAAGGCCTTCAACGCAAGCAGTTCCAAAAAGTGCATCGAAACGTCTTGCCCTAAAAAGATATAATCGAGTTCATGTCATGTCCAGCATTGTCAAACAAACGAAGTGGGCAAACAGGTTATCGTCACCTATAGGCTGTCTCTCCCCACATTTATCACAGATTTGGAACATAGCTGATTCTTGTTCACTGGCTTTAACCACATTTGATAAAGTATCATCTTAAGAGTAAGATGTTTGAAGTGTAGGCTACAGTTTTTTTCTTTTTAAAGAAGACGTTGCTCTTGAGCTGACATTTGAGTCACTCACCCAGTAGTCCATGTTGTTCACTGAAGACAATCGATGAGCAGATACGATAAACCTACTTTAGCAAATACAGAATATGTGTGAAAAGTTGTTTCTTAAAAGCGCCGTTTGACTTGCTTGGAGCCTGGAGACTTATTGTCATGGTACAATCATACACACAATTTTGTATCAGGAAGTGACTGGAAACTGAAAAGCAGCCTATCACCGTTCGCAAATGTGCAGCTAGGTTGGGTTTGCGCATGCCCAGTTTTCTACATCATACGGATTTCCCAGTTGTTTGCTCTACCATTGAGGAAACACAAATTTCTCTGAGAAAACTGCGGCACTCCGCAAAGTTTATATACCCACGAGCATCGCAGTTACCAAAGCGATTTCGTCGCACATCCTTATGACGCGTTCCCGGAAGAATTACAGGGAAGATGTTGTAAGACGATGCGCTTTTAGCTCCTACAACTGCCTTCATCATCCACTCACAATAAACACACAGTTGTAGTTCAAACATTAGTAGCCTGAATAAATTGTACTTTTTTTATCTAACGTCAAAAGTAGTCAATGTGTAACTATCTAGAATAATGTCCATGTTATCCAAGGCATCGTGTTCCAAAACAGCTGGGCCCAAGTCCATCTTCACTTAGTTCCTAAAGTCCCTCTGAATATCATATCTGAGTGTTGTTGGTTAAGAACATGGGGAAAATGTGTGCAGAGTGATGCATAATTGACCATAAGACTGTTGGGAAACGCATGAGAGGCCAAACGTAGGCCTATTAATCATATAGAACACGCGTAAGTGTTTGAATATCCAAACCGCATATATAGGCTATAAGCTGAAGTGAAGGTTTTACAATAGGCCTAATTATTGCCTTTGCATTGTGATGATTGGTTCAGTCAAGCCAGTGAGCTGATATGACAGCATCAAGGTCAGCATACACATTTTTATAAACCAATATGCTCAGTAGCCAACAGTGCAGGATCTTCAGTAAGGGTAATTTTCTAAGCACATATGGCGCTAACATATGCCTATGATTTGAGCTAAACTGTATTCCAAGGCGTGATAAGTAGCCTAAATTATTTTGCAAATTGAAAGATTCCCAATTCCTAAAGGTACATGGGTGCCTGCATGCTCTGCTCAAAAAGAGTTGTTGGTCTAAGGAATGGCCACATGAGGGAGCAACAGCTAAAAAAAATAAAATAAAAATACACGTTTCATGTTTTAGAACTTATTTCATTAAAAAAAAAAAAAAAAAAAAAAAACAAGGCATTTGAAGGATCTGGAAAATCAAGAGCTCTTTTCGAGCACCCCAGCGGTTAGTTTTGTTGAACATACTTTTGCCGTTTTTGTTGTGTTTTGTATGTTTTGCTACTTTTCACCGAAATGGTTGGACAGGTCAATAGTTTTAAAACATTAAAAAAGAAGAAAAAAAAGTTTTGTTGCATTGTTATTAACATAGACCTAGAGATAATTATGTGAAACAATTTTATTTGGTATCAATGATAGGGCAGTAAAATAGAAAGGTATCGGTCCAAACACCTCTGTGAAGTGTACAAAACAGGTGCAAATTTGATTGTGTCGATAATGTCCATTTACATTCAAAATGTAATTCATGTGTTCATTTTACTACCAATGCATACTATCTCACAACATACAGACTTTATGTTTTAATGTTTTAATTCTCTGAATAGGCCTACACCTTTTAATGCAAACATCCACATGCAAAAAAGTGATTTTAGAGGGGATTTTAATACCTCTATTAAAATTCAAGACCTAGATCGATATCATAATAGCTTAAATGCTTCATTCACAGGCACCGATCTTCAGACAAGAAATCGGCATAAATGATGAACAATAAAAATCAACTATAACCCATAACACACTCTTAATGATTCATAGGCAATCAAATTGATCTGGTTTTTATAGGCTATGCTTCAGCCATATTAAACATACAATTATAGTCTGGTTTTGTCGACTGTCTTCCTTAATTCTTCACTTGTAGCCTTCCTTAATGCTTCACAATGTAGCCTAATGTTTATTAAAATATTTGTTTTGTTTTGTTTTGCAAGGAGCCTGCTTGTTTTGCTTTTACAGGCACATACCCAATTCAAATGAACTCTGAACACGTTATGGTGAACTTGTATTTAACATGCCCACGTAACGCGATTCACTTGGATGACCCTAAGGGCACAAAGAAAACAGGCGTTTTATGGTGAGGCCGTCCTCTATTCAATTGTAATTGGTTTATTTGGTCATCAAAAGCATATACAGGGGGCACAATACCTGGGTTTTCTAAAGGAACCTCTACAGCACATTAAAACAGCATTACTTTTTGTGTGAAGTGTACTTGGGGGTCATTCTGGTAACGATGCGCACACCTCTCCAAATGCGCACATCTCCAAAGACGCACGCTGTTGTAAATAATAGCAATGGCTTTGTTGGACTTTTTAGAAGAGGTGTACATATGGCATACGGTTTGTAATTAAATGTTCTGAAGTTGTTTTTTTCATCTGAGTGAAGTTTCCCATTTGGTCTTTGTACCCAGTTCCTTCCCCGTGGTTGAACAAGAGGGAAGAATTCAATGGCTTGCTTGCGAGTTTGGAACAAATGGATGGCAACAGTCTGGTCAGCGAGTTTTTGGTCTTTGATTGCCCTCTTCAAATGTCCTTCAAACAAAGGCTGAGGGTGAAAATAAAGCCCCACCTGGTACTTCTGTTTGCTAAAATAATAATAAATAGATTTCGTTTAATAAATAATTGAAACAGACTGTAAAGTGAAGTAGTAACGGAAGTATTAATCATGGGGTTTGGGGCACCTATCACCTGCTCTCCAGTTAGTATGGTTTATTGTTAAATATTGTTAAATCACTTTCGGACCAACTCAGACGATATCTACAATTTCCACAGCAACTGGTGGCAAATGTTTGCCCATGCTTTGCATAACAAGCAGGATATTACAAGACACTGATAAAAAATCAGTAGACAAAACTGAGAGATTCAAACTCACACCTGTCCGCGATACGCGAATATGGTTTTGGCATCAATGGTTATTTGTTAAGCCGTACTATTTGGTTTACTTTGGTTTATTTCGAGCCTTTTATAACAGCACGACAACATCCCCTATCTCTTATGTGTATTTGTCCATTTTATTGAAAGCATATGGTTATCAGATGTTCTCCAAAATACATATTTAGTTAGAATGTTGAGAAGTACCTATGTGGGCGCTGCGCAGACAATGGCAAACATCCAATGATAAACTAAGTTTGTCCCATAAACGTCTAAGATTAAGATACAGGGTATCTGAGAATAAACCAAACATGTATGGCTAGTTTGTTTTCTAAGGCTGACTATCACTGGTTAAAAAAACATCGTACTCTTTCTTGTTTCCTTCATAACTCCAAACCAGTGACACCAGGGCGCACGTCTAATTCACGGTTAAATATTTATTTCGTATTTTATTTGTGGAAATTGAGAGCAGAAATGACCCAATTAACCATACCTAGAATTAATTTTACCTGACTTTCTTAAGTTTTTGGTTGAAATAATACACAGCGTTATTCACAAAGTTGAACTATGTCAATCTGTGCATGCGTATTGGTGCAGTAAAGGAGTTCACATTGTAATATTCATGTACCCAAGGAATCAGTGGTACACCTTGTATTTGTGAAGCAGAGCTGAGATCACGTCGGGATATTCCAAATGAGTCTTAGTTTTAGGCAGACTTGACCATTATTACTTATAATTAGTCGCCAATGCATTTGATCTCCAAAGCTCATATGAAGTGTAAAGCGCGATGTGTATTACGACATGTAGGGTAGGGGATGTAAGGTATGAGTTTCTTTTACAGTTGAACGAAAACATGCAAAGACTAAATTATTACAATGATAGTGCTTCAATTTAAATGCCCTGTATATCTTCATCATAGGCTACAGGCCCATACCATTTGTAAAGCCTACATTCTGGTTTCATCGTGGTTACGCAGCTATTTTCTTGGAAGTTCATGGCAAAGAATTACGCACAGTTAAATAATTTACATCGGGCAAAACATTTTAATAGAAAATAGGCAACAGTTAAGTGTTTTGGGCATGAAAGGTGCGAGGTGCTCAGCTTAACTGTCTGCGTAAACTATTTGTTTACCATTTGCCACATGGCCCTCTTCAAGTTCTTGCTTTTTTTTGTTGAATTGGGGATTGGAACTCAAGTGATGTGTGGGGAGAGACCTCTCAAAGACCTCTCTAGAAGATGATTGGCCACTTCCCAGCCCTATTTGCTCTATGGCACGCTCCTGGCGCACTGATAAGGTAAATGATACATAAATGACCAAGACGAACATCATTGCCATTGTCGCTGGAAGTTGAAAAAGACGCGACGGTTTCAGACTGCCTCATTCACGGAAAGCTCACCCCAACCGCAAGACCAAGACTCTAAGAAATTAATTTTTGGAAAAACGAGTGGGACAGGTGAGCAATCACTTTAAAGCCAAATATTATACTTTTACCAGCAGTATTAGTAGCATAACCAATGCATATTCGTGGCACAAAATGTACGTTTCATAGATTTTGCTGCAAATGAACGAAATGAATGTTCACTAAGACACGTATTATTCTTACAGGATGTCTCCCAAATCTGTGCATGATGCCACCGACAAGCATAGGATGTATGACTCTGAAATAAATCCAAAGTCAACCCAATTTTCAGGACGCGGGAACACCAAAACTCAGCAACTCAATGTTGTGCCAGGCAGAGATGCCATGAGTATGGAAGATTCGGGCAGAATCAAGGCCAAACGCGTATGTAGAGAGGGGAATAAAAAAACAGGCCGGCTCAGAACCAAAACTGGACGTTACTGGATCAAACACCGGGGAAATCGACGAGTCAAAGCCAATGACAGAGAGAGGCACCGCATGCATAATCTCAACTCCGCGCTGGATGCCCTTAGAGATGTCCTACCAACTTTGCCGGATGATGCTAAATTGACTAAAATAGAGACCTTAAGGTTTGCGCACAACTACATCTGGGCACTGACAGAAACCCTGAGGATGGAAGATTATATGGGACATACTTTGACCATAGAGGCGTACCAAACTCACCTAATGTCTCCAGACTATTGCGCATATGAATATAGTAGCCAATCAAACTCTTCCTCCCCTGGATGGACAACTCCCATGTCATCACCCTGCTGGCAAGATGCTGGAGGGCAATCTAATTCCATGCTGTCTGAGGACGTTTGTGTCAGCAACATTTGTAATTCTGAAGTTCTGGGGAATTTTTTGGACACCAGAGGTATCTGTACTTTCCAGGTCTCGCCTAATTTTGGAGTAGGTCTACATCAAAACTGGCACTTTCAGCCATTTCACCACTGAAATTTGTCACATTTTGTGATCAGCACAGATGATCTATTGCCTACCTGAAAATGTATTTGGAATGTAATTCCAAGGCAATGTTACTGATGACATCCTCGGCAATCTGCACCTGCACCACTTTCTTGACTGATTCTGCCATTAATTTAAGGTTTTATTGACTAGTATTTCATCAACTAGTATTTTACAATCATGTGTTTTATTAATAAACTTAGTGTGAAATCTATAAGTAGGCAATTACCCCTGCCTTACATTTTAGACCATAATTAATGACAGATTTGTTATTGCATAAAGTAAATAAAATCAAGTGCAAGGCAGCATGGGGACTTCCAGGATAGGCCCTCCCCATTCTGTGATTGGGTACCAAAAGCAGGGCAAAAGATCGGCCATGGACAACATGCTGCTTAGCAGGGCAAAATGAAAAGAGCATGCAAGCAGAGATCTTCCCTTACAGAGATTGGTCATGACCCCACTTCCTGGAGTCATGAGGGACATGCCAAATATGGTAGATGGGCAACTGCACCTTTATGCAGTGGAGAGGCTCATTCTGTAACATTGAGGTCAATGACAGAATCCAAGAATTCCACCAAATTTTGAAAAGGCTTATTTTTCTGAGTAATGAATGTACATTTTGGACATGGTATTGTGATCTCCAAAGCCCCCTGTCCATTTTATATTAATGTCAAGACTATATGACTCTCCATTCCATTGAAAATAAACTTTTAATCAGGTGTGCACCAAGTCAGTTGTTCTTTCATTTTAGATCATGTCAAAATCATACAATACATATATCAATGCCCATGGAATACAAAAAATAAATTACAACTTTCTAGATATATTTTAGTTATGCTTGAGCTTTCTACAGATAGGATAAACAAGGCAAAAAGTAAAACTATGAAGCTCTGGAGGGATGCTGCTGATCAGATTTCTAGTCTACTCAATAAGATGAGGAATAAACAGAGTGTTTTTTTTGTTTTTTGTTTTTTGAGACGGCGGGGTGGGTGGGTGGCCTCTGGGTGGTGGATGACGGGGGGTTACTACTTTATTCTTTCTTTCTAGTGTGTGTTATCTTGTTTTTTGTTTCTGTGATGACACTATCTGAGTGCTTTACACATTAATAAGCACACACCTGGTTTCTTGTCCTGGTATGTAAGAAATATAACTTGTTTGAATTGACATGAATGGTGTCAATAAAAAAAAAAGATCAAAAAAAAAATAAAAAAATAAAAAAAATACAGAGTGCAATGCAAATTGTGCTATCTAGCTTTATTCCTGGGCTTTTGCATATACCGAGATTGACTGATTGGGGTGCCAGCTGCCACTGAGTGTGGCAGATAGCAGATCATGAACTCCACTTTGCTCCCATAACTACCACGAAATGTCTTGCTTCTAAGGAATCTTTGTAGAGAGCAGCACACTTTACTAAAATATGTCTGCATTTATGAAAGAGGCCCTGGGTGGTTGACATATTTGGATGAAAAAAAATCTTAATTTTAAGTAATAGAAATCATTGAATTATATTGCCAACCCTTATATTTCCAAATATATGTGGTCTTGTAGATGAATATACAACTATTCAGTTTACAGTGTTAGTGGCTAAAATTGTCATATGGTGTAATATGAATGTAATTGTGTATTAAATTAAAAATGTGATAATGCTAAATATATATAACTGTTGCATTAATTTGGGAATACCTTGTTCAAAATACCATATTCAAAAAGTACCAAAATGCATGTAAGCTTTCCTGGCACTACTCCCCATCTGTCACATTGATGATTTTATGATTAATAACCAAAAAGGCAAAATTTTCTTCAAAATTCTCTCCAAAATGAGTGTCACACCAAATGACATGGCGCCACGCCATATGATGGTGAATCACACCATGCAAGAATTTGCATCCAAAAACCTAAATTAGTTGCATTGAAAGAAATGTTATATAAAAAGGGTAACAATTGAGAGACATAATACTGTAGTTCAACATGAAAATGGGCAGGTAGGTAAGTAGGGAATCACCAATTTGAGGTGGTGTAGTTTATAGATAATGAATTAGTGATCACATTTGTGATAAAAATGTATTAAAGGTCAAAATATTCAATAAACTAACCTATTAGATATGAAATGTGTATTTAAGGACATTAGTTATGTATTTAAATGCATTTTAGATCATACAGTATGACAAAATAATTATATGGCAAGAAAGCGTCACACACCAAAGGAGATATCATGCACTTAGCATGATATTAAGCAACATGTCTTAATGTAAACCACACCCTAAAACCACTAATTAATTAATTTTCTTGTTTTTCCCTTAAATCAAACTTTGGGACCATATGAGCCATATGGGCTTTCACTGAAAATTAATCCCATCAATGCTCTGTATGTTCATTTAAAACAGCACTTTCTGAACAATATCACCACAGTAATGACACACTTTTCTATAATTTAATTATGATTGACACATTGGAACAAAAAAGGGCCATGTCATGTCAACCATGCAAGTCCGATGGCACCATCCAGTAAGCTACGAACCAAACAAAGGAGTTATAAAGCATTCCTGCCAATAATCCTCCAAGTAGAATTATGTTAAGTAGTCAATGGAGCAAGCCACTATCAAAATGTATTGTCAGTTGGATGGACTCAGAAGGTCCAAATGATGAGTGAGCACGACGGTCCCACTGATATCTGAAGTGCTGCAATATCTATGGCTAGGATTGACAGACAGGCTTGTGAAAGGGCACATCTTACTCCGGAACATGTCATACAATGAATAGAAAACGTCAAAATTTTACAATGAATAGAAAACGTCAAAATTTTACCCAAATCCTGCAAGTTCTGTTTTCTAAAATGTGCGTGCAAATTTCATAATATGTCAAGAGCAGCATTTGTATAAAATGTTCTCATGATTTTCTTAAATTGTGCACACATTTTATGAGATCGTTCTCTTTATTACATTGTGCAAACTTTAGGTGAAAGGAATTGAGTGCAAAGTTTAGTAAATTGTGTGCACATTTCACTATACTGTTATGGATTTACAAAATCGTGTGCATCATATAGTTAAAGGATAGCTCCGGAATAAGTTTAAGCATAGCCCTGTAGCACGAGCCTTCTAAAAGCAGTATATTTTGCAGGGAATGAAAGAATTTCGAACAACATAGACCTATGAAACATGAAACATGTTACATGACCTATGAAACATGTTACATTGAGTCAACGGCACCACAGATCTAACTGTGTGTTCAGACCGAAAGCAAATCAGGCGAAATGCGCGATGGAAGTAATTGACTTTGTATGGAGACGGGCGACTTGGGCGACAAAAGTGGCAGGTGACTTGGGCGACAAAACTTGGGCAATAAAATCAAGTTAAACTTTGGTTAACTTTATGTAATGAGCTGTGATGCGGTTGGGCGATCAGAATGTCGATTGCGGATTCCTGAGAGCAGGATCGAGAATGACGATATTACTGATCGAGCATGTTTGTAGAGAAGTCTTAGCGACTTGGCAACGATTTGAATTTCGCATAATCGTTCCATGGTCAGTATAAGTCCTTGCTCGTTTCTGCGTTGGTCTATGGTGCTCCAAGTTCGATGTTCTCTTGCGGCAGTGCATTCAGCGACTCTTGCAACAGGGCTATGCTTGATTCGCTTAGCACCGCGTCTGAGCATATCGTACAGTAATATGTGCAAAAATTATAAATAGTGCACACAATTTAGTAATTTGGGCGCACAATTTAGTAACGTGAGCACATTTTAATGATGTCCAAAAATCTAACCCTGACACCCCAAGGGCTCCGTAAAAATCTGGATTCAAGTGATGTGGATTTGAAATTCCCAATACTATCTGTAATCATGGGCCAGCTGTTCAAAATATGTATCACTTCGACCCAGACTATCTAGATCATTTTTTCTTGACCTTACATGGGAAAAAGTATTTTGTAAACTAATAGAAATATGTAGCCTATGAAGGAGCCCCATGATTCATGTATCAAAACAAAAATAAAAGATCCACAAACAGCGAAATAGTGTCTTCCTCTGACAGACTATTCAGAGATCAAATCACGAGAGAGGGCAGCAACGAAAGAACAGGTGTGGTGGGCTTTGTAGATGTGTAGATGAGAGATAGAAAATATAAGTGGGGTCATCCATGTCCTGTTTTGAGCTTGCTTTCACTTTAGGGATGTGTTCCTACCAAGTGTCCATTGGCCTATTTTGTAGAATATCCACTCATAGTGAGCAACAATACCATCTAGTGGAGACAAACAATAAAAACCCTGAAGTTTGGGTGTCTTGCTGGAGGTTTAACTGGATCAAAGTCATCTTCATGAAATTAACTGAAATTAGCATTTTAAAATCTTTCTGATCACTGTGAGCCTGATAATGCCTCCATGAGAGACCATTAAATTCTGTGTACTTAATGTGTGTAATCTTGTGACATTTACAATTGAAATTGAAAACATATTTGAAATTAAAATAAACACGTTGAATATAACACTCCCAATATGTTATTGAATAAAACAAATGCATGGAGAACAGGAGGATACCATTTCAGATGTAGGCCTAATGAAAATAGCACCACAAAAGTCTTTGTTGTCGATCTGAGAATTAAACGTTTACACCATTACACCGCTTACCGCTCTGAGAATTAAACGCTTACACAAGAATGCTTCTCACAGGGATGCATTTTCAGAGTCAGTATTGTCAGGGAAATTGTCTAGATACTAGTAATAGCAAACACAAACATCTAAAGTAAAAACATATTAAATTTTATTTACTTATTCAGTTACAAATATTGCAAGTGGTGTTTTTGGGATGTGAATGCAGTTGGAAATTCATAGGAACACATGATCAGACATGATACGATCTGGATAATGGTTTAAAATTGAAGACATACACAATGTTTCAGTGTTTTACACCATGGACGTATTTACAAAATTCATCAAAAAGTAATAAAAACGGATTTGGTTTAGATTTGAGGCAGTTTTTGGCATATTTGCTTGGAAGAGTATTTTGATTAAGTACAGTATGTGCAATATACACATATTTTGAACCATGTTCTGTCTGTGGCACTTTTCTAAAAGCCTTATCCGAATCCAAAGGCTTTTACACCTACACAATTTCCAGAAGTACTGTAGGCTAGTATATATGTGCAAACATTTTGCATACTAAATGGCAGCATTAACACATGATCCATTATCCACTTGGTCAATTCCATAAGAAGTCAAACACTTCTGTTTATGGAAATCACTACATTTCTGGAATGTTTTCAGGTTATTCTTTTGATATTTCCTCCAGTCTCATATCCAGTTAGGAAATTCCGGTCCAGATGTCATATTGGCCCTTTACTTTGGAAAGACTGTGACAACGTCATAGCCCTCGGGAGGAGTGACCCGTTCACGAGCGTGCTTCTCACAGTAGATCTTATCCTCCACGAAAAAGTGCCCTTTCTGCTTGAGGTTGACGTCGCAGTCAGAGCACGTGTAACACTCTGGGTGACGGAACTTGTCCCGCAGCTTCACCACCACCCCCCTGGAAACAGAAAGAAGAATAAACTGAGTGTGAGAATCATCACTTCTATGATTGAACACAATAGCTCAATAGCTATGGCCCAGTGCTCAGAGGGCAGAGAGTAATCAAGTGATTAAAAAAGGAGCAAACTACTTCCATTTCTGAGCTCAAGCCAACATTAGATTCCACATTGTCAAAACAAACCAGTTGCATGTCATTTGCCAGGGCTTATTAGTTTTGAGCCCTGATTAGTATTGAAAGATTAACGTTTTCCAAATCTACCTTTTCCAAAGCTATACAACAGTACTTGTGTTTGACTCAATAGTTGTTATTTCCCATATGAGAAATGCATTAAGAACCTTCTATGAAATTGTCACCATCAGAATATTTGCTGACCAAGGAACAGGTCTGAATGTAATCCACAGCTGAGTACAAGATTTAATATACGTACAGTACATCACAACACGCTGCTTACAGTTGATCCAGGAGAAGGGAACACACAGGGAAACTAACATGGGAGTGAATCTCATGTTTCTGGACAATTGGAATGTGGGCATGGAGTCAGGACTGTAGAGGACTAAACAGTGACCTTGCCAAGATGTTCAGAGAACCTGATCCTAGAGGCAGATTGGTAACGAGGGACACAACTGCGTCAGCCAATCTGGTCTTGAGTCTCTCATGGGACGTGTCTGTTCTGCCTTAAGGTGCCCCTGAAGTCTTAACAGCTCATGAGATGGGGTTAGCAGCCCCTCAGGAGGCCAGCTGCTGGCAGAGATGGCTCATGTCTTCCCCTTCCTCCACCAATGAGGCTGGGGCTCAGTCTAATACGGAGTGTGTGAGGTTTGTGCAAAGTGCACGAGGGCTGCATGGTTGGTCCCTACCCTAGTGGAAAAGAGGTGCATTTTTCACAAAAGCACTATCATATTTCCCCTGTCATCCCCACTCCCTCACCATGACCCCTGGAAGTTGAGCTAGCCCCCTGAGCCATGGATGCCCAATGTTTCTTCCTTAGGTAAGGGAGTTGTTCCTTGTCCCTGTTGCTCTTGGGTGCTCCTTGTTGGTTGGCATTTCATTGTACCACAATAAATCCAGAGGCACATTAAAAAGGTAATTCCTGGATCCTTATCACACTTTTGAAAAGTGCACTTTTTTCCGCAACACTTTTATACCTGGGCTTTCTTAGCCCTTTGCTAAAGGTTGCATCACATGCATACTTAGCTGAATGGAACTACCCACAGATAGGAGTGTTGTGACGTGAAACACAGGACAAGCATAGGCATGTCAAAAAAACAAACAAAACACACCTTTGTAAACAATCGTCATAAAACAGAAATGGAAATGTTTCCATTCTGCACTATGCACTTATGACTCATTGCACCTACTGTTGTAACTCAGTACTATTGCACTCCAGCAACATACTGTACCTCAACTGCACATTTGGAGCTTGGGGAAACACAATTTCAGTCTTCTTGCAATGTAGCCTACTGTTGCATAGTTTGATTGACAATAAAGTTCGCTTTGACTTTGACTTCAGTGTTGTTAATTGAATGATTTCTGAGGGATGAGGTCTCAGGGCCAGAGAGGACATTCAGATTTGGCCAAAGTAAGAACACATGACAGCAACCAGCTCTAATCAGCCACTGGGTGGCGATGAATAAGCAAATAATGCCATAAACTAGGACAGTATTTTGATGCTGTCCATCCATTTTTAGATTTTACATGTCACCTTGCAAGAGTAAGTCTGTAGAAAATCTGTCTCATTTGTTAAGTGCTATTAGGAATGGGTAGCCTTTAGTAGGCCTAAATCTCTATTTATTTCGGTTTGATTTCAATGGAGCAACATGAGGAAATCCTGTAGTCAGTCAGCCCATATCCCTGTTCTTTGAGGTAGCCGAGTGCTGTTGTTGGGAAGAAGAATGACAGAATTTGGTACAACGTAGACCAAATTTGCTACCTGATGGTCTCTGATGATGATGGTAAACAAAACTTCCTTGCCCTCTTCAGCTTTGGCTGTTGGCTAGTTGGTCTACATTGTACCACATTCTGTCTTTCGCATCTTTACTCACAGCACCGGCAACAGGATTGCAGGTAGATTCACTCTGGATAATCCCTTACATTTTTGTCTGATGTTAGCAGGCTACAATAGTACTGCAAAAGACATGCAAAAAAAATTGCCTTTCATTTTTGCACTGTGCTTAGGCCTGTAACACAAATCTACCATGCATCCAGACTGACTTGTGGGAATGAACAACAAAATGACACACCTTTCAAAAAATGGCACATTTTTGCACTGCACACACTGTTACCTTAAGCACTGCTATGTTTGTTATGACATGTTTGATAAAATGATGACAGGGAGAGGCCCATAAGCAACACAAAGGTGAATGGGCATGGAAGGTTATATCAACACTCCCAGGCACAGGCTTCAATGCCACCATGCAGAGGAGTGCTACTTACACTATCCCCGAGCCCATAGGAGTGCTATTCACACTATCCCCGAGCCCATAGGAGTGCTATTCACACTATCCCCGAGCCCATAGGAGTGCTACTGTACTTACACTATCCCCGAGCCGCATTTGTCACAGATGGGCAGTTTATCTGCTTTCCCCACGGAGGCACTCATTTTGTTGGTTGGAGCCTTCACACTTCTGAAGCCTGAGGGTTTGTCAGGGTCGCCTGTTGTGAAAAGACATCACCACCATCATCATTAGTCTGAAATGACCCAGCTCTGACTGCAACACTGGTGAGAAAGACTTAAGCTGGGCATACACTGTGCGACTTTTTGCCTCTTTTTGGGCCGATTTTCCACTCATGCAAGAATTTCTTGGATCGTGCCGAGTTTAAGCTTACTCGTGCATCATCGCAACCTGCTCGGATACGATCGGTAAAGTGAAAGCGTCATGGCAACAAGTGTGGACTAAACCAATATCCTATTTATTTGCATCAATAAAAGTTGGTGCATAATTCAAACTTTAGACATAAATGCAGAATTCTCTTTCTGTGCCACATGTCTTCAAAGTCCCTTGCATGCCCCATGCATTTATTTTCTACACAGGAAGAGTGCAAACAGACAGGAGGACTTGTTCTTAGTGGCATAATTTTGAGTTTTGTGTTCCGAATTCACTTGTGCAGTATGAGCAGTTGCGTCGTGGCCAAATATCAGATTGCACAGTGTGAGCAACAAAATGAGCTACAAATTTTTAACCCCTGTGAATTAATCGTACAGTTTGAGCTGGTGCTACGTCAAACGATGGAAAATATTGCACAGTGTATGCCCGGTATTATTTGAGCTTGTGACAAAATCAAACTTTTTGTTTCCCAGGCCCAGGGAAGATGTTGGGTTACACTTTATTTGAAGGTACCATCATAAGACTAACATGACACGGTCATTAACTATGACATGATGTGGTCATGAAACTGTCATAAACTTTATACACCTGTCATGACTTCTGTCATTAAGGGCCACCCTGTATTTGTCATGGTTAGGGTTAGGGTTAGGGTTAGGGTATGTCAGAAGTCATGACAGGTTTATAAAGTTTATGACAGATTCTTGTTAATGACAGTGTCATGTCAGTCTTATGACGGTAATAAAGTGTTACCGATTGTTGTTTAGCTGAAAGTGCTGAACTCAAAATCTTGCTTTTGAAAAGCTCCTGCTGTGCATCTGAATGATCATCGCAAATGTATCTACTCCATGCGCAGCGTAATGCATTATGTGTTGACTAGAAACACTTCAGGTGCTGTACTGTCTGTACCTACAGTATACAGTACACAGTTCAATAGCAGATTATTTCGCTTCCAAAGCAGGTTTTGATGTTGCTACACGAGTAAGATGAAAGCATCCGGTGT
>JAODXP020000006.1:4788200-4810700 GCA_027497455.2 Sardinella longiceps | reverse complement strand
CAACAATAGGCTCCGCGACTTCTGTTTTTTAAAAGCGATATCTTTCCTCTTTCACTTCCGAGAGAAGAATTCTCAGTTATGTATGACGACTCAAAGACTGACTGTAAGGAAATAATTAAACAATTATAGACTTAAGTTCACCACGTCTTACGAGACTTGGGTCTAGGAATGGTAACGTTAACAGCTACTTTTGACGCTACACTGTATCTTATCGAAAAGCTGGCTATTATTAATCCATATGTTAACGTTAACTTGAGTTGCAAGGGAGTGGCACGAAATCTTTGTTCTCTTTTAGTGCAGCAACACTACGGCTGGATACAGTAACGTTACATGTTACAAGAATGTTGACTCAGATTGTTTTCTGAAAGAGAGCATCTCTTCTCATTTTCCCAAAAGAAAGTTCCCAAACTTAACGTTAAACATCGTGGACCGAAGCTATGTTTGGTATTTGGGTGACGATAACTTACACACTCAACTGCTAAGTGTGTGAATGCCAATCTCTATAAACTCAGCCTACGGGACCTGCAGTGTCACACACAAGGCCAAGTTCAACCGGTAGACACCTCAATTTGGCCGAACTTGTAAAGCAATATTGAGCATGTAAAGAGACACTTACACGTGAGATGGTAAGTGGCTGTTCAAAATCCTTCCCACCGACCAGACGGAATCCCCAAGGCCCGGGACCTTGCATAACAACCCGGACTGGCATGGCTTGAAAACTTTACAAAATATCTTCTGGAATGTAAAAAAGTGGTCCACTTTCTTTCTGAAGTGGGGTAACGTTATTTTCTATAAACTCAACTGTGAAACCGGGAGGTGCGTTTGGGCACTAAAACACACAGCAGGAAGGGGCGGTGCTTTAAGAGAGTTTAGCGAATAGTTTTCTCAGAAGTTTGCGCTGATAAGAATGTGGCTCCAATGTTTGTTTAGGGGTGTAACGTTACGTCATCAGATTAGATGCAAGCTTACCATTTATGGTAGAGCCAAATCCCAGGATGTGGAATGCGCCGCTCCCAAATTTTGGATTCCTGGCAGTGAGCGCCAAAGACCATTCTCTCAAGGCAAACCCAAACATGTCGGCTGTAGACTCTGGGTCACATTCTCGACCTGGAGTTTTGTCATGGAATTAAAATCCTCGCCTTGCAGTTCACACAGAGACTCATGGGACCCCTATATGCTGTCCTAATAGATGTGTGAGAAACATGCAGTGACAGACTCTGCTATCACTGTTCGCTGTCCTGATAGATGTGTCCGAAACATGTCCAGTAACAGGGTCTGAATTTTATTTTGGACACAAGAATAAGGCTACAGGTGATGTCAGCCAGGACAAGGAGATAATGAACACAACTGAAAACTAATAATAAACACAACTGAAAACTATAAAAACACAACTGACCACTGTGCATAGTTTAATGTAGTTTATTAAATATTGCATAATAATACCGAAAATCACAGCAGTAAATATTGTTTTTTTTCCTTCAATATTATAACAGCACTGCAAATGAGCAAACAAAAGAAAATCTGCAATGTGCATTTTTTTTCAAGGTCACATAATTATAATAATCATGTATAGAAGCAATGACACAAATCTCAGTGTTGTCACTCTCTATTATCTCTATGGTAACTGGTACATGTTTTCTCTTTCATGAAAGCTACATTTTGTGATAAAGACAATCAAAGTAGGCTATCTTTCAACATGACATGGCCCACTGCAATATTGTAACAATATTGTTGGGGAGATAGCTGAAATGAGGCACAATTGAATAAATCCACGTTAAGTGTCATAAGGCGTAAGTCCATAGACAATGGTAAGCATAATGTTAAATATGCTTCAGACTGTGCTCAACAATTCTCACTCTGTGCTTCGGAAAAAAAAAAAAGAAAAAAAAGAAAATCCTTCTAGGTCCTGTAAATAAACTGGTATATTCATAGAGCTTTAGTGCGACTTTGAATCACTTGCATTCTCAACTTTATTTTAATATAATACATATTTACATGTCATAGGACGAGCTCATGAATTGTTTAAATATCAGTTCATGCTCAGAAATAGGTACTGATCAGTTTAACATACAAGGAAACTGTTTTATACTCCGACATAAATACATTCATACATCAGCCGATGCTTTGTGGAGCTCAAACAAAAGAAAAAAGAAATATGCTATGTCTTCAATTTTTATACTCTGGGATGTGCACTGCAATTTTGTTGTAAAAAAATAGTAAACACTACCCATATGACACCATTCTACTAATAAAACTGATAAAACTGTCTTTGAGAATTGTTGGACTAAAGTATCTTTATACTTACGGTAGTCTATAATGTGACTGTAGTCATCTTACTCCTAATGATTGTATGCCTTGAGCTGACAGTCAAATACAATTCCTGTTATTTGTTCATTAATTCATACATCATAAAGTTGTTAAGCATGTTATAATTGCCATTAAGTTACCTATGACAGTTATTAACCGTACTGATGTATGTGGTCACAGGTTTTTAAATAGCCATTTTACCTTTCCCTGGAGCTACTGCCCCCAGAAAACCCTGGAGTACTGTCTCATACACAATGAGTATGCTCCTCCTCACACAATGTAACCAAGGCCTGCTTAACTGCTGCATATACAATCACTCTTTGCATGACAGCAATGGCAGCTTAGCCGTTCTTGACTGCCGCAATTGAACCACATTAGGACTACAGTCACACCACATAAACCACTCGTAAAGTGTTTCCTGATTGTTAAGGTGGACATGAAGAGAGGCAAAAACAGATATTAAGGGGTGTTATTGATGACAATATAGACATTAAACAGATGATACAATCGATTAGTAATGATGAAACAATAACGCATGGTTTAGGTAAATACAAATAGCCCCCAACTGATCCAAGTACAGGCACACAACTGGATTTGAAGCAGTAATACTAAAAAAATAAACATTCTCACAGTGATCATATCACTGGACGGCCCAATGCAATCAATCAATGTTCGTGTATTAGCAAAAAAACACTGATCTGGTAGTAAAGTGTAAGACAGCAGTCAAATTCATGGGTAAATGGTTGAACATCACCGTTCACTTGTTTGACAAATAGTCAGAAAGACATAAGGTAAATACAGTTCTTCTGATCGGCCTAGTCTGCTTTAGCAGTTTTGCAAGTCATAACCCTGCTCTTGCAAAACTCTTGACACCCTTGCTTTCACAAGACCCTTTCACAAGAAAAGAGGTCATTCCTTGTGTGGTTTTCTAAATGCACACATGGTACATTATCATTAGACCATGTAAACAAGTGAAAAACTATTAATACCACTAAACAATGTCAATGAAATGTGTAATTCTAACATGGTAATTCTATATGATCCTGCCTGTTTGTCTTTGGTGTGGGCAGTACGAGACAACAGCATTATGCAAAAAGCCTAAAGAAACAAACAAGCCAACAACTGCATGATCATAGAGCATGAAGTGCTGTACAATTAACAACCGTGTCTAAGTCAAATGATGACACAAGCAGTTCTACACAAGGAATTAGATTTGTTATTTTTCAACATTTGTTCAAAAACCAGCTAATTCATGCACTGCAGTCAACAGATCCACAAAAAGATATGAAATGACTGTAGATGACTAGAAAATTCGAGCAGTGTTGTAAGAATAGCTTTGATTAATTAATGATAGATTCCCCACAAAAATATTTATATGGTATATATTAACAGATTTCACTACATGGTTTCAGAAAGAGCTTTAGACAAGGTCAATCAATTAGGCCAGAAGACTGTTATAGCTGTCAAAGAAATCCTATGAGAGTACCATGAGATTGTTTGTTGCTGCCACAGCACGTTAATGGGAATTTTGACATTCTGTCTGGAACCACATCTATTCGGCCACCAAGCCTGTTTCTTAACAGACAGGCAACTGGAAGGCAGATTTGAATCTGGCCATTTAAAACCACAGAATGATAGAACGTACTGTATTGCAGACACCCTCAGATTAGTCACAACGTCAAGGAGTAGCCTACTGTCAGGTAACAGTGTAGTGTTCTGCTTATTTCACAATTCACTGCAATGGTTTCAATTAAATGAATCAGATGCCAAAATGGCAGTATCCTTGTATACCCAGACCAATGAGTCTCTAGGACTGAGCGTTTCAAATGTATCAGGCACAATGGAACAAGAGCAGCATTTCATGTCTGCTAGATTGTATTTGTAATACTGACAAATATCATAAATCAACTGATATACAGATTTTTGGGACTCCTCTCTGAGGTAATTCTTTTCTAGGTTAAGTGTAACCTTTAAAACTCCCTCCATAATGGAACAGATTTTACACACCATTGATGAAACTAACCATACCATGACTATTTAAAACTTAGCCTGCCCTGAAAGTTCCCGGTACAGTTCAACGTGAGGTCAATGAGTTTTGAAATTCAAATCCATGGAATATAACCTCTTGGACAAGCATCAAGTATGTGCCATCACATGAAGGGGGATGTCTGACAGTGAAACTGACCACTTTCCACCAGCTACAGTTTTTTTTCCTTTGGAAATACATTACATCAGTCTTCCATCCATTCAGTTTGTCTGACTCGGATTCAATTGATTTCAATAGGAATATATAGTTGGCTATCATCGGTGGGTCTTGTGACTAAATCAAAGCAGGCCTCTTCAGAAAGAAATAAAAAATAAGGACGAATAAACAGCTGAGTTTCAAAGATCCTCTCGAGGTCGTATTGACCACCTCAATCAATGTAGTCCTCTCCACTGCCATAAAAGCCTCTTACACTTCCATGTGCCTTAGACATACTTCAATATCTACTGTTAACATCTCCCTTAATATGCCACGGTGCTACAGTTGTGCCAAAGAATACACTATAGTCGTGAGGGGCATTGAGAAATCACTAAAACCATGCTATTCCATGTAGCTATTACAAAACAATGTGATTGAGTCTGGTATGTAAAGCAGTAGAGGTACTGAAGTACGCCATGGTTCTCACTCTGGTGAAATGTTCCATCTCGACACCTCTCTCTTAATTCATTCAGGGTCTATTTTCAGACTTCAAATGCAGGAAGAAGCTGCTAATTCAGCTTAATCAGAATATTATCAATAATCAGCGTAAGTGGTTGGTGACATTGCTTGCATTAAGATGTTTTGGGACTGACTGAGAGATGTTCTGAGAGCTTGTGTTACTGTTTGCAACAGAGTCAGTCTTTCTGTTTACTCTTAGTTCTATATTCAATGGTACTTTATTTAGCATAAAATGCAAATGAAAGCTAACTGTTGTAGTGTTTTATGTACAATGTGCATTCAATATGCAATTCATGCATTTGAATGTGAAAACAGGCTCTGGAGTCTACTTGTCTGACGTGCCTCAAACCTTACTGATCACATACACAGACAACTATATTCACCTGTCTAGGAAACAATCATACAAGAAAGTAAAACAGAAGGAAAAAAGGTAAATGAAAAAAAAAAAAAAAAAAAAAAAAAAAACATAAACTCAAGCGTGTTGGTAGGTAAATTAATGAACTCCCAAACTTAACAGGCATTCTTGGTGTACTTCTAGAGTCACCGCAGGTAGACTATACAATTGGACACTTTACAAATTGACGGCCTTCACGTAATTCCCTGGAAAAGTGCCAAAGAGTTTTGTCCTCTTGGAGGTACCTAGAACACAGACAGAGACAAAAGAGGTGTTTAAGGAAAAAGGAAACCTGACTCATATCTACCAGGAAGTGTTGACAATAGTTTGTTTAAAATGCCTTTGCACTTCAATTCCAATCAGTGTACTAACTTTGAGAAGCTACTGTACCACCTGCTTGTCAATATACATAATGTTAAAGTCTTTATAAAGCCTAATGTTAAGATTGCAATAGAACATAACTTTGTACTAAAATGTATACTATCAGTTGTACTGCACAGAAATGTAAATTATGAGTTCATTCCCAGTAGATTTTGCACTTTTGCAATTATAAGCATAAAAGATTCTGACATCAGAAGGAAACTTGTTTATCTATAGGTCCCATGATTTGAAGCTGCAATGAACAGGTCTGCACAGTAATGCAAAGGTCACTACTTGCATTCCAAGATAGCACTTCAGTGCTCCCGCATGATGACAATTGACACCAAAGCTTTAAAATAACCTCAAATAACTTAAAATGTGATTATATACTGTATATGTTTTCTGACATACATCATTATACATATCCCCCAGACACATGGGCAGTAATTCAATTGTAACTTTATATGTACGGCTGCACACACATGCAACATACAGTACAGATGCCTATGGGAAATATATGAAGTGATATGTGACACGTACCAACGAACCAGCCGTCATCACACTTTTCCATGACACTGACAAGGTCTCCTTCCTGGAGCTCCAGCTCATCGTCGTTCTGTGGCACATAGCTATACAGGGCCTGGAAACTGGGGGCAGAGAAGAGAAGAGAAGAGCAGGCTTTCAGGATCACGTCTGTGTAGCCCACACACAGTTAGACTTACAGTATGACAGTCTTGCAGCACCTAACGCAGACCAAAGGGATGCCATTGCCATGCTAGGCTTATCCCTTCAAGAACGGCCTTCAAAATCTTATGCTTACCTCTGAAAATCCTAAAAAGGGATAACTTCAAATCTGACTTAAGCTTTGCTATTTTGCTGGCGAATATTTCTCATTTCATTCATTTTGTCCTACATTTGTTTCTACTTTGCCTGTTGGAGGAGCTTCAATAAAAGGAATCGGAAACGGAAAAGGAAACACTTTCTATGAACCCAGAACGTATTATAAATGAATTCATAAAGGGTTATAATATGGATTCATACAGTCTTATGACAAATATAATATGTTCAGAATTTCAGTTTATATAATATATTCTACTGATTGTATCTGTATCTTACAACTTGAAGTGTCATAAAACATTATAAAGCTTCAAATACTGTAATTACTTAATGTCCCATAACAAGGCACCATTACAGACTAAACAAAAGGCCAATAAAGTACACAATAGATGCTTTGTGACACTTCAAGTTGTTTAAGCAGTAAGCCCTGAGAGGCCGTTGTATACTGTGGATATAGCACAGCTGTTAAACCCCCTCAGCTATGCTACAGTATATTCTTTCACAGACTCAAGGGGCGCTCTCAGTCATGCTATATCAGGAGAATATACAATGGCATTAAAAACGATTCAATCGTAATCAAGTACCCACCAGGGTAATCCATTTTCAGACAAAGACATTATCATTAGTTCAAAAAACTTTATGAATGTACTATAAAACTTTATGAATGTACTGTATTTGTAATGCTTTATGAGGGTTCATAGAAAGTGTGATCAAGAATAGTCTATTTGTATTATTTTATCCCCAATACCCCAACTATGATGTAAAATGTTTAAGGCCAATTCATACGAAGATCCAGGACGAGACGATAGGAGTTGTGGTGGTGTGAATCAATCATCACATGTTGTTGCAAGCCGTCGCAAAAGATTTAACATGTCAAACTGCACTTTCAGAGTTTCAGAATGTTGCTGGTTTTTAGAAGGTCACAGCCCATCTCGTGGATCTGTGGTCTGTAGCCACCTTTACATGGCAGAACAAGAGCGATGTGTTTTGAGTTATCAATAACGGCTGTAACATGTGTAGCACAAATTACAAAAGAAATTGTCACAGCACAATAACTTTGTGAGTATCAAAAAAAAACATTTGGGAGTAAAAAGTCTTCCCATGATAATCAGACATAAAGCCTGACCCTACATTTACAACGGCCACATATTCCTGGCTCAAATCAAAAGCAATGTCTGGTCTCAATTAAGGAGTGGGGTCTACCTCATCCCAACACAATGCACAATGCTTTATGTATCACTAAGCATACACGAGAGAGAGAGAGAGAGAGAGAGAGAGAGAGAGAGAGAGAGAGAGAGAGAGAGAGAGAGAGAGCGGAGTGAGAGTGAGAGAGAGAGAGAGAGAGAGAGAGAGAGAGAGAGAGAGAGAGAGAGAGACAGACAGAGACAGACAGAGAGAGAGAGAGTACTCACATTCCGCAGCTGAGGCGTCCTGGTTCGGGACTGCTGCTGTGTGACTGCGGTTGCTGGGAAATGATGAGAGAGTGTTTACTGGGGTGGGGGGGCAGTCTGTGCCTAGAGTCAAGGGGCCGAGACAGTGTGCTGCAGTACCTCACAGAGGTCTCGGCTATATTCATGATCTCATTGCACACCGCCTCCTAGTGGCAGGGAGGAGCAGGTGCATCACCGAAACCCCCAACCAGGAACCCAGCAGCAGTCAGTCAGAGTCATGGGGCAAGGGTTGGAGGTTGGTTGGAGGAAGAGGAAGAGGAGGAGGAGGAGGAAGAGGAGGAGGAGGAGGAGGAGGACGTACAGGGGCAGTTTCAGGAGTTAGCAAAGGATGGAGTTTCAGATAAGTGGAGGAGGAAGTAGAGGAAGAGGAGGAGTGGGAGGAAGAGGAGGATCCATGTGAGTTATAAGGTGAGGAAACGGGAGTCCGTTAGCACCAGGAGGAAGAGCGGAGAGGAGAACCAGGAGAGAGTGGCCATGGATGGAGTCCCATGGGGAAAGCATGGCAGAAGGAGGGAGGCAGAGAGGCCGTAATGGAGGCATGGACAGACAGAAAGAACCATTAGTTTGGAAATCACGGGAGGAAGACATGCTCCCACAAGAGAGATTATAGAGATCGATTATAGCATGCACATCAACATGCTCACATGATTAGTCAGGAGATCAAGGTTATCTGACACAACAGGATGGAAGTTGCATGAATGACAGTAGTGTGTTAAGGGGAGTTCGTCTGATTGTGAGATCATGAACAGTCCTTTTCTCAGTATTTCAGTCATAATGTTTCTATGGAACACATTTTTACAGCTTTAAATATTAGCAGCAACAGTGAACTATCTGCTCACTTTTTCTTTCTCCTCACCCCCTTCCCTCCCATGAATCCCCAAGACAGACTAAAGGTTTCTTTGGTCCTACTGTAAGATAGTGAATGCTTTTCATCTGGGGAAGATTAGGGGTGGAATGCTTTACCGTGAAGGAGTTAGCGTTCATGTTGCTATCCTGGATGTCGAACAGCATGACTGGACTCCGGGAGGAGCGGCCGTGGTAGTCGCTCTCGCTTCTCAGAGGCTGCGGAGGAGGAGGAGGAAGAGGGGACATGGATCAGGAGCCGCGGGGCAACAAGCAGTCCTATGGCCGCAGTGGAAATGTCCCCATAACCATGCAGGAAACATCAGGTCAATATGGTGTCAGTCATGACTTCAATCACTGAATCCACTACTGTAATTAAAAACTTTGACACTAAACACTTAGAAGAGTACTTCAAAACAGAACAGAACATTGTAATGTGTCTGCAGAAGTGCAGGAATAAAGCTATTTAAAGTCAGATATATTCCAACATACTGCAGTAACATGAGCAAAATCTATAGACATGTGGGATGGTTTAAAAGCCTTCAAATATTCTTTTATTTGCCCTCTAATCACATACCTAAGCTAAACTTCAATCTACAATCCAAAAGTCACAGGACTCAACACTAAGCAACACTAAACTACTTCACCCACAGAATACAAGCATTCTTTTGTCTCTTTACTGGAGTCTTCCTGGCATAAAAAATATTGTAAGTGCAAAGGTCACTCCAAACAAACTCTATCTTATATAACTTAACAGCTGCACTTGAAATCACGGCAACATTTTTACTCACACCATGCAAGTTCACTTCTCTTGTTAGCAACAGGCAATAAAACATTCCTTCTCACAAACAAGACACCTCCAGGGTACTTTGAAAAATGGTGCAAGTTAATAGCGGGCACACGTAAGTCTGCAAAAATTCATGGTTTGAACACTGAAAAACACAGTAAATTAGCAGAGTGCTTTTTTTTTCTTCAAACTGTTATGCAAAAGCAAAGGGAGATCTTGGTAGACGAACCAGTTTGGCAAAATGTCATGCCACTAAATCATATGCCTCTACAGTAGAACAGTGTCACTTTGTGACATTTTGAGTGCATTTGGATGATTGCCTTTGCTTTTGCATTGTGGCATCTGACACCTCCTGTTCTCCTAGTGAGAGCAGACATTAATCACAGCGCGCATCTGCTCACAACGTCCACAAACACGCGTCGTCTCATTCCATTGGGAAACCCACCACTGTGGGAGCGGCCCGGTTACGCAGAGGAGAGAACTCTGTGGCTTTGGAACACAGACCCGACCCGACCAGACCAGACCAGAGCAGACTCCCACCCAGAGCAAAGACCCAGAGCCAGAGCCTAACTTAGACAGCAGTGAGATGATGCAGCCAGGCAGTCACACACTGCTGACGTTAGCACACACCATGCAGCAGGTACCTCTGCCGGGCTATTGGCCCAGCTGCCAGGGGCCTCGCGTGGGGCGGAGCGGCCGCCCTCTGGGCCCTCCCTGTCCCTGTCCTGGAGCTCCCTCTCCAGGGGGCTCATCCCAGTCAGCCAGCCCTCCAGCCCTGCACCCCCACACGGGCTCAGGCTCCGGGACAGGCGCGGGGAGGGTGGGGAGAGCAGGAAGTCCTCACCCTGGGGTGGGGTGAAGGTGAGGAAGGGGGTGGCGGAGCTGGGGCGTGGGGGGTAGGGAGGGGGCAGGGGGGAGGCGGACGGAGAGGCCATGGGGGAGATGTAGTAGGGGCTGCCCGTGATGAGGGGCACCGGGGGGATGGGGGGGGGCAGGGGGCTGGCGGAGTGGGGCGGGGGCAGGTACTCCCCCCAGCGGTAGGAGGAGGAGGGCAGGGGGGGCAGGGGAGGGGTGGGGGCGGTGGGAGGGCTTGCGGCGGCCCCCATGGTGAGGGAGATCCACTCGTTGGAGATGGACTTGACCTCGGGGGAGATGGAGCGCGCTGGAGAGCGCGGGAGAGGGAGAGGAGCCGTGGTCAGCCGGTTACGGGGCAGCTGACCAGACCCAACCAGAAGCAGCCATTAAAATACATGGAGAAAGAGAGAGATGGAGAGAGGGAGAGAGAGAGTGAGGGTGAGAAACAGTGAAGAGTGGAAAAAAGAAATAATAGACTGACATGGGAAAATAAGAGGTCACAAGTTACCTATGAAAACAAAACGTTTCTAGAAAAGACTACATGAAATAAACAGAAAAATGAAAGAGAACTTCAGATGAAAAAGTGTTAGGAAACACACATCAATTTGCAAAATTTCAATGTGACATCCCTTCAGGACGCCTGGATTGTTCCTGTGAAGAAATCTCATTAACACCTGTCTGAGTGTCTGTGTGTGTGTGCGTGTCAGAATTTATGAGAGAGAGAGAGAGAGAGAGAGAGAGAGAGAGAGAGAGAGAGAGAGAGAGAGAGAGAGAGAGGAGTGTGTGTGTGTGTGTATATATACCTGTGGGGAAGCATTGGTGCTACGGTGTGGTGAGTGGCTGATGGGTGGGTCGGGGTAATCAACTCCATTCTTGACGCGGGGTCGTCTGTGCACCTCCACATAGGTGACGGGGAAGATGCCCTGCCGGTTGGTGCCAGCGATCTTCCCCTCATACCAGTTCTCATCCACACGGCGGATCAGGATGATGCGCTCCCCCTGCAGGGCAACACAGGAACAGCACTCACCATCAAAGCAGAGCACAACAGACACACACACGCGCACACACACACACATACACACACACGCTTCCTGCTACTGCCCATCGGGGGGATGGAGGACAACAGAAGATACACAACTCAAGAGTTAAGACGTTCTATTCTTTGTGAGTTGAATCTGTTGAATCCCCCCTCTCCAAAGAACAATCTAATCTTTCCTAATCTAACATCTATTAATCTTATCTAATCGAGCATTTCTAATCTAAATTAAACTCTCGCTGTCCACCATCCTTGTCCACACTCCTTGAGGCTATAATTTGCACAAGCGATTGTGAAATTGAAAGAGCGTTTGTTAAGTTCTGTTATGTACACAGAGTACACAGAACCGAAAACACTTGTTGGACTACTTAATGAAAATTCTCATAACTTTACATTGACATGGAAAAACACACAGAAGTGGTATAAATAATAATTAGTGCTAATTGATCCGTTCGCAAATCCATGATAGAAGTGTATGCCATGTCATTGTGAAGTGGACTCAGTCATGCTTGCCTTTCTGAAGGACATCTCAACAGGAGTGTCCCCTGTGAAGTTGAAGCGAGCCATGGCCTCTCCATACTCCAGCACCTGCACAGGAGCACTCTTCTTGGGGTGGGCCTTCTCTGTGGGGGGCAGGAGCTGGGGGTGGGGTGGGGGTGGGGGGTAGAGGAGGAGGAGGGGGAGAGATGTTTTATCTTCATGTGCATGTCTCTATGTGCTGGTCAGTAAGGAGGTCAATTTTCTCTTGAACTGCAAAACTAGTTTACCCACAGGTATCAATTAAGTAACCTGAACCTGAACCAACAGTTATGAACACTAATACCATTAGTGTTAGCCTTATAAGTGCAGTCATGAGAACATATGATCAGTTATGAATTCTAATGTCAGTAGTTATAAGCTTTTATGAATGCCTAATAACCCTTTATGAATGCATTTATAATGCTCTATGAATGCTGGGTTCATAGAAAGTGTTACCCACATGGTAAATATGACTATGAAAGCACTATAACCCTTTATGAATACTGGGTTCATAGAAAGTGTTACCAAAACTTTTTCCCCAACATTCTATCTCTGTAATCCAGCTTTCCAGCAATGTAACCACAGGAAGGGATGTCTTTCTCAGTAGCTAGAGGAGCTGCATATGTGCACCCACTGATAAGTCTTTTTTTTTACATCATATCAGCCTCTCCGTCCAGTGGAATAATTCCTGCTGTGTCTGTCTGTGTGTGTGTGTGTGTGTGTGTGTGTGTGTGTGTGTGTGTGTGTGTGTGTGTGTATGTGTGTGTGCCTGATAAGCTGCAATATCAACATAGGGAGGGGGAAGGAAATGAGAGAGAGAGAGAGAGAGAGAGAGAGAGAGAGAGAGAGAGAGAGAGAGAGAGAGAGAGAGAGAGGATGGCTGATGTACCTCCACGTAGTTCCGGGGGAAGATGCCAACTCGACCATGGTGCTCGCCCTCATACCAGTTCTGATCCACCTGCCGGTAGATGTACACAACGTCTCCCTTCTGAAATGGGAGCTCCCTATTGGTCAATGAGAGAATACAGGTGTGAGCTACAATAATACCTCAAACAAACTTAAGCCTCTAGTGTCTAGTATAGTAAACACATTAAATACATAGCAATTTCAAATAGTTAGTGATGAAAATAATTACACTGATAAAAGTGGATATGGATATTACATTCCTTTAAGTGAATGACTACAATCTGACTAAATACAACCTAAATGTAACTGTAGAAGCAAGCCTCAAACATGTTATATTACAAATGTCAATATTACTCTAATAAACTTGACTTTAGACTTACTTTAGTGTTTCTGCTTTGAAGTCAAACTTGGCCAAAGCTGGAGTTCTCTGCAGAGAATAAGAAGAACTCATTTGAGTATCAAAAGAGACATGGAATCCGTTCATGGCTCTGTGGTCAACCAGCACAAACATTTGTACAGACTGAATCTTAAATCTTTTGCAAACCCCTTTTTCTTCCGATGGCTTGAAGCAGGCTTGGGGGATCAGATAAGTTAACTCCAGCAAATCCATTCAAAACCGCTTCATGTTAATCTTCCCATTAAAAGGCTGCTAATGTATTGCTTGCTAAATCTCTCTAATCAACCCTGATTGATTAATCTAACTACTGATTTATTTAAATATATTTTTTTGGCAGGAATAACGCTTTTTTCACCGGTACAGACAACGTCAAGATAAAAGAGGAATTAAAGTAATTGACATCCCTGTTAGATTACAGACTCTATACCATTCTATAGCACTCCCCTTTGATCATCAGCCTGGCTCCATCGCCAGAGTAGAGCAGAGCCCACAGCACTGTAATCACTGTGACATTGTGTACTGCCCTGTTCCACAGGCAATATACCAGCAGTTTACATACATTAGGGGGGTTTAAAAAGGAATGAACGATTATGGACATGCTCTTAAACGCTGAGCCGCTATCTATTTCAAAGACCTCCTTTGAAGCAGCCCGTTTTGTACACACTGGGTGGTCCCTCCCATCCCTGGACTTTTAGCTAATCAACTGTTCAGCGTGGGCCAACCCAAATTCTTTTTTTCTCGCCCCTCACACCTTTTAACCTGCATGGGCCCGCTCAAGCAAAGAATGCAAATGGCCGGGCGCTTTATTTCATTATCAAGTTGGCACCGCTAACATGCCGCTGCGCTGCTCTGACCCTGACGTGCTCTCGCGTGTCTCCGCGTCCGCTTTTATCATGTGAGCTCACCGCATCCGTGGTGGCGGCCACTGCCCTTTCAGGCACAGCTCACATCCATTGAGAATATTCTAGCGATGGCAGGAATGAGGGACATGTGACTCAATGCTCCTGTCACTCAACTGCGACTAGGGGCCCTGCTACTGCGGGGGCTCACACATAAAAATCTGATACTGACAGGACGCCTCGCTTGACTGATGTCCCAGGCGTCACTTCTCCACTCTCCTCTCTCTCTCCGTCTAGCTCTCTCTTTCTCTGTCTCTTTTCCTAATCTCTGTCGCTCTCTCTTTTGCCTCTGTCTGAGGTGATCTCTATCTGTCTATCTTTCTTTCATGCATGTCTTAGTCTTTCCGCTCCTGTATGTGCAGCAGATGATTAATTGGAACAAACTGGTTAAACCTTAAACATAAACATAGCATCCTGGCATTCTGCTAGGGGACAGAGGGCCAACACAATGGCCGCCACTAGGCATGTAAATATAGAAGACTCCTCTGACAGAGTGGCACAAACATACTGAGAGGTGTTTACTCTGATGCTGCTTGCTGTAGTGCAGCTGGTGCCAGAGCCGTTGTACACGTCCAGTCTGCACTATTCCCACAGACACACACACACACACAGCATGTCAGTGATACATACTCTAGGGATGGCCAGGGATGCTGTTTGTACAGGGACTCTACTGATTGACACTCACGCATGAGAGCTTCCTTATGAAGACACTCACAATAACAGATGCAAGCATTCAACACACATGCACACACCCACACACACACACACACACACACACACACACACACACACACACACACACAGCACACACACACACAAACACACAAACACACACACACACAGACCTCAGGGCCGGATTTCCTCTTTTCCGAGTCGTTGATAGTGAGCAGGTCGCCGAAGCGGTCATTGGTGATAAACTGATGATGGGTCGGCACAATGCCTGCGTGTCGTCGTGAAGCTATATCAGCCTCTTCCTGCTCGCGCTTCAACCTCCTCTGCTCCTCCAGGATTTTCTGCACCCCACCCAACCCCCACCAAGCAGAGAGACAGGGGAAAGAAAGACAGGCAGAGGGGAAGAAGCCAGGGCAGAGAGACAGACACACAGAAAGAAACCGAAGGGAAGGAAAGAAAGAAAGGAAGAAAGAAAGATAGACTTAGCATTTTAGGCACCATTTACACACCAGCTAATATCAATAATAGCCATACACTGTATCAGCCCATATTACCAGCTTCAGAGAAAGAAGAAAAGACAAAGAAGAAAGAAAGAATGAAATGCACAAAGACACCCAGACAAAAAGAAAAGAGACGTCTTATTTGGGTAAACACTTCTCATTGTGTCAATGCAGTGTACTGCTGAATTTGGTTTTCACATACTGATCTGCTATGCTACATATAGCATGCTATGCGATGGACAGACCTTCAACCAAACAGCTGAATGATCCCAATGGTGTTTGCAAAGACAGAGCTGGATGCATTGTCGTAAGGAGACCAGTATGTGAAACCCTAGCCCAGTAGACTAATACTTTTTCTCAAATTAGCAATGAACTCCAACTCACATCTGTGCTCACTTACAGTAGTGACAACATATCTGTCTTCATTTTGTCAGAGAGCGCCTTGTCTGGATTATTGCATTTCTCAGTGATACACGGCATGTTCTTTGGGCAACGTGTGCCCTAAAATGGGGCGGGGAGCTTGGGGCTTGTTACATAAGCCTTACGAAAGAACTGGGAAGACAGTCAATCGCCTAGGGTGATGGAGTGGGGGGGGGTGTCTTACTTACCTCTTTGTCTCCGTATCTCCTGCGTGCCGCCTCATCGGGGCTCTCCCTAAGATCCGTCTTACTCGCCGGCTGGGATGAGTCGGAATCTGTACGGGAGGAACAAGTGGCAGCAGTTCTTCATCACTGTGTTTAGACTTCCACTAAATATCAGTGGACACTAGCACTTTGCCAAATACTCAAGTCCTTTCACACAGAAAGTGCTGTGATTAATGATATCATTACACACACACACACACACACACACACACACACACACACACACACACACACACACACACACACACACACAAACAGAAGACTCAAACACTGTGTCCTGTCATGATTCCAGATTTGTAAAAAAAAATGAGTGCTTTGTGCAATGACATTAAAAAACTGAACTGAGCAACTGCACAAACCACACAGATAGAAAGTGGAGTCATCGGAGGGCTTGAGAGACAGATGTTTTTCATTATAAAGACATCGTTTGTGAGAGGGAGTGATGAAACCAACACACTGGAATGAGCAATAACCCACAACATGTACACGTCATGGCATACACGTACATGTGATCACACTAGCTAAGAGTGTAGAAGATAGACATGCTATGTCTGTCGATGGAAGGCCATCTGAGTGTCTGAATGATCGAACAGGAAGAACACACACAAGCATGACAGATGAAGGAAACAAAGTATATGATACAGAGTGAGTAAAATGCAGTGCCGATCAAGACATAAGATTTGCATCTTTCTACATCACACACTGTTTGCCAACTAAGGCAACAACCCAGAAGATTACAGCTCTTGAAGAAAGACTGATTTAAAGGGGAACTGCACTCTACAGGTCAGTGCCCAATGCAGGTGCCGGTACTGGGGAACTAGTCCATCTTACTCTGCACCATAAGACACAACACCAGTAGGACTATGCTACTTTTAAGATCCACAACACCAGCAGTTGAACAGTTTTAGAAATCCACAACATAAATCAGATTTGAAGAACCAAAAGGTACAGCATTAAAGGTTCAGTAAGTGATTCTGTTAAAGGTGCAGTAAGTGATTCTGTTATTGTTTTGTTTTGTTCTGAGCTACAGACAGGTATCATTTATTTGGTTAATTAGTTAAAGTAGCCTAGTCTTTGGTGTGTCTGAAATTGTTAACAAGTGTTGGCAAACACGTCACAAAACATACATAAAATCACTGACTGTACCTGTAGAGTAGATCATGTGAAAGCTCTATTTTAGGCTATTTGTAGATCTCCTTGGCCATGGTTAAATAGAACTCTAATGACTGGGAACATTCTAATATCTTCTCTGAGCTCAGAAACTGATATGCATGTTACACATCTTACAGATTAACTTATCAGTTTCTCTAAGATGTTTCTGTAAAATGTGTAGAAGCATTTCAGTTTTTCAACTAACTCTTTTCACTACAGCTAATGACGGAATGAAGAAACACATAAAAAAAAAACCTCTTCAACTCATGAGTCATCATGCGTAATCATCCTGAAGGATGTGATGGCAGCCATGGAAATGGGACGACTAGAGGATGAGCCACCGTGAAGAAGAGAAACAGAAAATGGCGGTGGCGGAGGAGGAGGAGTGGTGTCACGGCGAGCGAGTCACACGCACGGAGCGGGGCGAGAGAGAGAGAGAGAGATGGAGAGGAGACGGCAGAAGTCATGATGTCAAGAGGTCACTCGGTCACAATGTGGAGCCAAGCAGTACAAACAAACACACACAGTGGTCGAGATGGCATGCCACACTAAATCAGACCAGACAGGAGCCTCCCACAGGTCAGCAGGGCCAGAGAACCACACAAGAATGTCAAGAGATGAAAATAACAATGAGTGACCACAATCACAGAGGTAAAAGTGTATGTGTGTATGTGTGTGTGTGTGTGTGTGTGTGTGTGTGTGTGTGTGTGTTCATGAACATGGCAGAGGGACAGAGGCGCCCCCAAGTCCTTTAGAAAATAGCCACCTCGCCGGAGAGGAGCCTCTGCCGACAGATGATTCCTGTTGCCATCCAAGCTGTCCCCATTCCCAAAGTCACCAGCACCCTCCCCCTCGGCCCCCTCCGTGGGTGAGCCCTCCCCGCTGCCCAGGCGATCAAACACCTCCAGGGAGGACAGGCGCTGTGGGATGAGGGGCCTGGGCGGCTCCAGGGCCTGGGTGGCCGACAGGGCGCCCGTCCTCTTGGCTGCCTGCTGGCCTGAGCGGCGCAGGCGGAAGGGTGCGGGGCCCATGAGGAGCAGGTTTGCGGGGAGCGGGTGCTGCCTCTTGTCCAGGGGGGAGAGCAGCTTGCTGGGCTGACTGCTACTGCTGCCGCCGCTGCCGGCCTGCTGCCTCTCGTGCCGGAGGATGGTGGTGAAGCGGGTGTAGGAGGCCGGGCACGAGCCTTTGCACTTGCTGGGCTTCAGGTGGAGGTGGAGAGGGGACAGGGGAGAGTGGGAGTGGTGCTGATGCTGGTGCAGGTGGCTGTGGGGATGCTGCTGTTGAGGCTGGTGCTGGTGGTGGTCATGGTCATGGTCATGGTCATGGTGGTGGTGGTTGTGGTTTGGCTGTGACTGTGGGTGGGGGAGAGAGTCCAGCACCAGGTCCTCCTCGCAAGGGGACGGAGGATCCAGAGCGATAGTGGAGCCGCTGTCCGTGTCGTCTGAATCGGCCCCCGCATCGGCAGCAGCGGCTGCAGCCCGAGCTGCTCTGGCTGCGCTGCGGAGTTCGAAACACGACAGGCCCTCCACCGGCTCACTGTCGGAGAGCGAGGATGTGTCGTCTGCGTAGTCTAGAGCCCTGGCCTGCGATGCGGCTAAAGGACAGCCTGCGGGGAGCGGGGACTCCCCAGACACAGCCAGGGACTCGGCCGAGAGAGCGGAGGGCAGGTAGCAGGAAGGGGCGTGTCCGTGGGCGGGGCTTTGGCCGCTGTGCAGGGTGGGCAGGGAGGCCGAGCGCACGGGGGCCGTGGCGGAGGGGGCCGAACGCTGGATGATCTGCTCGAACTCCGTCACGCGGTAAGTCACGGCATTGCGGGAAACTATGCCTGCCTCGCCCCTGCCACCACCTCCAGGGAGGGTGCCCGTCTTCTCGAAGAGCGAGGCCAGGCTGCGGACGCTCCCGTGGGGACTGGAGTTCAGGGAACACGGCCGCTGGATCTGGTGCATGTTCCGGTAGAGCGCTGAGAACTCCGGTGTGCTCCAGCGGTTCCTCTGATCTGTTCCGCCCTCTGACAGGCCGTTCACCTTTGCCTCTAGGCTTGTTCTGCCATTTTCCTTGGCAGCAAACGCCTCCTCCTCGTCCTCCTCCAGATCCTCCCTGCCGCCGCCCACACACCCGTTGGTGAGTCGGTCTGAAAACTCACCGCCTGGCCCCTTTTTTAGGGCCCCAAACACCTCAGTCCTTTCCTGGCTCTCCCCAGTAGGAGGCGCAAGTCTGGGCTTGAACTTGGAGGGGAGTATTTGGGGGATGCAGACTTTGGCAGCAGACAGGGGCTTCTTAGCCTTACAGGGCTGACCTAACGCACAACTGGCAAGGGCCGAGCGACTATTTACAGAGGAGCAGGGTGAAATTAAATAGCCATTCCCACCTTTTTAATCCAACGGGCAAGCATGCAGGATAACAGAATAAACAGGATATTAGATTGCGACAGCAACACATTGGCACATACTAAAAATCACAAAAACAAAATGCCAGAGTATTAAAGGCACTATGTGGAATACTGTATAAGGTCCAAGTTGTGTCGAATGCACTCTTCCAAAGGGCTCAGATGGATGGCGGCATGTACCATTTATCTATCGCTGTTTTCTCCACATTAGCGATGGTAGACACCAAAATGGTCACTTTCTAAATTGTTGCCATTTCTACATCATTATGGTCTGTTTTAAACAAAAAAAAAATAAACTCCACACAGTACCTTTAAAGCAACACAAATTTTCATGGCATTCCGTCGGTCACAACTCTTACAAACGTACACAACTCGGCAAAAAGTACACAGGTCCCAAGGAAGCAGCAAGGAGAAGGTGAAAGAACTTCAAAAAACACTCAGATCTTACAGCTCTCCCTGTAATTATGCATCTCTGAGGTCATAATAACTCATATAAGATTTAATTGCTGTTTAAATCGGGATCATTTTTATAGCAAGTACATTTCTTGGCTGAAGGCACCATGGAAAATACAAAACAACCAAAACAGAACCTGGCATGAAAAATGCTGTGGTGGGTATAAGCTGATGCCAATGTTTCCTCAACCCCCCACTCAAAACAAAAACAAATTGCTTGATTCTACTGGCCCTCAAACCCTTTTGCTTTCTGTCACACTCTAAACGACTTCAAGTGCTTCTTGCTCTCCGTGGAGGTCCCTGTGGCCAACACTGACACCGAGATAAAACACAGGGATGTAATGCTGCCTGTCTCCCATGAAAGTCACTTGAACTGAGCATTCACTGGCCAGCAAAACAAACCAGCCTGTCAGCTTAGGAACAAACAGACAAACCACAATATGCTTGCAGTGACAGAGGAAAGCACTGGACTGAGCATTGTCTGCCTGGACAAACCACCCCAAACAACAACAATGTCTGAGTCACATTCACTGTGCAATCCAAACCAATTACAAAAGACACACTTAGTTTGTGTATAGGATGCAACATGGCTATATTTAATTGTTTTGCTTAGTTTTTTTGTCTAAGGTTACTGAATGGCTTTCCTCTCTCTCTCTCTCTCTCTCTCTCTCTCTCCCTCCCTCCCTCCCGACAGTCCAGAAGACTATGAAATGTAAGACAGCTGGCTTAGGCATTTGGTGTTTTTTTTCCTGTGTGTTTTTACCAGGTCTGTAAAATAGATACGGACTTGAATGATGACAGACTGAAACTATTTTCTCTGCATTCCTCATCAGCCGGCACCCAGGCATTTCAGCGTAAGAGAAGAGAGAAACATAACTGATGTTCTGTTTGAGGCATATCCTAACACTTGCACTCAAAACATAAAATATGTCTTTGTTCACAGTTAACAAATAACAAATCCAAGTCCACTTGAAGTCCCAGCCCCAGCGTATGCCTACTATAAGCACATTATAAATCTAACCTCTGTGAAACACGAAACCTGCACGGACTTTCATGGCTGTTGACTTTTGTCTGACCCCTCTAAGAATTTCTCCAGCCAGGTTCATCTATCTCTATGAGGCCCGTTGGAAAAAACAGAAGTGAGTTGAGTCTCACAGAGGACAGGAACCATAAAAAGTGGGTTAGGCAGACATCACTAATGGCCAAAACAGACCCCTGCTATAATTAGTAGAGCTGTGATGAGCCAGAAGAATAATGTCTCCGCCTCAGCTGAGCACCAGGGGTGCCAGGACGGGGCTGCTTGCTTTTGTCTATCTGTCTGTCTGTCTGTTGCTATCAGGCTTTGTGCTGAATGCTCACTTTTGGCTGGCCAGATTAAGCTCTGGGGTCATCCATCCTGTCCCCTGCTCCTGACAGCCTACTCAACAACTGCAGCCCGTACCTTTCCTTTCTTTCCCCCTGACACCCCCCCACCCGACACACACACACACACACACACACACACACACAAACACACATACACACACACTTTGACATGCCCTTCCCCCAGTGGGTCAGCATATCTTCTCAGAGGGGTCGTGTGTGCTGGCATTCCATCCTCTGACCTCCCTCTGACAGTTGACTTCCTCATGCCTAACCACCCTTTGTATTGTGCTGAGTGTGTCTGTGTGTCTGTCTCTGTGTTTGTGTGTTTGTGTGGGCGCTGTTGCGTTCATATGTGTGCATACATGCATGTGTGTGTATGTGTGACTGGGTGTGTGTGTACCTGTATATGTGTGTGAGTTTGTGTGTGTTTACCTCACTCATCCCTGCCAACATTACCCAGGTTACCCAGCTGAAAGCCAGACCTCCTCAGCTATGTCTCCCCCTCTTCCTCCCTCTTCCTCCCTTCTCTCCCTCCGTCCTGTCTCTCCATCTTAGCCCTTTTTCCATCCTGTTTAGTGCAGCCCATCCACCTCTGTCCTGTGGAATACTCCATGGAGCCATGGCCTAAAGCCTTTAAAGCCTCGCTACTTTGGCTGCAGACAGACGCACGGACACACGGACAGACCCACAGATAGACAGACAGACAGACAGACAGACAGACTGCCAGACACAAGCAGCGCTACCTAATCCTGTCTTCCGCGAGGTAAACCAAAGACAGACTGGTTTTGCCATGGAGGACAGGTGGCTAAATGGGGATGAATCAGCCATGATGTTTTTTGCTTCTTGCCTTTTCTAGTGGGCTGCTGTGTTCAAATGGCATGAGATAAGCAGTGGGGGCGGGGCTTATGGATGAGAGCCAGAAAAAAAACCCCAACAAAGCTGACATGCAAATATGGAAGCACATGGATGGGGGGCTCAGAGGGATGAGTTGTGGGCTCTGCTCTCTCTCTCTCTCTCTCTCTCTCTCTCTCTCTCT
>JAODXP020000006.1:4705700-4775700 GCA_027497455.2 Sardinella longiceps | reverse complement strand
CCCTTCCAGGACAAACCTATTGAACCAGACACCAAGATGATGACAGGGGTGGGGGATGGAGATGGACACATGAGATGGTGGATGGGATGGGGTGTTGTTTAGACAAGACAGACAGTAAGACGTGGATGGTTGGTTTGTTTTAGTCTACCATAGGGAACAGGGCTGTTATGTAATGGCATGCATTATTTACGTCAAAACACTTTCACGTTGGTGACATGAGCGACAACTTACCACTTTCCCAAACTCCATCTCTGAAAAGAATCTATACCAAGGCTCATTCTCTAAATCTAGCTCCTCCGGGCTTATGTGCTGAGGCTATAGAGAGGGGGTGTGGCAACAAGGAGGAGGACAGAGAGAGAAAGAGAAGATGGTTCAGCACACACTTGACCAGAGAGCCACAAACACACACTGCATGAGAGTCTATGATGAAGCATGGCACGCCGCTCAGGAAATATTAGATGAAATATTTCTCACATCATATTCTCAGGAGGAGAGACAAAGACAAGGCACACATAGACCCGGTGTGCTGTGGCTGGACAGGACAGGAAGAGAAGAGGGACAGAAAATTTGATTACTGTCTTCCAACATGACCTCATGCCTGGGTGGGCCTGCTTTGTGTCTGATTCTCTCTCTCTCTCTCTCTCTCTCTCTCTCTCTCTCTCTCTCTCTCCTACAGCATATGCATAGCACATCCGCTATATTAACATGGAACAGCGCAAGTAGAATGAACTTTAGTTTGGTTAATTATTACATAATGAAAACACAATGAAGCAATGCCAGGTCATATTATTGACATGTGATGTAACTGGACAATGAGTAGAACGTCTCATCTGTAATTCTCTGCCATAAAGACTCAGTGAGTTGAGTAAAATCATTTTATTTTCAAAGAATGTGGGACACTAACAATTGCGTGCTTCATATTCTGCACAGTCTGCACATTAAAGTGCTTCCACTATTCCTCTTAAGCCCTGAGGCTTTGCATAATGACACTTTCTCTCAACAGTCTGGAGTGGCCATCTATTTTAGGTGATCAAAGAGGTCACAAAATCCCCTAAAAATAACAGGGAAAAGGAGAGCGACTGCTGGGAGAGGTTCACTTCCCCAAAAAAGCTACTTTGAGAGAGAGTGATCTGCCGCTGAGCTACCTCCCTGGTATAATTAGAGAAAGGAGGGCTGGGCGGGCGGGTGCCTGTCGTGGCCTGTTGTGCTTACATAGACTAACAGGGCCGCCGCTACTGCTACTGTTGCCACTACAGCCAGTGCTGCCAGTGCTGCCACTGCCGCTACCCTCGCTGTTCCTCCAGCTGGTCGGCGTCCAAAAAGGATGTGTAATCTGCCCCAAAGCTGGGCATAATTGAGTCACAGGCAAAACAGTGATTGCAGCATTATGTCATCAGATAACCACTGGCTGAATACAGCTCTTTTTCCTCGTTCTCTTAACCTCTCTCTCCAGTTGCCCGACACCCAGCAGAGACTGTGGCAGATGGACAAGAAGAGTGACCGGCAGTTACTGCCCACACACACACACACTAGCAAAACCTCATTGACATTGGTGGGAAAGGCCAGAGACTGAACTTCATTTCAAAAAGCCTCAGTTGAGTGACATGACAAGTCTATCGCAGAGTCGAAGCTGTCTCGTCCTTGCTCTCGTCTTTTGATTCTGCTTCCCTCCTGAAAATGGCTGTGGAATTGGGCCACTTCAGATGAGACGCACAAGGACGAGGCGCCGTTCCATGTCGTCAAACAATCGATGCAATCTCCAGGCTCACAAATGGAGCTGGCTGACCTCATTATATTGTAGCAACGTATTCACAATGGCTAACAATCACAAACTTAGGAGCTATTGAAAATGAACTAAAATGAAACAGACATACACTTGTGCCCCCCACACACCTAGAATCCTCTGATCATGGTGACGCTTAACCTAGTGCACTAAAACAGCCTGCTAATTTCAACAGAAGTAAACAGTTTGCCATAGACCATGCAACATAGAGATTTAAAGACAGAGAGACAGGGAGAGAGAGAGAGAGAGAGAGAGAGAGAGAGAGAGAGAGAGAGAGAGAGAGAGAGAGAGACGAAGAGAGAGTCAGAGAGAGACAGAAGAGGAGAAGAAAGTGATGGGATGAGAGTACCGTTCGCTCCCGCCTCAGCACAGATGATTTCCCTGGCTCATACTCGAAGATGCTCTTTGGCTCGGCACGATACTTCCTGGTGTCAACCTTCTTGTCAGGGGGTTCCCAGTCATTCCTGCAGGGGTATTTAGTACAGCGAGAGAGAGAGAGAGGGTGAGAGAGACAGAGATAGAGGGAGAGTGAGGAGAGGGAGAGAGAGAGAGAGAGAGAGGGAGAGAGAGAGGAGAGAGAGAGAGAGGAAGGAGAGTGAGCACACAGATCTCCATTGAGGAACGTCTCCATGGCAACTAATTTTTTTTGGGATGATATCTCCATCAGCGGAGTTTTGTCAGGCGGAGTTCCGTAGCCAGCGCTCAGGGCTGAGCCGTCCCTCCCTCCACACAGTCTCTCATCACATCCCACAATTCATCAGGAGACACTGATCAGCGCTTAATGAATCTCCACTGCTTACAGCTCTGGGGAAATGAGCTTTAATGAACATCAACTGACCTGCTTCTGATTGTCTAGATCTCACAACAGAAAACACATAAGCATAATAGTCTCAAAATGGGCATACTGGTGGAATGTATGTAATTACTATTTGTGAAGCTTTCTTTCGTAGTTGTAATTATCAACATTGTGAGAAAAAAAGAGGTTGACACATTCTTTTCCTTCCCCTCGGCTTCAAATTTCTGTTTTCTACTATAATGAAGCATGTATTATTTTCACAAGTGCCTTCTGTTTGAGCATTCACCCATTAAACCCTCCTCCCCAAGACACTGTCAAACACACACACACACACACACACACACACACACACACACACACACACACACACACACAGACCTGGATCTGCTCCCACAACAGAGGCCCTACCATCTGCCACTTCAACCAGATTCCCTCCTCCTCCTCCTGCTCAGCTTTCCATTCTTTCAGCCTTCCTCACCTGTCCCTTCCCATCCCTTTGTTCATTCAGCCCCATAGCAGCAGCCCCAGCCCCAGCCCCAGTCTCAGCAGCCCCACTAGCAGCCCCTCATTGGAACAAAGGTGTGCTATGAGTGGGAGAGGCCCGAGGGTCATGGCCCCGCACACAACACATCTCTAACCTGCTGCTTTAGCACGGATGTACTTGTGCTCAATTGAAAACAGCCTAGGTACATACATGCAGTTGAGGACATACTATTAATGTGTGTGTGTGTGTGTGTGTGTGTTCTGAAGCTCAGTAGGGATCTCTGAAGCATTCTAAATGAGTTGTGGGAAGGCGTTTGGAGGGCTTGTGGGAGTGTGAGAAAGTACGTACAATGTGTGTGTGTGGGGTGAGAGGTCAGGGTTCAGGGGTCACTGTTATCCTACTCTATTACAAAACACCCCATAAGAATGTCTTGCAAAAACACCCACAGACAGACACTCTCTCTCTCTCTCTCTCTCTCTCTCTCTCTCTCTCTCTCTCTCTCTCTCTCTCTCTCTCTCACACACACACACACACACACACACACACAGATGTCTCTAATAAGATGGTCATGTGTTGTCATGCGATCTCCAGCTGGGACTACTGTCATTAACCCCTTATTTAATCTGGAAAAATTGTCTTCAAATGCCCCATTTAAAGGGGTCATATTATGCCTTTTTCAAGCTAACTTTTTAGCTCTAATGGTGAGAACAGGCTGTTTTTCGTGGGGGCGTGCACCAGGTAACTAACTTTCTACTGCAGCAAACACATTGCCTATGACAGGCTACCCCTAATTGTTCAATTAATACATTTTCATTGTTCTCAGCTGCAAAGTGGCTGCCAACGTATCCACGTTTTCATTATCGCAATTATCCATTCTCATTGCCCTCAGCTGCTTAAGTGGTTGCCAATGTTGTGGAACCCCACCCACTTTATCTTGTGACATACGTAGTTAGAAAAATTCTAAACAGGTGGTTTAAGTACACAGCAGTTGAACAGTTTCTAACAGTGTAAATTGGCTATCTTAACAATTGAAGCTTTTAAACAAACTTACAGTGTGTGTAGACACAGTATAGACCCAAGAAACACATTCAAAAAATAAAAAGTGATTTTTTTCCATAACATGACGCCTTTAACACAAGTAGGCCCTACAGTAGGCTACCTCTCAGTGGCTGGCTTGAGGGAAGATGTTCTGGATGGCACAGGAAGCTTTGCTCCAGAACTGCCCTCCACTGGACTTTTAGAGACACTCCTCTCTGCAACACAGTTTAGAAAAGCATTCAACAGTCACTATGTGAATCTAATAGCAAGAGCAGCAGTAGCAGCTAGCAGACATAACACTGTCTGTTTGATAAAAATGGAGCTCAACTGAGAAAGAGTCGCTCACCTTCATGAACATAGCCATACGAGGGGTCGTCATCTAGGGAGGAAAACACATCATGAGTAAAAACTAATACATGAGTGCAAAGTAAAGAAATATACTTAAAAACAGCAATTTCTTTTTAGATAACATCATCATTGTATCTTGTTTGACTGTCTTTATGGGTTTGTTGCATCAGATAGCAGCTCCTGAGTGATATGATTGTCAGAGAGTATTCTGCCCATGTGAGAACATGTATAAAGCATTAGCAGGGAGGGCAGGGGAGTGAAAATGGACTGGATTAGCATGCCATGCATAGTGCACATTAGCAGCTCATCAGCTAATTCTGAAGCAGCTTGTTTACATGTTTAAACACACCAGTAGGGGGCAGTTTGCTGTTACTCATATCTCTCTCTCTCTCTCTCTCTCTCTCTCTCTCTCTCTCTCTCTCTCTCGATTTTATTAGGCATCATAAAAACAGAGGCTGATCTTTCACATACCATCCCACGTAGGTATGCAAGTAATGTTAAAAAGTTCCATCTGTGACCGTATTATTTTACAGGACTGTTGCTTCAGTACTGTTTGCACCCACACAGAGATAACTAATATTATGTGGAAAATGACACAAAATATGAAATGACAAATGATATAACCATCACAAACATTCGTCTCTCAGGAACTAAACTACTTACAATTTTCATTTCACAATATCTGCATTCTGTGTGCTATTTCTGTTTTAATTTCCGTTGCAGTACATTATGACTGTTAGTGCTGTGCCATGGCCAGAGCAGAGGAAAGGGGAGGTTAACTGACTGCATGCTGAAGAGGAAGGGAGGGGTCAGTTCAACAACTCAGTTTGATGTCAGCAGTCCAGTAAGTTCCATATTTCAGTCACTGCAGACAGGGAGGGAGACACATGCAGTAGGGCAGGCCTGAGCAGTGAGGGCGTTTGCAGAGGGGTGAGGGCAGGGTCACTGTCAGTCGCAATGACACATGCATGACTGGCGTTAATGCAAGCCTTCATGCAAATAAAGGCAATTATTATGTTGGTGTTGTTCCTTACCTAGATGGATGTATGGTATGGCATGGTATCTATAATGTTGTATAGTTTCTAAAAATGTTTATGTGGTTTCACAGGATCAACTGGCATGACTAAAGTAAAGACAGATATTACTGGTGTAGTCAAAACTAAAACATATGATAAATGTCAGAGGAAGAGGAAGAGCTCTCTTTCCTGACGAAGTACATCTCCATCATCTACAGATAAGTCATCTTTCACAGAGGGCTTTTTAGTCTGTCATTCGTGTATGGACAGCAACGTTAGAGCCAAAGTCGCTTTCAAAGGCCCGACTCAGAGAGACTGGATGGAGCATTAGACTGCATACTCATCCAAATCGATTCTCCGCACACCTTTGTGAATAAAAGATGGTCTCTGTGGTGACAAGGGAATAGTCCTTCCATTAAGCACAGCTGGAGAGGGTGATTGATTGCTTGCTCTGTTGATGGTCCTTGGCGTTGGGGGGACATGAAAGGCTGACTGTAACCACTTCCCCAAGCAGACCAGAAGGCCATAGATTGAAAATGTGGGAATGTGTTCACCTAACTTGACCTTGAGTCAGAAAACTCTCTGGCGAAGACCAATGAAAGATTGCTTTTATTATTAACAAATACCTAATAATAAATAACCTTAAACTGAACCATCAGTCATGTACATGTTGGGGGTTTTAAGTGTCACAGGTAGTTTACAGCTAAAAGTAGCATTTATGGATGTTATATGGGCACATTGTAGCTTTGCTGCTACACTGATGCCCTCTAGTGTTTGGTAAATGACACTGCATTAGGCAGACCTTGACCTGAACACAATAAACATCAACACCCAAATAAAATATGTCTTGTGGTTTTCTAAAATTATATCTAGTCTGTTAAAATGAGCACAAGCCAAGCCGTTAAAGTACTATAACTGAGTTATAGTAGATGGCAATGCTGCAGGTTAGCAGAATGTATTAGATTGTTGTAACTCCTCTTAGTGGCTACAGATGAGCAGGCTAGCGGTACAGCTCAGCAGATGGAGCAGAGACTACTGCAGGGCCTTCATCTGGGTATACCTCGGAATCTCAGCACTGCTCTCTCATTGCTTTCAGGGAAAACATACGTGGGGCGATAGGGATTTTCCTCAACAGGTTCTGAGACAGGTGCAAAGACACAGAGTACAGGCAGACAGAAATGGACACACACATATACACACACACACAGTCGGACGCAGTGAGGCATAGAGCAGATACAGGTGCAGAAACACTGCCATAACCCAACTGGCGAGGTGCACGAGTGCTACAGAAGGTTCTAGAGAAAGACCAGGCTATGACTATGACTGATGAGGAGGCCCATTTTACCTGGAAGCCGGTGAATCTGCTTGAACATGTTTTTGTACCAGTCCTTTGATTTCTCTGTGTTCTGGAAAAGAGTGGAATCAAAAACTCCTTCAGTAGGCTTTTTGCATTCACTTGTACAGCAAATTTGTTTTGGAAGAAGATGATTATGATTTTACATAATCATTCTTGTAATGTGAATATCAGCATACTGCAACAAAATGCAAATATCACAACAATAAAATCAAGCTTGTGAATTCAATAAGGCTCAATGATAGTGACTCATTGGCTCCTACAACAAAAGAACTGGCCCTATTTGGACATTTCCTGTGACTCTCCTCTGTCTTACCCTTATAGGAGGCCGGGGCTGCTCTGGCGGGGGTGAAGTGGGGGCGTACTGAGTCATCCTCATCATCCCCTGTCGGCCGTCCATGTCAGGCTGCGTGTGAGGGGTCTCAGCAGGGCCACCCACGGGTCCCTCCACCCTCTCCTCTGGAGCCCTATCACGCTCTGGTGTAGGGTCTGACAAACACATACACAGACACACACACACACACACACACACACACACACACACACACACACACACACACATACAGTTAAAAACGCAGAAATATAGCTAGCTGCAAAAAAAAACACCAATATCCAGCACCGGTCCAAAATGGCCCTCTCCATGAAGGATGTACAGTACCAATCACACACGTTTCTTGGGACTTGGGACTAATACTAATGGAAATCTGTTAATGGGGGATTAGATGCTAACAAATCCAAAGAACTGCTAAAAAAGAATGCTCAAAATAAACCACTGACTATTCCCAGACAACCTATTATTTCCCTCATATGGTGAGTTAGTAACCCCTCTGGCTGGGTTGGGCTGGGCTGGGCTGGCACTGTGAGCTCCTGCAGCTGTACTAGCAGTCTAGCTATCTGAGCAGTGTGTTGGCCTGGCAGTACAGGGAGAGTGACAGAGACTTGGGCTCGCTCCACCGCTTTCCAAACAACTCAGCATCTTCCTTCCTTCCTTGGCCTTGGGATGGAGATGAGCATCTCACAAAATGAGCATGTGTCCGATTCAGCAATTGAAGTCAAACTCAGAGGCTGAGTTATAGGTGAATAAATGGCTTTGGCTCATCAACACGAGGCCGGCCCACCCACCCCACTGACGCTCAGAGTCTAATTGGACGGATGATTTTGGCTGCTGTTTCCAGCATCTATCTAAAGACTGTGGACAAGCACACAGGAGTGAGTTATGAAACAACACAGAGGGTGGGGAACCCATGAGGTTTGTGAGCATATGCTCTGTGTGTGTGGAATGCAAACCACAACACTTAAAACTGGTATAGATGTCTGGTATAGATGTCTTGTATAGATGTCTTGTCTGTCAACTTTGTGTATATATGTTTGTCTTGTACTTATTGCTTTGTAATGCTCGTTTTTAACGGATCCCAGGAAGACTAGTGAAATGCAATTGCATTAGCTAATGGGGCTCCTTAAATAAAACATAAAACATAAAACATAAAACACTTAAAACTGGGAAGCAAGTTACAAATATTTATATAGAAAACAAGATGTCTTATATTTACTGCAAATATATGTGCGGTAAATACATGTACAACATACAACATGGAACACAAATAGACAAATGCAGTACAGACACCAAACAGACAGAACACAGACAGCACCAAACACAGACACCAAAGAAGAAAAGACAAATACAAGTCCAGAGCAGCACACAGACATGCTGAGAGATTCGGAACCCTGGAAGAACATTCTGGCATTATTCACCCGTGCACAATCACAAATACCATCACCAAAAATGATCAGCTCACATTAGGTAACAGAATGAGCATTTAATGTCAAATCCTTCTTGAAATTCAAGTTACACTGCGAACGAATGCAATCTGTTGAAAATATGACTCCGCATGGTGCAAAAGAAAAATCCCTTTCTCCAGAATATCATGCAAATCCATGCCACATTTATGCGCTGGTCCAATCTATCAAGCCAACAGCAAACAGTCATGACTTTATGTCAGATATTACTGTATCTCAGGTCATTATTATTTAGCTGATGTGCCATAAACACGAGAGGAATGTTACGTTGTAATATTGCTATAGAAGGAGCTCATTTATGAGAAGAGAACATATTTTCTGCACTTGGAATCTAGTGAGCTGGGGGATTTAGTGTTTCTGCCGAGTGCAGAAAGATACAAATTTCTGACTGACAATGTGTTATTTAAAGCAACAATGTCAAAAATGCACAAAGGCTTCAATTTCTCATTTGCTGCTATAGACACAGAAAGAAATCGGTAACGATTTGACAACAGATTTGAGGATTAAAAGGGATAGTCAAGTTTGATCAAAGGATTTCTCAGCATGTTTGCTGAAGGCTGAGAAGAAGGGAAAAAGAAAGAAAGAAAGAAAGAAAGAAAGAAAGAAAGAAAGAGGGTAAAAAAGAACGGATTAGCTCTGAGAGGATAGGGAGAGGGAAGAGGACGGGGAGAATCATAACCAATCATCAGGATGGACATCAAACCTTTAACGTCATACCTGCCACATCATACTGATAGTGCCTGTGCTGCTCTGTGGTGAGAGAAGACAGACACAAGCACAGATGCAATCTAAGTAATGCAGTAAAGCCAAAGCAGCACAAGAGCCAAACCTATTAAAGCAGCCAAAGGGCCTGCCTGTCTGTCTGACTGTCTTCCTGTCTGTCTGACTGTATGACTGTCTGTCTGTCTGTCTGTCTCTCTATTTGTTTGTTTGCCTTTCAATCAGTCTGTCTGTCTGTGGACATCAAGAATAACATAAGATTCCGTAATCACTCAGCAGTAGCCCTGGGCTTTAGAAGAGAAGATGGCTAGCTGGGCTCAGCTAGGACTGAACAGAGACACATCACAGAAACCCTCAGCTCAGCTGCTCTGCTAAACATGCCTTTGGAAGCAGTGCTTTAGTGATGAGATGCTCAATAATGTGCTATTGGGGAATGATGGCTATGGAATCACAGCCAAAATATCTGGATATTTGGGGCATTTGGTGTATCAGTTAGCATAATAGGTAAATATTAGGGAATTTTATTTGAAGGTGTCTATGAGTAACACAAGCCTGTCATTAGCATGATATGATATGTGTCATGAGCAACTTTGGCAAGTTTATGATGTCATTAAGATGTCATTAAGTGTCATTCACTTTTTTTGTCATGTAAAGTTGGCACTGTTTGGGGTGCAGACATAACACAAACCAATTGACACTAATGACAACTGTTGACAATGATGTTCTACTAATATCCATGATATGTGTCATGTCATGTTAAGTAATGACATGCGCATGTCACTCTCATGTATACACCTGCAAAATAAATTCTTACCTACAGGAGAGATTTTAATGATGTATTTATTTAGAGAGTAGACCTTCTGGCCACTTGTTAAAAAATCAAATTCAACAATATTGGGTTGTTAAAGTCTTATGATTGGATAGTGTTCATCAGACAGAAATGGTGCAGCTTTGGCAACTCTACCCTGTGGTGAAGGAAAAGCGGGTCGCACTGCAGTACTTTGACAAACTGCACACCAGAAGGCACCAGAAGGAAAAAAATGTCTGTTCCACCTCATGAAGGATGAAAGGGAGCAAGTTTGATGTCCACAGCAAGTGAACCCGGAGATGATTCTAAGTGATGGAAATACTATGTAGGCATAAATATTTAAAGAGTGAAGAGCCTGCAACGCTGTGCGGATGCTCAGCGCTCTACAGAAATAGGCACTTGAGGCCGCTCCATAAATCAATTTCCACTGTGTCCCAGTGCAGTGTTATTACAGAGCGTGTAATCCAAATTATACACAGGCTGTGGAGAAGACTACAGAATACGGAAAGACTGCGGAGAAAGCCAACACATCTTGTATATAGACTCATAATCTTACAAATGTAATACAAAACTTGCTAATTTGTTTTGATTAGCTTTCATAAATTAGGCATACTGTATGTGTATTAGGTTTATATTTTTATATGACATAATTTATCATCATAAACACCAGCTTTACCGTGTTGCCTTCCCCCTGGCAGCTATCAGAGCTATCTGAAGTGAAGATGTCAACTGTCAGAGTCTAAATCATCTAGAGATGGGTATAGTAGGCATGGCAGAAACAGGCAGCACCAAAGTTCTCTGAATTCTCCCAGATTAGTTTACCCACAGGAGTCCTCCAGTTTAACTGCATGAAATCTTCTCCATTAAGCCTGCCTAACATGCAGTTTCTCATGTATGGGTTTAACCGTGTTCTAATGTTCATCTCAGATGACACTACATAAGAGATCCACAGGCTCAAGCATAACCAGTGCAGCACGGTGAGGTGAGGGAGCTTCTGGGACTCTTCCTACAGTCCAGCACTGCTGATTTGATCTCATTTGGCCATCAGTGCCTTTCATTTTGTTATTGGGCTGATTGCACAATCTCTTTCACCATCTCACCCTTCCATTTGCACAACATTTAACCATTTCAATCCAGCGTAACGCATCTCAAGCCCCTTCACGCTTGTTACAGAAGAGACAACTTTAATACGCAACAGCACAGCGTGAATATCAGAGCACGGCTCACCATCACATAACTAGATTATGTGATTAGACACTTAGAGAGAAAGGAAAAAAGGAAGCAGGCTTTTCATACAGCCAGCGACGCCTGCACCCATGAAATTGATATTTGATTCAGTGGCGTCTCGGCCAGCGTGTGGCCTACCTCGGCTGTGCTGCAGCAGGACAATGGTGGGGTTGACGGAGGTGGTGGAGGGGTAGCTGGAGGGGTAGGCAGGGACGCTGGCTTTGGTGCTAATCTGGGGTTCAGGATCAGGGTTGGGCTGGCGAGAGGTCTCGACTATGCTCACAGGGGTCTTGGCCTGAGAGAGACAAGAATGAGTGAGAGACAGAGAGAAAGAGAGAGAGAGAGAGAGAGAGAGAGAGAGAGAGAGAGAGAGAGAGAGAGAGAGAGAGAGAGAGAGAGAGAGAGAGAGAGAGAGAGAGAGAGAGAGAGAGAGAAGTATGAGTCTAGGTTCCAGAGACACACTATAAAACTGTGGTCACAAACTGCGTGGGTCTATTTATAAAATGCTCCTTACTATGTTTTTCGTAACAAATAATTCCTCCTTGCAGACATGTATCACAGTAATATACTAATAGGCAGTGGAGATGGTGAAGAAAATGATTTTCATTTCATTTTGTTTTTGTAAATACTCTGGATAATGACAACAAAGTGAATAGCTTATCAACTTAAGACATAACAAGAGTTCAGTCTAAGAAAAGCTACATAAACTGTATTTAAGGGATAATACTACTTAAGCATAGCAATTTCCACTCTTCCCCAGACTAAAATGCAGAGCCTTTTATCTCTCTAAAAACAGTTGTTATGAATTCATGGCATGACTTGCAATGAGCCATTGCTTTTCAAATGATGTTTGAGCCTGACGGTCCTGGCTGTTTGCAATGGCAAGTGTAGACACGAGACAGAAAGGCAAAGTGTGAGGGGTGTGTCATACCTTGAGAAATGCGATGTCGTTCACTAGGGGTGGATCGGTCACCAATCTGTAAATTCCATCCTCTGTCGATCCGGTCTCTGATGCGTTGCCGTTCACTTGGCCAAGAAAGCCACCTGTAAGCGATCCAACAGCAAGCCTTTTAAGTCCAGTGGGGCATTCAGAACCACTGCGGGTCCCACCACAAATCAGGGCCACTGAACAGGGACAATAAAAGCACCTTTACTTGGCAAAGCCCTTCTTGCTTTAGCAGGCCAGAGGCAACTTCACTGAGAGCAGGAGATGGGGGGGGGACTATTCATCCTCAATTAAAACCAATCGCCTATCAACTGCTGCCAGGAACCAAACACTTCCCATAAACCATCTGAGACGGAGAAAATGCTAATTTCCTTAGAGGGGAGGGGGTGTGGGGGTGGCGCTGGGGGTGTTGAGAAAAAAAGAAAAGGGGAAAAAAAAAAAAAAAAGATTCTCTCACAATCTGTGAACTCTGCGTCCAGAACAAGGCATCCATTCAGGGCCACTGTAAGGGGCGTTTGTTCCAGTGGCCTTTTTCCTCGGGCACAACAACAATTAAAGCATCTCCCCACAGGGCCTGGCCGGCAGCCATTCCGGCTCTAATGTTCCGAGCGCAACAAAAACGGACCTGCAGTTGTGGGGGCCCAGAGTTCCACTGCTCAGAGTGGGTGTTTCGGGGACAAGGGGGGTCTTTGACAAGCACACTGCAAATATGAGTGAGTGTTCCATGTGTTATGCAGAAAGCTATGCCAGGCAACACAACACACTAGAAAACATAGCAGTGGAAAAAACTGTGTCTTTTTCATTGTCTGATAGCTAAACACACTCCAAAACACACTTCACTTGCCTCTGGTGCACTTTAAAGGATAGGCCTAAGGTACTTCATTCTCTCTTTTTTCCTTGGTTGTAAGATAGAAAGTTTAACTGCACACATTCTCTCTTTCCTGAATTTACTACCTGCAAGAGCTCAGGGGTTTTGCACACTCTTCCACATCCAGAGATCCCCATCTATACTCAGGGAGCTCAGAGCAGCTATATTTCAGCAGCAAAACACCCCCTAGTGTCTCCCTGCCTTCCTTATCTGATTTACAGGCAGTGTTGAGCAGTAATATAGAACACATTTAGCCCATCCAATATGTCCCCAGCTCCGTGTACATTACCTACAGCTTTTGCCCTGGATAACCTCATGTTGCCTTGCAATACAGTACGCCAGTCTTCCTCTACTGTATGTCAAACTGGCCAAGTTCACTTGCATTGCAAACAATGTTGCAATTATTTATGGCTTTGTTTATTTATTCAATGCCCGCGCAATAACACAACAACACCATTAACCTTTTGCTCCAATAAACAGGCTAACTGATCTCTTCCCACACAATAAGTGCAGCTACTCACTTTTGGCATGCTCCCCGGCGGGCTCTTGGCCGATGCAGTCGTCGTCAGTGATGTGGACCAGAGTGGCGCGGAGCGTGACCGTCCCTTTGCCTTTGCACACGCGGGTGGGGTCTAGCTCTGCCAACCCCACGGGTCAACACACAAGCAGACACACACACACACACACACACACACACACACACACACACACACACACACACACACACAGAGAGACACACACACACACACAGAGACACACACAAACACAGAGAGACACGTGAGGGAATGTCAACAAGCAGTTCCGTTTATGGGTTCATCATTATTTACTGTGGCTGCTGTTTAATGCAACATGTGGGATGCCTAGAGGCATAGAGGCAAGTCTGGGCATTCTTTCTGGGGTTACCTGGAAAATCATTGAGGACTGCACTGGACTATGCTGTGTCCATTTCAGTTGTCCTGTGTGTTTCTTTTTCATTTTGCATTAAAGCACATTTTAAAATGCCACGATGAGCATAGCCCAATAAAAGACATTACAGTTAATGTTTTGATATGATCCTGTGTTTTCATTTCATTGAGGACACATCCTTCCCAAACAGAGAAAACTACACACACTCTACTGTACCCAGCTCTCATTCAACTAGAAGCTCAGTCAATTCATTTTAAAATCAGCCTCTAAGAATGCATCATTACATTGCAAGCTAAAAATGCATCATTACATTGCAAGCTATTTGTTCCTTTATGATAACCCTACATGGATCATGTAATGTAGTACGCTATAAGGTGATAATCAACTGATGCTAACGTTGTAATTGAGTGTTAATGGGGAGAAATCAGTGTGGTAATAACAGCCTTGTGAGTTAGTAGACACTCCCCATAGCTGTGGTACACTGGAATACAGTAATCAACAAAATATGCTATGAGTGCTCTGAAAGCCACAGACAACAGCCATCAACAACAGTCAATACCAGTCTATCCAGCTGAATGAATAAATCCAGAGTCCATGAGTAGAACTACATACTACAGTCAATATTAAGGTATTCCAAGGACTTCACTATTTAAGTCCATTTAAGAGCTTCTATTGCTAACAACAATTTTATAAAGTAAACTTTGCCATACAGATTTCTGTCACTGATAGTAAACCTTGGAAATTTCCATCATTGCCTCATATTTCAGACTTCGTCATACACAAATCACATCATCAATAACAATTCACATTCATCCATCAACAGCAGCTTTTCAATGAGGAATCAGCTATAGCATAATCTCAACATTGTCCGTAAGCTTCCAAAGGCACTGAAGAGGAGCTTGTGTGGCCCTGTGTCTCTGTGGCTGCACTGATGTGAAGAGTGGAGGACGTGAGTCTAAGACTACGGGGGAGTGAGAGGGGAGAGGAGAGGAGAGGAGAGGGGAGGAAAGAAAAGAGTGTCATCAGACCTCACCTGACGGCATTAGCTCTGGGGAACTCTTCATGCTGGACACAGGGGTCACTCGCACCGCAGACACCGTGCGCGGCCTGGACAAGAGTGGACCAACTGCCGAGGAGAGAGAGAGAGATAAAGACAGAGAGAGAGAGAGGAGAAAAGTGGTTTACCCAGAGCGTAGCTTACTCTAATGTCAAAAACACATATGGCTGTGGGACACGCCTCGCTTTGGGTGAGGCAGGTTGCATGAGCAGGTTCTCAGGGATTTAGGTGTGTGTTTTCTTTACACGCTAACAATGTAATACTTGCCTGCTTTGACTAAGTCAACTACAATTCCCCTGACATAGACTTCCCATCTCCCGACCAAGATGCAGCTAGATTACATAACACCCAGAACAGCCAGACACAGGTGCCTTTCCTCTAAGGTAAAGGGCCGGCTTCTTCTAATAACTCATCATTTGCAAAATAAAAAAAGACACAAAATGGCATTTTACTCCTCCTAAAATGGAATTTAGCTTTTCCACAAACCTGCATTTAATATACATAGTTGGTGTGAGAGTTTGTCTCTATACATTCACAACATCACTGCTTGGTCACAAAGTGCAAAATAAAGCCTAGATAATGACGGGAGGAGGAGCCCATGATCATGAAAGAGCATTTGAGACACTCAGCCAGCAGCAGCAGTGAGATAGCTAGGGAACTTCACATGATGCTGCAGCTGAGTCAAGCACTAGCAGCATACAAATGTATCTCTATAGGCTATTAAAAGAGCATTGCTATGTGCTGTGGCTATCAAAAGAGCAATGCTATGTGCCGGGACTGTTGGGGACATTATTGCCAGTGAGACAGCCTTTGTGAGATACACAATACAGAAGGCATCAACATCAAGGCCGACAGGGATGGGAAGCGAGAGTGAAGCGAAAGGACACGGACAGCACGGAGAGGACACTGATGTGTGGCATGGAAGACAGATGGCGACAAGGAAGGAAGAGATCTTGATTGTGTATGTGTGTGTGTGTGTGTGTGTGTGTGTGTGTGTGTGTGTGTGTGTGTGTGTGTGTGTGTGTGTGAGACCGAGTGAAAGATCCAGGGGCCTGGCTGACAGGACACAAAGACAATGCGAGAGTGGACAGTGGGGTCAGTGTCTCCCCCTCAGATGCTGTAATCACTATGACAGCAGGACAATGGAGCAGCATCCTTTAGGCCCTGAGCCAGATCACTAGCACAGTAGCACATGCTTTCTTTAGAAATGGAAGACTATTGTGAGACTGCACACATATCCCACTTTTAGATTCAGGCCCGTCAGCAGAATGTGTGTGTGTGTGTGTGTGTGTGTGTGTGTGTGTGTGTGTGTGTGTGTGTGTGTGTGTGTGTGTGTGTGAGAGAGAGAGAGAGAGAGAGAGAGAGAGAGAGAGAGAGAGAGAGAGAGAGAGAGAGAGAGAGAGAGAGAGAGAGAGAGAATGAATTCTCACATTGAAACACAAAAGAAAATGATGAGAGTGATGCCAACTGATGAAGTCTGATGCACACTACAACACATGGACAGGTACTGTACAGTGGCTGCGTCTAAACGGAAAACAATGCTGCCTGTGAAGGCAATGTTTTGTGGCAGCAAGGCATCAAGGCAGATAAAATTAAATTCTGCCTTCAAAAGTACCTTCATTTTGCCCGATAAACAAAAACACAGCATTCTATTTACATACAGTATCTAGCATTTGGCCTATTTTGGCTAAATGGCGCCATCCTTGGGCAACCACAATGGAACTAGAATTGATTTGTGATAGTTGACATCACATAAGCTTAGTTCTAATTTGACTACATTTTAGAGCCTATTTCTAAATTCAAGATTTACAAGCAGGGCAACACCATGTATTATGTTCATGACACCTCTTTAGCCATACAAAAGCTCTCTTAATTCAATAAAGCCAAAGTAAAAATGCTTTTCTATTTCTATGTCTCCTTGAGAAGCTTTACTGATGACAAATGCCCAACAGCAGACTTACTGTGTTCACCTTGAAAACTCTTAGCGCCCTCTGCAGGAGAGCCCTGGAACAGACAGACAGAGAGAACAAGACAGAGGAGAGACTGGAATTATGACAGCAGTGACAGGAGGAGTTCCTCTGCTAATCCATATCCATCAGGATTTGTTATTCTTGGCCACACTTCCATAACACAGTGTGATTAAAAATGCACAGCTTGTCCACACACACACACACTCACTCACTCACTCACTCACTCACACACACACACACACACACACACACACACACACACACACACACACACACACACACACACACACACACACACACACACACACACACACACGCCAGGAGAAAAGGAGGAGATGGAGGAGGACAAAAGTGTAGAGTTCAAGGAATTAATTATACTATGTAAAATACAAAGACAATCTAATCAGCACAATCATCATAACCTCTAGAAAAAAGAATAATATGCTGTATAATTTAGTAAATAGTGAAATGAAAAGGTTGAATAGACAAAGCTACTCCAGCACTTTCTATAACAAGTCCATCCAGTACTAAGGTTTCAGGACAATCATTTTAACATGCAAGGCGTGAATGTAGTCATACATAAAAGAGATGATGACCTCCCGCATCTATCTCACTAATGAAGACAGAGTATCACGTCACTGCTTCCCGTTTCACACTGAAACCAGATACAAACGGCCAGACAACTTCAGAGGGAGAGAACATGGCGAGGAGAAAGAGACCTACAAGCTGGGAGAAGCCAACTTCAGCTTACCCTCCCCCCTGTGACCCTACACAACACAGCACAGCCCGTTTCCCAAAAGCATAGTTGCTACGCTAGTTGTAACTTAGTTAGTTGGCTATGGGAAATTGCATTGCAACCAACATAGTTGCTAACTAAGTTAGCAACTATGCTTTTGGGAACAGACGCCTGCACAGCAGCACAGCGCAAAGGACTGAGGGACTGTTCATTTAGGCACGCCATTTTTTTTATATAAATCTTATTGCGCTGAGTTCAGTGGCAGCATAAAGATTGAAGTGTCTCTTCTTAAAGCAAGCACCAGCTCAAACACACTGATATATGCATGTGCTTGTTGTTCCAGATGGTTCCAACAGGATGGGATGAGAAGGCTATCAAAATGAAGTGGGACATTGCTAAGTAACACTTTCTCCACTGTTACAAATCTTTTTTATTGTCACTCACTGCCATAACTGTGAGTGGAGAGTGAGACTAAATGCAGGATGCTAGACCAAGTGTGACAGTAAAGAGACAGCAGGCAGTAGTTTGCCACTTTGTGAAGCAACAAAAGTCTAGTCCTGGCATCAGCCTCCAATGGAGTTTAAGAGTAGCCCGGTGAGGAGCAGAGCCACTGCCGACGTGGTAACGAATGTACTGGAGCTGGGCTATGCACTGTGCACTGGAGAGGACCACCCTGTGGAAAAGGACAAAGAGCTTCCACAGCACATCCTGGCAAAAGACATGAGTTAGCATGAGTTAGCATGCTAGCCAGCCTTTCATCACAGTCAGCAGTGCTGCTGCTGCTGATGTTTGTAGGGTGAGACAGTGTTGTAGTGGGAAAATAACAGGGAGGTAAAATATAAATTGCTATCACTGCAAAGTGGGTCACAATATGTAGAATCTGAATATGCAGAATGTTTCACGATGGAATTGAATTGTTCTAATAAATTACAGTAATATTTAATATTAATATCTGGTACACTTTCTTATATTAGACTGAACTGTAATGACTGTGACAACAAAATGTGACAACAATCCTTTGGATTACAACAGGGAATTGCAAGAAAGTGGCATATCATATAATTTTCCTATGTACACCAAATGTCTGTGTGTACACAGGTAAATATGCATCCTCCCTCCAAACTGTGTGTGTATGTGTGTGTGTGTTTGTGAGTGTGTGTGTGTGAGAGAGAGAGAGAGAGAGAGAGAGAGAGAGAGATGTGTGTGTGTGTGTGTGTGTGTGTGTGTATGTGTGTGTGTGTGTGTGTGTGTGTGTGTGTGTGTGTGTGTGTGTGTGTGTGTGTGTGTGTGTTTGTGTGTGTTCTGTGTATTTGCATCATGTGATGATATGAGTAAGATTACCTTCCAAAGTCAAGAGGAGTGGTACAGGAACATCAACAGTAAGGAAGTGAATTAACCAGGTGTGGTACAATCCCTAAAGTGTGTGTGTGTGTGTGTGTGTGTGTGTGTGTGTGTGTGTGTGTGTGTGTGTGTGTGTGTGTGTGTGTGTGTGTGTGTTTGTGTGTGTTTATTCCTGTCCTGTTCAAACCCAGCAAAGTAAAGATTGTTTTATTACCCAGCTATACTCCTAAGAGAACCTTTACTTTATGTGTTCTGGAAAGCAGCCAAGACTGATGGTGACAGGACAAGAAATACCCTTCTCCCTACATTCTAGTCTGGCCTCTGATTCCCCTGGAGGTATTTTCAGTTGGGGACTGATCCGCACACATGCCCATATTAGTCAAATTGATCCTGTGCTGTTGCCGCTACACTGAGTCAGTCCCCTCAGTACTGAGTCCCTCAGTGGGACAGCAGAGGAGCTGCTGCTGCTGCTGCTGCTGCTGGTGCTGCTGCTGCCGGTGCTGCACAGAGTTAAAGCAACCAGTTTGATGCACGCCAGAGCACTAGAGTGGGTGCAGCACAGGGACAGTAAGAAACAGCACACACCAGTATCTAGTGTGTGTGTGTGTGTGTGTGTGTGTGTGTGACAGAGAGAGACAGAACAGAGAGAACAGAGAGGCACAGACGGGAAAAGAGAGGATAAAGAGAAAGAGAAAAGACAGAGAGAGAGAGAGAGAGAGAGAGAGAGAGAGAGAGAGAGAGAGAGAGAGAGAGGGAGTCAAACATCTACTAATCCGAAGCGCCTCACTGGAGCTTGCCAGCTAAGGCATCAGGAGCTCTTCAGGAGAGAGGGGGGAGCTGCACATTCTCACTTAGCAAATCATCAGAAACACAACATACAACGCAATGCAACGCACACAACGCAGCACAACACAACGCAAAACAACGCAAGACAACTCTGCACAACACAGCACAACAACAGAGGGGACAATTGTACTGCCCACTGCTGTAAAGGGAAAGTGGATTAAGAGTCTCAGGGCTAAATAAGTAGAAAAAGTAGTGAGACATTTATCATTGTTCCCTTCCATTTGTAGGCCAGTGCTGTATTGTATTTGATAGGGTTAGCATAACTAGGTTATATGTGACAGATGAAACAGCATCAGAGGACAATATTTAGAAACAAATCCTCATGCATAGGCTACTATCGACACATTACAGAACTTCACTATATAACAGTAGGCCCTATAGATTACACATTATTTCACCTAATCTACTTTGGCGTATGTGGTACAGCATGTTTCCCTAGTATCAAAAGGACAAAGAAGCTTATAACGTTTTTTTGATACTGTTGTTGTAAGACAACATTTTTATGCCTTATGAGTACAGTCGTGACAATGTATAAACACTTTAGTTTATTTGACATGGGCCATGCATAGAACAGACATCTACACCAGATTTAGCTAAAGCGTAAATTAAAAGTCTGTGGTCCCTGGACAGGAGGCTTATAAAACAAACATACAATAAAGACAAGACAAGGCTATGCTAAAAACAGCAACATCAAAGACGAAACAGCACACAACAATGACAATGATATGACTAATAATGTCATTAGTTATGAGGCTTTATGAATGCATTATAACCTTTAATGAATAGTGTTTTATGAATAACCTACTGGGTTCATAGAAAGTGTTACAAAACTTTGTCAGTCTTCAGTTGTACTCAGTCATCAGGATGTCTGTCTGGTCCAACATGTCTTGTGTTGTTTTTCCCTGACCTTGAAAAGGACAGTGACAGCTACAGTCCTCAAAGAGGTTGCTGTTTTGAGCCTCAAGTTAAGACATCTATTTATACAAGCTTGACTATCTGTACATTTGTGTGACACCTTATGGCATGGGAACAAGACGTGTCAGTGTGATGAAAGCTTCACGAGGACCAGAGGGGAGTTCAGATTATAAGAGTGCATTCCTCAAATAGTCCTGTCATTACACAATGGACACAATGCTTCAACTGCAACTATAAGTGAAGTGATGAAGTAACCCAGCATGTATTTCCTGTCAGCTCCCTCAGCTCCAAACAAAACAGATTCTCCTCTTGACCTCCCCCTGCGAGTGTGTGTGTGTGTGTGTGTGTGTGTGTGTGTGTGTGTGTGTAGTGGGGGGTCCACCACTCTTACGGAAAAAGAACCCAAAGGTCACAAACCCACTCCTTTCCCTCTCGTCCTCCTCCATGTGCTCTGGTGAAAAGTGATGTTCTAAAATAGAACATGGCAGGTTCTCAAGCAGAGTTCATGTGAAGAACAATGCTTGCGTGAGAGGCTGATTGACGTATCTTAAAGAGGGGGACCGTAGGCTCATACTTGCTGCCACGTTCTATAAACTGACAGAGAGAAGGAGGAGTCAACTCACCGGGGGACCTTTGACTGATTGATGACAGCACCATGGAGACCAAACAGACTATCAAGCAATTGCAAGGTTATGGGTCGAGCTTATTATAGGTGATAAATCATCCTCTTAGATGCCTTTCAAAATCACTTAGCATGGGAATGGGAAGGGTGGCAGCACAAGAGCCCAGAGTGGAAGGCAGTCAGTGATAATCTGTGTCTGGCCATAGCCAGGCCCAAGTAAACATTAACCAGTGAAAAAGTCTTATCACATCAACCTGCCAAAGCTCAGTCTCCAACATGACATGTTTAGTGACATAATATCTCCACTAAACAGTCTCCATGGGAGGAGGAGGCTTCAGATTTCACCTCTGTTCCTTTCCAGAGACGGTTTGTTAGATTTACATTTTATTTGATTACACCAGATGAAATTAAAACATTTGTATTTACCACTAGCCTACAGCTATGGCCATGATGTCATATCAGAGTAAGAAACTTGGAAACTTGGAAGCCTGTAAAACGTTGGATGCGGTTCCAGATCTAAAGTTTAATATGAGTGTCGGTAAAACTAGCTGGGCTGTCTGTTTAGATACGCTGAGAGTTAGCCTCGATTCCTGATGAGAGGAATCGCTCAACTCATTAGCTTATTAGACTCCCAGGCAACTGCCTAGCAACCAGGCTTCCTGTCATGGCCATTGACAAGGCCCCTAGCCATTCTGTGTACAAAACACACACACACACACACACACACACACACACACACACACACACACACACACACACACACACACACACACACACATAGGGGATCACTGTGTCCTGACAACTGATAAAAAACGGCATGCTCATGCCAAAGAAATTTACAAGATTTCCAGATGGACTGCCAACCAAGCACAGAATCAAAAACTTTGACAACTCCCACTGAGAGAGGCTTTAAAACATGAATGACTTCTCTTTTTTACTGCCTGAAAAGAGAATGTTGCGGAGGCCACGTGACTCTCAGTGCAAAGTTGAGCCGCTGAACTGACGTTCATCTCTGTCACTGTAATGTAAACACACAAGGCCATGTGGAGTCTAAAAATCAATAGAAACTTTCCAGCCGCCCTCTGGACTGCCTCCCCTGCCTTACACAACGGCAAATATGGTATATGCTCCAATGCCAAACAATGCTGCTGTTGTTACATAACAGACGTGTGTATGCAAATGCCCGGCGTGACAAAAGACAAACAGAAATGACTACAGAAAGACTGCTTTTACGGTAGCTCTTTGCTTCTCAGAAGTCACCATCATTGCTCTTCCACTGTCAAACAGCTTTGATGCAGCTGAAGCCATGAAAAAAGTTGTATTCATGTTGCACTAAATGTTCCATTCAAACTGAACTATGTTAAGTCTCAGAATTTCTAAATAACTGCTTTTCATACTGCATTGATTGATTGAAAAACAAACTCTCAAAAGCCTAAGAGTCTTTGAAAAACTAGACCTCACAAACCATTCATCTCTGGAGTATGTCTTACCTGTTGGCCTTGTCCAGACTACCAGTCAGAGACTGTTGCACTACACAACACAAACACACCCTCACCAAAAAAATAAAAGAGCCACTCAGACACTCTTTAAATCCTCTCCCTATCACAAAGGGAGGGGAACAACAAACCCCCCCCCCCCCACACACACACACAAAAAAAAAAACCACACACACCATGCCCATCCCCTCAGTGTGTCTACCAACCCCCTACACCCACACCACCCCAATCCCCACCAACAGCAGAGCAGTACCCACCGCCCCATCTCCAAGAGAACTGACCTTGACCGGACCACACCGGTTGGTCTGGCGGCTGGCTTTCACCCGTAGGCGTCCCAGGATACGTCTGTCAACGGCTGCCACCTGGGAATGTGGCACCCACTCACCAGCACCCGAGCACATTAGCGCCACCCCACAAAGCCCTGCCTGCTCACAGCACCCAGTCTGCCACTGAGACGGCTATTTGAGGATTCTACATGACCATGGTCATCTCATTCCATTGCCCCTTAGACAGGAAACAGCAGCCTAGACATTGTGCTCTTGGCTACAAGCCGGCTCACCTTAAAGCAGACCTAGCAGAGTTTTGGGCTTTGTCTGAGCACACTGTTTATTACCCTCATCAGTTAATTTCCTCAGGGACTTACAAAATAAGATGCTGTTTTGCATGAATTGCTCTAGGAAGTAGAAGAAAAGCTTTTTGTGACGCCTCCTCTAATCTTATGGCCATGAAACAGCAGGATGAGATTGTTTGGAGCCTGATAGCACTCTCTAGAAATAGTAGTTTGTGAGCGCTTGAACAAGACGTGGTTACGTCAATGGCACAGGGTTGAGGAAACATTTTGCATGACAGCGAGGAATGAGACTTCACCACCCATGTGTCAGATTGGAAAGGCCTTCCTAATGATGTAATAATAGCCGTGGAGCCATCAGTCACTGTCACAGCCCTCCAGGTGCTCACTGTCCTCAAGCTTCTCAGATGGATAAACACCTTTGGGAACAGCGTTCCAATATGCACCCCTTTTGAGTGTGAGACGGGGTGGGGATGGAGGGGCTGGACCTAGACACATAACATTTGTCAGCCTGGTATCAACATCAACGTGAGGGCATCTCCTTTTGGATTACAACCACCCAAGAATATCTGCTTGAGTCTTCTGTGCTCACTAGAATAATCCAAACATCTGTGCCTGGTCTGTGTCTCTCTCACTCTCTCTCCTGGCCTATGCTGACAAGCACAAGGGCACAGGCCTCTGTAAAAGACAACAAGCAAGATGAAGAGGCAGAGAGCAAGTGGGTGAGGGGCGGGAAGAAAACGTGAGTGTGTGTGTGTGTGTGTGTGTGTGTGTGTGTGTAGCACAGGCCTGCCAGCCATGTGAGCGTAAGTGAGTGTGTAGAGCGAGAGGACGGAGGGTCCCTGGCTGCTCCTCTCAAACACACACCTGGGAGTTGTGAGAGCTTTAAGTAACGAACAAGTAACACTGAGCCACTTTCCTCTACACGAATTAAGACTTAGGCTCTTAGACTAAAAGCTTTGTTTCTCTGAGGACTTTGACTTACTTACAAGAATAGGCGAAACCCATGGAACATTTTAAAAGTTTATCTGTGCATCTGCATTCAGATGAAACTCAGGTGCTTTTTATACACAATATGGTTCTGCTTGCCATCAGTGACCCACTCACATCAAAGGGCTTCATGTATAGAACTTAACCCTGGTCTCTCACACACACTGCATCTGCATCGGGACCGGTATGCAAAAGATTCTTTCTTCAGTAACTACATTCCTTTACTAACTAAAGGTTCAGTTTCTTCCAGCTTCACCTCTGTCTGTGCCTCCCCCTCTCCATGTGGTGAGAAGGGTCGTCCCTTCCAGACTGTCTCCATCCCCAACTGCTCTCTCCCTCCTGCCTGTCAGCCTGCCTGCTATGCTCAGCACATACAAGATGCAGTAATGGCAGCCGTGAGCAAACAGGCAAAGAAGAGGAAGAAGGGGATCCCCAGAGATACCTGCTCCATTTCTTACACAATAAAGTTGCTTGACAGCCACTGAGCACGCACACACACACACACACACACACACACACACACAGAAAAACAGATAAACACTTACAAACACACAAACAGAAGCTTGCCATGAAGCCTTGTGTACCGGAGCGCACGCGCGCGCACACACACACACACACACACACACACACACACACACACACACACACACACACACACACACACACACACACACACACACACACACTCACTCACACACACACAGAAAAACAGACAAACACTTACAAACACACAAACAGAAGCTTGTCATGAAGCCTTGTGTACCGGCAGCAAAGGGGTAGGGGAGTGTGGTGGCAATGGGTTGTTACGTAACTCCTTTTGACTTGTGCTTTGTCAACAGAAGGGGAGGGGAGACAGCACTAGAGAGGGGGAGAGAGAAAGAGAGAGAGAGAGAGAGAGAGAGAGAGAGGCCAGCAATGCTGCTGCATGAAGGCAAACAGGTCCAAACATGGCTTGGAGCAGCCTCTACCAAAGAGCGGGAGCTGCTTCCCCCCTTTACCCCCCTTTAATTGAGAAGACCCCCCCGCTCCTCCCCTCTAGAATAAACAGACGGGGCAGATGCTCTGGATGAGAGCCGATGCTCTCCACTGGCCGCTGCTGAGTTTTTTAAACAACTACTGCATAAAAGGAAATGTATGCAACCTTACGATTTGTAACGGCCATATTTGACATGTGAGCATCTTTTTCCCCACCGCTCTGTGCCAACGTTATCCACTCACGTACCCAAGCAGGGGGGAGCATCTCAGTGTGTGTGTGTGTGTAAGAGATTCCACTCTTGCATTGGCAGCTGATCATAGATTCAAAAGATCACAACTCTTCCCCTTGAGTGACATCTCTTCCAGAATCCAGTCCAGTCTAGGGTTGTGTGATATCGTTATCGTATATCGTCAAAAAAAATTCCCACAATAGGAATTTTTGTCATATCAGGAAATATGATAGTTAGAAAATGTTTCCACTACACAAACAAGAAGTGTCTTTCTAAACCTTGAAATCGCAACATTTAAAACCCAAGCATTTTCAGGCACCTGTATGAACCGTGTTAAACTGTAGACCTAATATACTTTTTTGTCGTCAGTTATCGATATCATGATAAAAAACAGAAAATATTGTGATATACTTTTAAGTCCATATCGCCCAACCCTAGTCCAGTCCAATCCAGTCCCTCTACCACACCGATGGAAATGAGCAGCTTCACTAGCACTCTTCACATGCAGCCATACAGGCTATCACACAGCCAATCAGACTTGATCAGTGGTTTGAACAATAAATGACTAACTGTCTTGTGTGTTTGTACACCAACTTCTTCAATATTTAATTAGTGTTTGTAGTCTTTAACGAGAATAAATGTCATGATGTGACATTTCCATTGAGGCCTTTTGTTGCGGCCTGGCTACCGCTCTGTCTACACGTCCTCCCCAGCCTCCAGTCCCTGGCCACTGATGGGGGTGAGGAAAGACAGATGAATCTCTGGCATTGTTTTACACATTCCCCCGTTGGCCGACTGCACGTGACAGTGTGCCCGCGTTGGGCACAGAGGATGGAGCTTGACTGACTCTTGGCATGTGGGCACCAATCCGGCAGCCAGAGAGAGCCTTGTTGCCATCGTGCAGCTTTCACACATGCAGGGACACTTAAAGGTAGCCAGGGGCCAATGGAGCAAGGACAAGTTGGCCCTCATCAGCAGTCAGAAGAACCATGAGCAGGTCACTGACACGCCGTGTCTGAGTGCGGCTGTTAAGATTGCCACTTGTCCTGCTGCTGCTGCTGCTGGTGAGGGCTTGAATGTGTGTTTCAATCTCATCTCGTCTCCATGGACACACGGACAGGATTTTTTTTAAAAAAGGGGGCTGATTTTCAACAGTAGATACAGATGACAGATGTTATGCTTATTGAACTGTAACAAGGGCCAACCATAACAAAAGTCAATTCTATTCCTGCCTCATCCATCTAGAAACAGTAGATAAAATATTTGTGTGTGTGTGTGTGTGTGTGTGTGTGTTTGCGTGCAGAGGGACTACACTTGATTCTTGAGGTCATGTGATCAGAAGAAAGTCACAGTGGTAGGATGGTAGGTTCTGTGTCTTTAACAACTGAGAGATTTACATGCCAATCAAAAAGCCCATCTGTTCGGGGACTTACAGCAGTCTCTTTGATGATGTAAGCATCCGGCCCTGGTGGATCCTGAGAAAGAACCAATCCAGCCAAAGTTTCCATTTTTACATCATCATCATTACACATACCAGTACAGTATTGTGAGTATATTATATTATTATTCAACCAATATGTCGGCTTCCACACTCTTAAGGTCACCACTGTCTTCTCTTGAGGACTTGTGATGTTGGATAGTTTCCTGATTATCAACTGAGATGAATAAATTGATATTCCTCAACGTCAGAAAGCCAGGGGGGCTTGCTTCGACTTCCTCATGCTCTGATTCAGACTCATTAGATTTGACCACAATGTGTTTTATATACATGGCTGCTGTATTTATCTGACTTATATTCGGCCATTGCTCCAAGTGCTACACTTTCTTCAGAACCCCCTAATTTGAGTGGAAAAATCACACTAAGCACACAGGTATGCCACATAATCATTCCAAACTTTGATCAGCCTCGGTAGTTATGTGTCAGATGCCTGATAGTTTTGTCAGGAGATACAGACACTTAGCCAGCAGCTAAAAAAAGCCATGTGATAATCCAGCCATTTGGAGTGCCAGCCTAATAGAGGCCTACATGGTGCTATCACTAAGGAATCCCAATCTCAGCTGTGAGGTATGTCACCAACTCCGCCTATTTAAAGAATGCCCCCCCACATCCCACACACACACACACATCATGCACACACCACAGAAAAAACACACATGCTCACACACGTGCTGAGACCCCAACAAATGTTGACAAAAGTTGCACTTGGCCTTATAAATGCCAGCTCATTCACATCTTTTCTGAATGGGGATTTCCTGGGTGTTCACTTCTGGAACTAGGGCTAGTGAAAGCAACACACCCCATATGTTTATTTTATGTTTGTTTAAACATGTTTATTTTTAAATTTAAGTTGTTTATTGCAACTTATGAGCTCAATCTCACACACACACACACACACACACACACACACACACACACACACACACACACACACACACACACACACACATATAAACACACACAAACAAGATGCTGGCAAATGTGCACAGTATTCCACCTGAAAAAAATCAAATACATTTCCTGTTGTATATTTTATTGCATCCACCCTCCCTCACAGTAATATTGTAGCAGGGATTCTCGGGGAGGCCATAAAGTAATTACACTGGGCCCAGTGACTGCTGCCTCTACTCTCTGCATGCTCTGTGTTATCTGTGGCCCAGTGTGCATTAAATGCTTTTCACTATGGGCTAGGAGGAGACTCACTCACTGCTGGCTGTGGGCCAGTGAGACAGCGCTCTCCTCTCCAACAGGGCTCTATACTGCTGCTGCTGCTGCAATCTGGAACATTCACCAGGTGAACGGAGCAAAAACTGTCATCAAGCTACATGCTGCCTTCTCTCTCTCTCTCTCTCTCTCTCTCTCTTGCTCTCTCTCTCTTTCTCTTTATTTCCTAACATGCATTCGTGTGCCGTTTGCATAGTACACCATTCACTTTCGGGTGTTGTGCATACGCCAGCACACACACACACACACACATAAACACACACACACAAAGAAGTGGCCAATGGGAGTGAATGCATGAAGTGAAGTGGGAGAGAAAGATGAGGTTGCCAGGCAACTTGGGGTAACATCAACACAATGCAGAAAAGACTATTTTGCTGTCTGGGTGAGAAACGCCCGGTTCAGCACAGAAAAGAAAAAAAAAACAGTCTCTCAGTCAAGGCAGTGAGAAGAATGATGTGTGTTTACACAAGGAGATCTATACAACACGTCAACACTCCACTTTGTGTCCATGGGACAGTGCTGTGCTTGGGCCAAACAGAAACAAAAGATAACTCTACAAGTCAGTGATTATTTCAGCTTGTGTGTGTGTGTGTGTGTGTGTGTGTGTGTGTGTGTGTGTGTGTGTGTACACTGTGTGTGTGTGTGTGTACATTTCTTATCCATAATAAACACTCTCAGACTGACAGTTCATGGTCTTAAGGCTTGCAAAGCTCCTGTAATATGTGCTGAAGCCTCATCCCTCTTTGGAGATAGAGGAAAGGGAAAATCTAACAGAGAGCTGTCGGTAAATAATCATTCAGACACAGAGAGAGCTGACACAAACTTATGATCCAGACCAGGCACACTGACTGTATCTGAGTACAGCTGAGTGAGTGAGTGAGTGCATGCCGGGCCTCTCCAGAACAACACTGGAGAAAAACACCACTCTCCATTTTTACTCCCTTCTGTTCCAACCTGCACCGTCAGTCACTTCCACCAAAGCACGCCATTACTGACTCTTCACATAAAGCCCCAATCAAATACAGTGGAACTCCAACCTCCACCCCAAGGTTCTTCTTAGCTTATCAACAGTATGAATTCAAACTGAGTGTCCATACACTATACTGACATGTGGATTGGCAAAGGATTCCAAATGAAGCTCTATGATGAAATGAAGCTATTCAGTAGGGCGGAGGACAGACAGTTAGGGTGACTCGTCCCACTCGTTCATGTGTTCTCGCCTAACACACCATACAAATGACAGTGTAACCAAGACACAGGCTGATCAATCATTGAAAGCAAATCTTTAAAACATAGTTCCACATCTTGTTTCCTTTGGCGCGCGCTCCGCAAAGCTCTCTCCCTAAAGCACCGGACAGAGGTACTGTAATGCGACCCAACACACGCCTTATAAAATATTAATCACCTGACACAAATTATTCATCCACATCCAACGGACTGCAATCCAAAGAGTCCAACATTTGAATTTCAGTCAAATGTATGTTTGCAGGAAGGTTTTTTTTTTTTCTTTTAATAATTCAACATTAATTCATCCGATTTGAGGGCTTTGACATCTTTCTTCCTCCAATTCATCCCTTCATTTCAAATATGATTGTGAGAATTTACATCCCTGGCAATACCACATCGTACCACAACTTTACATAAACTTTTCTCAACAATTTCACAACAATTTAATGCTGACATAATACACATGCTGTGTCAAAGTCAGAGCACCTTAAACTACAGTCTAGTTAAGCAATGACAGGCATCTCACAGCAGAAAAGGCTTTTTCAACAGAGGTCAACTTCACTGGGTTATCTATGAACTGTGAGGCTAGCAAGCTGGCTTAGCATGAAAACACCACCACAGGCAAACACTGAACAAGACACTGGCAAAGGCAATGGTGTCAGGTAGAGAACGCGCTTCCCTGAAGAGATCATTTCCGTTGGTTCCAGGTGGGTGTCTAAAAGACAAGCGCATAAACAGTGACAATTACTTGGCGATTTGTATTCGGTGCGGCTTTCAGTCGCTAGAGATTTGGCCTTGGACACCTGAAGTAGATGGCTGAGGAGGTCATCACTGTCAGTTCTGCCACGATAACCTTTTGGGTCAGGAGACAGGAGAGCAGAGGGGACCCATGTGTTCAAGGCTGAGGCTGCATGTGCTTAACATGTGTAGTGTGAGTGTGTGTGTGTGTGTGTGTGTGTGTGTGTGTGTGTGTGTGTGTACACAGATATGGATAATCATACTGTGCCTCTCAGCATTTTTCCTGAGGGCTTAGGTAGACATTCTTAGACTGAATATACTGAATAGTGCTGCTACCCAGAGATATAGGCCTACTGCATACAATATGAAACTTGACCTGTACATACTCGTCCATTAAAACAGCTTCTTTCAAAATAAATACAATCAAAGTAGCCTTCAGTAACAGTGGCCCATGCAGTCAGCAGCCTATGTCCTAACCTGACAATGAGGAAGACTATATATCTCTTCAAAAGGTTTTCTGAGCCATCATTTTCCATGTTAGTGATAAAAATGTTTAAAAGCATGCTGAAGAACATTTGCTGCCTTCCAACCTAAACTCCACGCCAGTGACTCAGAACATTCATGAATATTTATTCATGTGGAGTAACGGGTGAGAAGTCATAGAAGTCTACCTGAGCAGCATTTTATTCCAAAACTGGCAGTCTGTCAGTAATGAATTTAAACTGATTAGTCTATATGACTGCAGCGTGATGTGATTAAAAACTATACTGACTGTGACATAAAATCTAACCGGAACTTTACATGTATTACGCACAAAGAACATCAATGACCGAATACGCAATACTACATACAGCCCACTACACACACATGGTAATGAAAGCGCGTTATGCAAAGTCGCAAGCATCATCGTGGGGTAAATTCAATGTCACGTGTAAATAACATTGCTGTCTGGCACCTTTCGGCTAAAGGTAACCTTATTAGGCTATGCTATGTTACTGTGGTGCAAGGATGAGCAGCGGTCGTTTGGCACATGACTTGAAAGCGCTCTCTCTCTCCCTGCGGAATAGGCTGCACTTTGACTTTTAAAATATATAGCCTACTATAAGACTGTAAATCAGGGTGTAAGAAATCTGTTCAGAAGATATCAGGGCACCAATCTCTAAGAAAGGTGCTGAATCTTCATAAAATTACTGTAATGCTACGTCGGTCAATGCTGCAACCAGAAAACAACCAGAATTGTCCGTCACTTCTTCAGTGGCCACTGCATTGCCGTCCAAGACAGTAACTAAAGCCACAGTTCTATCCCGAAAGAAAAGACAATAAATAGCCTAATCATAAACTGAGAACTAGGAGGTAGTGTTAGGAATGAACATTGAGCTTACCTTCACCAGAAAGCAATCCAGGGTTCTCTGTGCTCTCTCCACACGCTGCCAGCTACTTCAGACAACCTGCCTCCCTCGGCGTTAGTGACCATGCAGTATAGCCTCCCGCCTGTCACTAACTGCTCCCGACTGCGTCCTCTTTCGAATACATCTTTTTTACAGAGAAGGAAGGGGTGTATGAACGAGGCGTGGTGAATGTCCTACGCCACTTGCATCGTGCCAGTCGGACTATCTGAAGTGAGTACGAAATATTCTTTGCTTGATGTCACCCCCCATGCGTCACAGGCTACATGAACCGAGAAACAGCCTTACATAAAACCATAAAATAATTATTTGCATTTAGCCTGCAGTTCGATATTTCATAGAGAAAATGTGTGTGATGACTTGAATAAGGTGTAATGTATTGTCCTACTGCAAAGAATGTTTGTGCCTTCACCTAATTTGATGATAAATAGATTACAGCCATTGTAGCCACACTAACCACGCAGACCTTTTAAAAAAATGGGATAAAACATTTGAGAAAAAATGTTATAGCAACATAAAATAAAAGTTTCCTAATCATGATTAGACATCCTAATTCAGCCTGTAGCCTTAGTGTTCCAAACTGACCATAAAAGTCCAACCTTCATAGTAATAGCTTGTCTAAAACCTAGTGTTAACCGAATGCGAGTTAAACATTTGAGGAGGTTACACTCAATTATAGCAATTAACTCAATTATAGTTACTAAGTCTAAAGTCCATAAAGCCATTCAAATCCTAAAAGTCTGTTACATGTTTACAAAGTATCTGCATTGTTTCTTTTGCGACAAAAGATGGCGCTGTTGATGAGGGAGGTAATGGGACTACTCTACACCTGTGAAAAGTTTACAGACAGTGAAGTGCTGTTGCTTCATTTAACTGTGAGTTCAACAATAGGAGAAAATATAAAAATCATCGTGTCACTTTATTAGGTCACACACATAAAACAACACAAAGTAATTAGGACACATAAAATCAACAATATAGCCTAAATCTAGATTATGTCGCTAAATCTAGTTAAGGATATATATCTCATGCACAATTGTTCATACACATAGATTAATGTAATAATTATGTAAAATATAGACAAATAAATAAAGCAATTGTTGGAAAGAATGTAGAATTGCATTTTGGTGTGTTTAGTTAGTTTTTCTTTTTCTTCCTAGTTGACAGCATAGCCTACTACTCCAGCCAATTACTGATTTTGTGCCTTATTCTAAAACTGAGCCTATGCTTTAACTGCTTTTAAAGTTCTCTGGTGGCTGAAAGGCTATTCGGTTAACTAAAAAGCTACCAAATCTTGCGTTGTTTTGTGTTTCGGCAACAAATACAACAGTATTATTGAATTAACAACATTAGTCTTTTTCCTATCCAAATTTTAACAGCTAAGGCCAAAAGAAAAACCACATGCTCATGCAAAAGTCACATACTCTTCTCAGTGATCAACCACAGTCCGAACCACAATGGTCCAAGGCAGACCTCACTTTATGTCAGTCCCTTCCGCAAGCCATTCAACACAACTGGGTAGAATCGAAGCATTTTAACAGTATGACAGAACTGGTCCCTTATGAAGTCCCCATTTGTCCAAGGCTAGAGACCTCACTTCACAGGTCTCTGTGTGAACACTTCCTCACCCACTACCTGGGGAGCGGTAGTGCTTCTCTACCTGAGAATGGCAAATGGGTCACAGCTAGTGGAAAAGCTGGGGGTCGCATCACCGCAGTCTCCGTGGTACAGGTGGGGGTGGAATGGGCCTCTGAGGGGGCAGCTGAGGGAGGAGGCGACTGGGGCTCTGAATGTAGCGCTCATTCAGCATGCTCTCTGGAGTCCTGAAAAACACAAGCTTGCATAAGACTGATATATATACATATACATATATATATGATCTAAACTCTAAATAGAATTACCTCTGTCATAGCCACACAGTCAAATCATTTCTGGCTGTTTTCACATACGGTATGCAGTCAATGAATGCATTTCTATAACCTTTACAGTATCACCCAAACGTAAGTAATTGGACAAGTTGATGTTGACAACAGACTGATGGTTGGCTGTATTTCTAATTTTGAAAAAAAGTCATAACTGATTGGACAAAAGCATGTTAGCAACTGAGAAGAACTATAAGCCTATGCATCTGCAACAATTCTTGAAGAAATTCTATTGAACACTCAGTTAAAACCCCCACTTTTTCAACATTTCATTTCAACAATTCAACATTTCCCATGCGTACCCTCATATATACACTGCCTGGAACCCATTGAGATTGATAAATTACATGTTCCTAAGTAATATTTGCACCTTTGTGAGCTCACCCCTGCCTCCTAGCCGTAGATTTGCATGCAAGATCTGTGGGAGCGTCCAGCCCCGTTTGTTTTGGTTCGCTGACAGGCAAGGTCACGTGACTTACTTAGAGCTTATTTTTTGAATTACTATGCAATTTGTACCTAATTTGTTCTCAGCCCATTCAACTGTCGATACATTTTGATAACAGCCTCCTCAGTCGACTACACAATTCTACATGGAGGATTATCAGGAGAAATGTTTGATAACAACAGCCTTGTTTGATTCTTAGCCTACTGGATAGCCAAAGTGGACTTGCATAGGGCCTCTTTAAAGCTCAGTAGCAATTGAAAAAAGCACATATGAGTACACACACACAAACCTTTTTTCACACCTTGTTGGTTGCACATGCCCCACACACGGCACAACTAACCTCAAAGCCTATCTTCACCATCAGAGTAAGTTTTTTTGAAGTAGACGTTTGAAGTAAAAGACTTGTGTGGCACCCTTTTCCTGTGCCACAGGATGATGGGAGTTTACTACGATCAGTTATGCTGAGATGCTTTAGATAATGTGCAACCAGTCTCATCCAGCAGATATTTTTATATTTTTGTTGAGCGCAGGGAAGTACTGGTTGTTGTTGTTGAATTTTCATTCTCACAGACACTCCACATTCCATGATCTTCTGCCGTGGTGTGGTCATCACAGGCCAAATGTACAGTATGTAGCACCTCAGGTGTTGATTTTGTACATGTACATGTTCTTCTGACTTCTTTCATCTCTCGCTCTGCTTCTCAGGCAGCTTACAAAATCATTTTGCGGGGTTTTTTTTTTGTAGTCTAGTTAAGATCAAAGGTTGCCAAGACGATCTTAGGTCTCAGTCAGCCGCTGCCTTCTGACCATGAAGTTTCGCATATATGGGATGTGCTATATTAATAGACCACAGCACTCTTGCCACAGCATGTGTGAAAATGAGGGACTTTCTGAGATGTGAAGATGTTTGTATTTGCATGTGTGTGACTGTGTGTGTGTGTGTGTGTGTGTGTGAGTGTGTTTTTACATGTCTTATCAGTGTATGTGTTTGCTTGCCGAACACCTTTCAGAGCAGCCTATACCTTACATTTGAGTACTTCATCTTCCTCATTGTGAGGGGATGACCCATGAATGACACCCTGAATGTGTGGTGCATTGGAGGCGTAGACTTGGCTTTGCATCATTTCTCATAGCCAAAGGTTAATCTCTAACTACCGAGGAATGGAAGAAATTTGCTAAGTTGCTAAATGTAGATGTAGAGGTGAGAAAAAAAGGCAATGTACAATGAACAGCACATCAATGAATCAGATTAGACCATTAAAATCTTGCCTATAAGCATGCTCAAAAGTGTTTTTATTAAAAGTTAGTCTATTATGATTATTACCTCCGCCAAGGAGGTTATGTTTTCGCTGAGGTTAGTTTGTCTGTCCATTTGTTTGTCTGCTTTATTACTAACTTTATGGCTAGTTACCGACGTATTCGCATGGATTTTTTTTTACCAGAGGTGCGTCAAGAAAGAACCCATTAAATTTTGCTGATGAGCCGGATCAGGATCTGAGTACACACACACAAACCTTTTTTCACACCTTGTTGCTTGCACATGCCCCACACACGGCACAACTAACCTCAAAGCCTATCTTCACCATCAGAGTAAGTATTTTTTGAAGTTGACGTTTGAAGTAAAAGACATGTGTATTAAGTGTTAAAGTCTATTATGATTATTACCTCCGCCAAGGAGGTTATGTTTTTCGCTGAGGTTAGTTTGTCTGTCCAATTGTTTGTCTGCTTTATTACTAACTTAACGGCTAGTTACCGACGTATTCACATGGATTTTTTTTTTTTTTTACCAGAGGTGCGTCGAGAAAGAACCCATTATAATTTGGCTGATGATCCGGATCTTTGGGATTTTTGAAAGACTTCCTCACTACTGGCATGCAGTTATCACATCCATCTGTAAACGCCAGAACTCTAGGGGGTGTCAGTAATCATATTGCCTTGGCGGAGGTCTGCTCTCTCCGAGTTTCAATTTATTTAATCCTTTTATTCCTGCATTTATTTATTGCAATCTGTCTATAGTCTAGTGACAAATCATACACCCTTCCTTTGTTGTTTGACCATAATCAAAAGTGCTCACCTTTCTGGTAGGCGTGGGGGGACTCTAGGAGGTGGGAGCGTTGGGGCTGCGTCAGCATATCGTTGGGGTCGGGGAGGGAGAGGGCCAAGATCTGGAACATCCTGACAGACAGGTAAAGAGAAAAGAGGCCATGATGAATGAATGAACGAATGAATGAATGAACGAATGAACGAACTAAGGAAGGTTTCTGGGTCAGTAGCCTGACGTTACATTCAGCTTTGTAAACAGCAGCACAGATGAGCTGAAGCAGAACTGCATGAACACATGGGATCTGAAAGAGGAACATTTTGGTTTCACCTCAAATTCCCCTTCTGCTCCACTGCTGTAACTGATGTTGCTCAGGGTGCTCAACCGGTTGCTGTCACTACCTGTGGGTTCAAACACAAACAACACACAACTGTTTGAATTGAAGTGGCAAACACACAAATCTGGAAGGTGTAGGCGTGTTTCGGGTCATTACACCCACAAGATCATTTATCAGGTTGTATTTACTGTAAAAAGTAACAGATTACAAGTTGAAATGATTACAGCTTTTAAAGAAAGGACACTTTCCTATAACTGATAGACTTTTATCTCGAGATTGTTATAAAACAGAAAGGTCGAAGATGTATCAGTTTGTAGTTAACACTTTGGTTGCCAGGTGTTTTTTAACAAGCTTTGGCCCAGAGTGCCAGTAATCCAGGCCACTGTTGCCTATTTTTATAGAGCCACAGCGTATTCTGTGTTATAGCTATGGACAGAGATGTATAGTAACTAAGTAGAACTACTTAAGTAGCCTACTTAAGTACTAAAATGCAGTATCTGTACTTTACTGGAGTATTCTTTTTTTCTCCTACTTCCACTTTTACTTCACTACATTTTTTGGATGAATTTAATACTTCTACTCCATTACATTTTTGATGTGCTGATTAGTTACTCGTTACTTTTATAAAAAAATTTACAAATCATACCACATCCAATGATAGTCTATCAATGCCAGACCAGACCATCACCAGGTTTTCATTGGCTATGGACACATACTATGGGTCATTTGAAAGGTAAGACTCTGAGCTCTCAGTGGGTGAAAACCGTTTATTTCTACATGCCTGAGAAATCCCAAGCTAAACAGTGGGTAGTTTTCATCAAAATCCTTGTTTTTTTCTAGAAAAGGAGATATCACCGACATATTCGGCACTCTGACAAGGCCTCTTGCATGCGCGTCGCGGCCTGTCACTCACTCCACTCGGCCCTGAGACTGCCACCTAGTGACGAACCCGCGAAAGGACATGACATGACGTGCATTATTTGACACAAATGCTGCAATAGTAATCAAATGCTGCCTTGTGATGTGAAAATGTCCAGACAAAATGTGCAGATTGTGAGTTTTTATGAGTTTCCGATCGTAATTTATTTCAGTTCTATTTATCACAGAGTTCCAAAAATCATATATAACCTGTGTGAGGGTTTCTATTTTCGTAAATTAAAAAAAAGGCAAAAACGTAACATTACGTTTTTGGCACTCAACGCATGACAAGTAATAACGGCATATAACGTTTCTGGCATTCAAAGTGTTAACTAAGCTACTACAAAAAAAGCCTTGAAGTAAACAAAATTGCTAAACTAGGTTTCTACTAGCCTGACAAGCCAGACTATCACATAAAATGTATAGTTTGGCCTCGACTGATAGACCCTCGGGTAACAGCTACAAACCTCAGAGCAACTAAAAAGCCAATTCAAACAACACTAAGCCCGCCCAATGACTCCCTGTCCAGATAGGGTTAGGTTGTGTTTGGCTAAACACCACGATGTCTGAATACAACCTAGAGCATTGTGAGTGGATAGACAGCTCAGACACCACCGATGTCTGAGTGCAACCTATGGCTGATAGCTAGACGTACTCAGGGCCGTTTCAAGGTACTTAGGGGGCCCCAAGCAAACAGGACGTGGGGGCCCTTCACTCCCCGTAAATACTTACATGAACCACATTGTTATCATTTTCAAACACCATCAATATAATTACGTGTATTGTACAGTTGTCTAACTCCAGTTTAAAGTCATTTTTTGTTGAAAAACACCACCAACTTAACTACTAAAATGATTAAACAGTCAATCTTGGGGCCTCTTTCAGCCTGGGGCCCCTTTCAGCCTGGGGCCCCAGGCAATTGCCTGGTTTGCCTGCCTTGTTGTGACGGCCCTGGACGTACTCGTTGAGAAAATTCAATTGGCTTGGTTTCTACTATAGACATGAAATAGTAACTTGTCCTTAAAGACAAGGTATGTAGGTTTGGTAAACAACAAAACAACTTTGGCTGTTTTTTTTCCACATTCCGTGCAGGAGGTAACTGGACTTTCGCTGATGGATATTGTTGCACTAGCTCAACCCACAGTATCTCCACACATCTACAGTACATAGGAGAGGTGTTTCAGAAGGCTGGGCCTTTTCAACCACCAATTGGATAAACCACTCGCTACTCCAACCACTCCAATCGAAAACCATACCATGCCAATGATGAGAGTCACTTCTCAGGTATTGCATCCCATGATGCAAGGTGATTTTTTGTGGACTAAATTGTGAACAGTAGCGATGGTTTTATTACAACCTTTATTACTGTAAACGTTAGTATCTGAGCTATAATTGCCACAATAGTCGTTTTAACTTGTTATAGTTGTGTTTTGTACATTTTTAGAAATATATTTAGCAAAAATGATATGGATGGACTGAACTTGTCGAGTGTCATCCTTTTTTTCTGTTTTTAATCTTATGGACCATTTATATTTATTTATTGCTATGGTCCATTTATGATCTAGGACTTGTAACTCCCTTGAGGACTTTTTTCCTTCTCTGTGTTACGTACCATTGTTCCTAAAGTGTTTTGAGACAATGGTTAATGGTGATATTGCACTATAAACAACAATAAATTGAATTGAATTATGCAAGAGATATCAGATTTGAATGTATCACATTTGCAGGACTATTGCAAAGAACGGATCTTGCAAGGCCAAGATGGAAGATTCACTGCTGTGAGCAGCTGATGCTCTGGAAATGTAGCTTATGGGAACGTTACCGCACAACATGGCCACAAAAATAAGGATGGGACCATTGAAACCATGACACTTCTTGTTGACACTGCCCACTCTGTCTGATACACATTTCATTACTGCTCTGACAGGAACAAAATGATTTCCCTTTTGTAAGCTGAACTACAGTACTGTATTAGAACTCAGGGGTGAATATCAGTGACCGTCATAAAAAGTCAACAAATAAAGTATCATGGCATGAATGTGCTATAAGGCATGTACTGCAGGTGCTTTTCACTGGCCCACCCAAGTAAGCACCAAAAATCTTATCCATGGTTTTAAAGAAGCGCTCCGCAACCCTTGTTTTATTTTGGTATTGTTGTTGCATTATGCACCTACAAGCTGCTAGGGGTTATCACATTTGAATTTATATCAGCCTTATGTATAGAAGTGCAAAACAAACAAAGAAGAACAAACACCTTCACCTATATCACCATAAGTTGCGCTGTTCTGTGGTAGTCAAAAATATTATTACACTATCGGCTGTTACATGCCCCAATGTCATTCAGTTGGCACAATGTTATTATTACCACCGCCAAAGAGGTTATGTTTTTGCCAAAATCTGTTACCTCCGCCAAGGACAGTTATGTTTTCATCGGAATTTGTTTGTCTGTCTGTTCGTCTGTTTGTTTGTATGTTTGTTAGCAACTTTGCAGCAAAAGTTGCTGACGGATTCACATGAAGTTTTTATCAGATATGTAAGGAAGAACCCATTAAATTTTAGTGATGATCCAGATCAGGATCTGGACACAGGAATTTTATAAAGGATTCCCCACTACTCACATCCATCTGTAAACGCCACTCTGAGTGCATTTCTAGTTTGCATTTGCATCAGTTGTACAATATCAGCCAGGCTTCTATACTCTTTGGCAAGCTCAAAATTAGTAGGTACTTTCAGGCATGAACCTGACAAGACAATCAAATGCCAATTGAGATGAATAAAGAGCACCTGCAATTTGCATCCAAATGTTCCTGTACTAGTTACATCAACCAAAATAAGCCACTACATGTACATAGTGATGGGTATTTTGGTTGTATTCTGGGTTACATATTGTTCTGGCAATATACAGAAGGCACAATGTATTTATAGCATAGCCAGGTCACCATCTCTCTTTTTAGCATTCAAGACTTACAGACAAACAAGAGGCGAACTGAGTTTAGAATGTTGCATGGTTGCTTTTCCGATAGAGAACACTAGGTGGGACGAGGAAGGTCAACAACAGGTCAGTTAACTAAAACAATGGTTTTATCACCATGATGCAGCATAGTATCTCTGATTTTTGCTCCATTTGTCACCTACATCAGGGTTCCCACTCTTTCTTCAACATCAAATTTAAGGACTTTTCCAGGACATTTCAAGGCTTTTTCCCTCAAATTCAAGGACACGGATCGAGGTGTAGGCTAATGTTATCGGAACAACTATACACCAATTCTCGAAGCAACGATACAACAACATGCTAATAGAATTTCTTTTATTGCTATACATATGCATTAGAAAGATGACTGACTGGCCAGTGGTGATAGGTGTAGTGAGCAAATTCATGTTTAGAATGAGAGTCTAAAAGTCATGTGAGTCTTTAAAGTAAAGGTTTGGTGTAGACCTAATTCCAGCATAGCCCTGTTGTACAAGTTTGACTGACTGCACTAGATAGCAGGTGGAATTAAAGAATTTGAACGAACGCAAACATTGAGTCAATGGATCATACAACATTCAAAACCAAAAGTAAGATATTAGGTGCTATTGACTCAATGCAAATTGGTTGTCCACTTGTGTGTTTGTGTTCAAAGTTGTTCACTCCGCCAAGGAGGTTGTGTTTCCACCTGCGTCTCTGTGTCTGTCTGTGTGCAATATAATTTGAAAAGTACTGCACAGATTTGGATGGAAATTTTGGGCATCCTGTATATTGGGACATGTAAACGTACTGTATGAACTGATTCAATTTTGGTGTCGATAGGTGATCCAGAACCCCATCTGGAATTTACATTGTGTCTGTGACTACATTCCTTGGCCAGATTCTTTTCTTCTACTCACTATCTAGTGCACTCAGCAGATGCGTGCAACAGGGCTAACCTTGAATTAAAGCGACTTGCAAGTCTAGAGCTAACATTTCCAAGATGGCAGGTGAGTGAGGGGACTTAGTAAATCTAGCTAGAATGAACATTTGGTCAAACCAACTAAACTATCAAAAAAAATTTTTTTTTGGCCCATCTAGCCACTCAGCCAGCTCAAGATGATAACAAAAAAAAGTGCTCAGAGAGCACAGACCTCCTCCAGGTCAATGTGGTCACAGACACAAAATAAATTCCAGATCATGTTCTGGATCACGGATCGGCACCAAAACTGAATCAGTTCTTTCTTGTCCCAATATACACATTGTCCGGAAATTTTATCCAAATCCGTGCAGTACTTTTTGAGTTATCCTGCTGACAGACAGACAAACAAACAAACAAACAGACAAACCAATACGACCGAAAACATAACCCCCTTGGCGGAGGTAATAATAAAGCAGCTCCTTGTTTAACACTTTCTTTTATACAGAAGGTCTAGCGATTCACAAGTGAGAAATTATTAAGGTTAAAAAGATTCAACCAGCATGTGACCACTAAAAAGTAAGGAAGTTCATATCTTCCAATTCTGAAACTCAATTTTAAGACAAAGACTAAACAATACTATTCTATACTATTCTATTTCAAAATACAAACCAGACAATGTATCTCCCCAGCTTATCAAAAAGCAGCAAGGTGTCTGCAAATCTGAATGAGTGGCTACATGAAATTATAATTTTCCAGGTCAGTACTGAATTTTTCCAGGACATTTTAGCATTTTAGCCAATTTCCAGGTGTTTTCAATGACTGGAAAGGCCATCTCTAAAATTTCAGGTTTTCCAGGTTTTCCAGGACGCGTGGGAACCCTGCTACATTCAAGATAATCTTGATATTGCACTTAAGAAACTCACTGGAGTTGCTGGAGGTGCTGCCAGTCTGCCAGGTGCCCCTCTGCAGAGGTCTGCTGACTGGGGGAGGGGGCCCAGTAGTCCTGGGGCTGGGCTCATAGACAGCACACTCGATACTCGACCCCCCAGACCACTGTAGGTTCCTCTGCATCGGTGGTGTGATCTCCAGATCTAACCCCACAAATACAACATGATGAGGATGATGGAGGACATTACTAACATGGCACTGACAGCATGTGGGCAACAGTAACTCACCTTGCACACTTATGTCTCAGGTGGGCACGGTGAGTTACAAGCTCTAGCATGTCAATAAACCTATATTCATAATGTACTAATGCAGTATATTATGACAGAGACAAAAGCAGACTTGTTCTCCTTCCCTCAAATTTGTTTCTCCTTTTTTCCTTATTGTCATTAGTCATTCTTACACCACATTTGTTCTTTTAAATGTCTAAGAAGAAAGTGAAATGTGAAAACTAAGCATCTAACATTTGCAGATGTATACTCAAAGAATGTGCAGGTTAATGTTTCCTTACCTTCCATTGATGACTTTCCTTTCTCTTTATGCCGGCGAGTGATGCTGTCACGTAAGCGCTGCAGATTTTCCTACACCAGAGAACATGATTCTAATTTATTGCAGCATTATATCACAACAGCATTATGTTAATGTCTATGTTTAGGTTTTGTCAATGCAATATCAGTTAACATTACATATCACAATCAACCTGACTGAACTAAAAACTAGTCACTACTTTCTGGACAGTTTGGCAGATTCCCTACTTCATCATGGCAAAATAGATTTAAAAAAAAACATGCCAATGTCAATCTAAGCCAATACAATATCACATCACTTCTACTCCAAACAGAAAGTGAAGTTGAAGCACAATGACATTTTTTTATGTGAAATACTTCAAATTTAGCAAATAAGCAAGCGCAGTGCCTTACCTGTTGGTACCGTAAGGAGCTTCCTCGCTTGTCCTGGTCAAACTTCCAGGCCTTAAACTCTTGTACAGCCTCCTCCACAGTGAGCGAGCCCACCTTCACTCTCTCCTGCAGGGCTATGAGCTGCCTCTGACCAGGGGTCTTCATCCCTGCGTACGGGTCATGGGCACTGCTGAGGAGGCGATCCCGAACTGGCCGCACTGATGAGGAGGAGACAGACAGACAGACAGACTCTAACACAGTGGTTCTCTGGTCCACCACCAAGCTCAATGGGGAATTTAAAAAGAAACGTGACTATAGTCTGTTTCTCACTAACATTATTTGAAGGTAAAGTGGTTCAGTGAGTGGTTCACGGAATACTATGAGGCAGGCCTGTAATTATGTTATATAGGCTATTTGAATATTGAGGTGCCTGCTTATGCAAGCCCGCTGCTTTGGTTAAAAGGTAGCAGCATGTGACTCGGAGAGGGGGTTGAGGGTTGGCGGTTCCTGAAAACATTTTCTCGGCAAAGAGGCAAAGTGGTCCTCGGTCTGAAACAGTTTGAGAAACACAGTTCGCGGCACCTTAGAGACAACAGTCTGGCTGTTTGAAGTCACTACCATTATAACAAGAATTGACTTTATTGCAAGCCAATAGTAGATTTTAGTGTTCATTTTGAAGAGTTGAAGGGCTTCATTTTTTCATACTTATGTTTTGTCATTTGCTAACTCTAAAAATTTGACTGGAAATAGATTTTAGCAATTGACGTTACAGTGAGCCAGAGAATGCTTTGCCACCCAAATTTGACCCATATTATTTGCTTGATTAGAGTACATGAAAATAATAAAGCAAACCCTTGCAGTTGTTTGCCCCAAAGTGCACCTCAAGCAACTAAAATTTGCATTTTCACACATTCTCTAGTTGTGCTATGCATTTGGAGGAACTAAACCAAATTTGGTGTTAGGCCTACAGTTAGGGTTGGGACTTTTCAGAAATTTTCATGTTCGATTATTCAGAAAGTTAACAAACAGTTAATCGATTATTTGCAAAAAAAAAAAAAAAAAGACGTAATTTGCCCACTTTCAGAGCCATAGTCTACATACATGGGTTTGCGCCCATCTTCCCCACGCAAATTAATGTCAAAAAAACGCACATAAAATGACTTATATTTCTCCAAAGTTATTAAGGAAATACAGCATTTTGGCCTGCTGCAGCATGAGAGCGAAAGGATCAGTGTGCATTAAGGTGCGAACTTGCACCACATCAACCGTGTAGACCTGGTTGCGATGTTTAGGGATTTCGTGAAGGAATTGACCGTCAGTTATTAGAGCTCTAATGTAGCTTTTGTTTATGCTGTTATATATTTGTTTCGACTGTACTTTTATCCAGAGCTTAATGACGTCCCAGATTGTGAAATAAGAATCCAGCTCTTGGCTAGATTTGTCACAATGTGTTGAATGCAGCATAGGCTATCATGAGCATTTTTGAATGCACGACGAAATATGGAACTTTTCTGACCAAAATTGCCAACGGATAACAGCTGGTGATAGGAAGAACTTTCACATAGTTTTGTTCAAACTCAGGACTAGAGGGCGGGCGAGCAAGGCACACAGGTATGCATATTCCAGTGGATCACAAGTTCATGCTTTCCGAGGCAGAGACAATTATTATAAAAAATTGACGCGCTCTGTAATAGCCTTCAGTAACCAAGTAGGCTACGTTAAATAACGAATAACATTTTTTTTTCTCAAATTACGTAGGCCTAATAAGCAGTAACCAATTTATCAACAGCATGCCTGTTTCCCTTCACATCGGAGAAAACATCGCGACTAGGCAATGCGCACATACTTTTTGCCAAACTAGCTGATATGAGAACAGTTCTCCAGTATCAGACCGCCTTTTAAATGACGTTGGTAGGTAACAGTGTCACTGTAATTGCATTGAAATGTATAAGCTATAGGCCCATGTTTCTTGAGAAATGGTCCCACACTGCTATTCTCCTCCTAACCTCCTTCACCTCTCTTCGTTGTTGCGCAATAGCGTACCGGAAGATGTAGCTGCTCTAATGCGCAATAAATTAAACGGTTATTCGCTAAGCTTTAATTTTTATTCGAACAAGCCTTAACAAACAAATAATCGATAATCGATTATTCATTAACAACCCTACCTACAGTATATTGAATAAAAGTATACAACATATAGGCAGCTTAAACAGAGAAACTGTGTGGTCTTCAGTAGGCTACTGTACTGTATCAAACTGGAAAAAAATCAGATAGTGAAAAGGCAAACCTTGAGTGGGCTCACGGTCTTTGCGAATGCATTGGGTGTAGGTTGTCTCTTTCTCAGAAAACACTGCAAAGAGAGACACCAGAGGCATATTATTCACGGCTGTGTGGTTAGTTGTTGCTGTGGCTACATGACCATGTGTGCTGTATGCTTTCACTCAAAGTGTCAAACTGAAAAAAAAACCATGCTATCAAGTATTAATATTTTTCACTGACATGCCGTGCATTTGCCCATAGTTCTTTCCAAACAAAAAGCAGAATTTGGTAAATAACCACATTTAAGTGCTGAAATGTTTTGAACAGAAGCATGGAAGGTCCTCATAACCTCACATTTTAAACAATGCATATACTAACATTCAAAAACAGAAGCATGGAAGGTCCTCATAACCTCACATTTTAAACAATGCATACACTAACATTCAAATGACTGGACACATAGCACATTTTATATATATTTGGTAAATAATATATAGCATTAAAATATTTAGTTATTACGACTGTGTTTGTTTACACCTTCATCCTTTTTTTCCTTTCAAATAAATTCCTGTAACAGATGAATGACTGAATGACAGATGAAAGACAAACGACTGTTTCTGTCATTTGCTGTGGCCAGTTCTTACCACGCGAGATGTACGTCGTGTTCTCCTTCATATCCAGGGTCCTTACAGGCCTGGGGATTGGGGCTGGAGGCCGGTTCATGATTTCCGGAGGTACGCTCGACTGATCTTCCACTGTATCATAGATCTGTTCCATCTCACAGATGTTATAGGGGTCCTCCTCGTCATAGAAGTCCGGGGCCCTTTCCTCCTCCCTCGGCTGCTGTTCATCAGTCTCCTGGCTCTTCTCCATCTCTGAAGGTTGGCCAGCTCGCCCTTTTCAAAAGAGATTCATTTAGTTCATAGAAGGATGTTTGTGTGGTTGAAGAGTATTTTCCCAGTTGTGCAGCAGCTGTGTTACTTTTTCTCAGCAATGTTTTGAGCAAGTTTTTGTTTTTGATGTGGATACAGGTTGTGCCTCTTTGATACTAATCACTCAATATCTCTGTTACTAGACTTGAAGAAAAACATCCTCCACAGTTCAATAAAGGTATCATTTATGTATTAGCTTCTTTGCTTGCTTGTTTGTACGTAAATCTTACCTTCGAAAAACCTTCTGAGCAAAGTATCTTCTTGGCTATGTGATTCTCCTAATGCAGTCTCCATGTCTTGATCTTCAAGGAGGAAATGATTGAATTACAAAAAGATAAAAACATTTAGGGAGCTGCAGAGGTATCAATTAACAAACACTCCCATACTTTCCTAAAGATTTAGATAACTGATTATCTATTACGTTATCGGTCGCTGATCTTGGCTACAAGCCTTCTCATCATTAAGCAAATATCCATTGCTACAGTATATTCCTGAATGTGGGACTAGCAGAAGACAGAAGACTACTAGATACTTCAACGATTCCAGTGTTCCAGCAGCCATTTAAGCCTAAAAACATACAAGCTATCACTCACATAAGTCCTCTGCGTCGTCAGGGTTGAGCTCTCTCATGGACTCGTAGATGTCCTCCTTGAGGGAGTACATGGTGATGGGAGAATCGTCAGCTGGCCGAGTCATAGGCTCATACACATCCTCACTCACTGGCTTAGCCAGAGAATCCTCTAGGTCAGTTTCAACACTGTCTGCAGTCTCCTATGGGGGGAAATGTTAATAATAATGATAATAATAATAATAATAATAATAATAATAATATTGTTATTATTATTAATAATAATAATAATAATAATTTCCCACAGTATAAGATTTAATTTAACCTTTGTAACCTAGGCCAAATGCTGACACACAGGTGTCATTACTGCTACACAAGCAAGACTGTGCTGCTGAATGTGTGTATTACAGTCCTGCAGGGGTCTACATTGGAGAGCCGCACCTGTCCGCACCTGCACAGTCCAGCACCACACCCACCCATTTGTTCTATACTGCTTCACTAGAGGAAAGTGAACCGTGGCTTGTCTGTACGTTACTTGACAACCATTCAGTGAGTTATGCGTTGTGCCTAACAATACCTGTGGTACAGCATAACCACCGGCCTCCAGCAGTTTATTCCTTACAAGAAATCACACTCAAATGTAGCGCATCGCAACTGAAACTCCATGCAACTCTCAACACAACACACAACCGCTGCATGCAAGACCTGCAGGCCCTCATTACTCAAGCATGCAGCCTATACTGAAAATTTTTCTGGAACGTTTCCTATTAATCAGACCTATGACCTCTGTGATAAACAGTACACGTTGTGATGAGCTCTATCAGAGCCCTACAGTAAATAGCCTCAGAGAGGGCAAAAGCAGAGCAGGAAGTGCAAATTCGGTAAGTTCTGTAATCTATTTTCACAAGGAAGAGGGAGAGAATCCCCCTTTATGCAGTCCAAAACGTAGCTCTAATACATGTATGCTGATACAAAAGATTTCAGTTATATGTAAGGGATAACGGCCGACGAGGTGTCCAGTTATTCATTTATAATTGTCGAGGCGGAATCTAGAACTCCGGCGACGCGCGCAGCGCGAAGACGGAGTTATTCCGCCAAGACAATTATAAATTAATAACTGGACACCTCGGAGGTCGTTATCCCGCTTATCCCCCGTATCTATCTATCTCTCGTATATTTGAAGAAGCGTATAAAACGTAAAAGAAATATGCAACTCAAATTTAAAAGAAGTTAACCTGTTCGGTTTGGGTACTACTTTCAGTTGAAAGTAGATCTACCAGGTTGCTTATTGTTGTTATAGTTGCCATTCTGAAAGGCATTCATATGGAACGGTAATCAGTTATTAGATGAGTTATTTTGTGGAACTACTTCCAAAGTAGCCGGTTATCTGGAATTAATGGCCACCTAGCAGCCAATCAGAGAAGAGAATGGCGTTCTGAAGGGAGATAATGTGATGTAATGTGCTAATGCAGACTGGAATGTGTCCAATAACAGTGTTATGTCCAGTAACAGTATTATCCTCAGTGCACCAAGGATTTAAAAATAAATCTTTCTCACTGACAGTGCTCGATGTGGGGATTGAGAGTGGGATAGTCTTTACATAGACTACACAGATATCATCGCTAACATGTTATTTTTGAGGCTGCAATGCTGTTTTGATTTACCTGGTACCCACTCGTATGTAATTCATTACTCATCCTCCACATACCCACCCGTACAATTCCAACATTAAAACCCGTCCGTTTGTGTGGGTAGCCAACCCAGTGCAGGACTCAGACAGGTGTGTATACACGCCAATCACTACTTTGTGTGGAGCAGATTTTGAAACAAAAGGTATACAGACAACAGTACTATACAACAGCACAGTACTACTATACAGTTTATAGTATGTTATATATGACATTATGCACTGTGAAGTGTTTCCTACGCTACAAGTAGAAGTAGATTGATCCATAATGCTAGCTAGAACAGGATTGTATAAATAAGTTTACTCACAACATAGTCATCCATAAGTTGTCTCAGGGCAGAGAAGCCATGCTTTTGAGCGATGTTGTTGGGGTAGTCCCCATGTTTATTGGCTACACTGTACGCCTGCAGAGCCCCTGGACACTGCAGCAGCACTATTGTCAGTTTTCTAAGGCCATATCTGGCTGCAAAGTGCAGCAGCGTTGGGAGCTCCTCAGCTCTTTGATCTGTGAAAGTAAGATAACATTTTGGTTATATTCAATTCGATTCAATTTATTTTGTAGAGCGCTCAAATACAATACATAGTTTCACGGCGCTTTCAGGCAGTACGGGGAGCACCCATGAGTAACAGGGGCAAGGAAAAACTCCCTTCGCTTACTAATAATTCATTTTTAGGAAGAAACCTTGGGCAGATACACGTCTCATGTTGAACATTATGTGTGTGTAAACTGGTTACACTACTGTACACACACACACACACTCACACACACTGAACAGGCATATGGACATACTGTACGTTATAATCTTTAAAAAACAAAGAAGTGAAATGCCAAGGATGGACACTTACTAACTGAGACGTCTTCCTGTTCAAGTTGACTTACTCCAAACACCCGAAGCCCACTTGCAGGCATGCGTGACTTGAAAGATTCAGTTAACAAACTGTCCAGTGATTCTGCGGCGTTACATGTGATCTTAAATGCCTACAACATACAATGGCATGTATTACTGCATTGTTCTATCCATGTCCTTGTTCTATTCTAGAGTTAAATTGACTTCAATGACATCTCTGAGCAATAGAATGTGAAGGTCCAAACTCTCACATCGCAGCCACAGCACCTGCTACTCAGGTCCCACACTCCTCAAAAATCGTGTAATCCATCATGTGTTAGTCATTAGATTAGTTAATTAATTAATAAATTAATAAAGCATGTCAATTAATAATTAATAAAGCATGTCAGTAGTACAGTACAGTAAGCGAGTCAGCCCAGTGTAGCCAGAGGATGGAAACTGATGTGTTCAAGTGCAAACAATGGGGCGAACTACCTGACACATGAATCGTAAAGGATCAGTTGCTTTTTCAAGCTGATTACTTATTTCATCCATGGGTGTGTAATAGGTCAGGTGTTTGGAGCAAACTGCAGAGTTGTGGCTGTACAAAGTGAGTGTCACCACTCCTGCTGGCATATCTGAAATAGAAAAGGAGAAGATTGATCTCTCAAGGCAACATGCCATGACAATGAGCTTTAAAGGGATACACTCCTTTCAGGCAAATAGCGTAGACTCATTTTCAATGGTTGGATGAACTGAAGCAAGGTAAAACTCAATGTTTAACTTGAGTGATGTGGAAGATTTGTAAATTGGCCTAAAAGGTGGTGTATTCATTTGAAGACACACTCCACAATTCAAAAGAAACACGTTTAAAGTTTACAGTTGATTAGATGAGGCAAATCCCAGAAGAAGATGGTAGTTAGTTTGGCTCTTGAGCTAAAACATCAACATTTGCCAGAATCATAACCTCTGCCTGTAAATAGCAGAAGGCACTTTATTTACTCGATAAAATCTACAGTGAACAAACGTCATTTCATGTAGCTCATTGCAAGTTTCCTCTTTTCTGCTTTGAGTCAGGGGTTTCTTGTTGCACATACCAGGTGACGGACAACTGATGGTGTACTCATTCACAAGATTTCCAGGAATACGTTTGTTGGTGTCTTTACCAGAAAATTCCAGCTCAACATTTTCCTGTATGTCCAGCTTATTAAGCAAAATGATGTAAACAGTTAATGTTTCCTAAGGAAAAGAAGAAGAAGAAAAAAACAGAACAGACGTTTGAGAAAAACACACAAAAATATAAATTTATACACTTTCTACATAATCTATACTAAGGTCATTCAGCAATTTAGAATCACAAAAAGAAGGTGCACAATCTACTCTTCTTGGTAACACTTTATTTTAAGGAACACAAACATATCAAATTAATAGCTGTAATAGTGGCTAAGAGGTTATACATATTCTTGTCTGGTACTTTGTAACTCTAGAATCAAGGCCAACTAGGTCCGTACCAAGATCATATCAGGAATAAAGGCATAATTCATCATGAATAAGAAATCTGTGAATTCTTGCCAAACAATTGATGTTGCTCAACATGCCTTACAGATGTCAAGTGTTACTCACTCACTAATACAGCCATTAATTAATCCTTCAAACAAAGTGTGACCAAGTTCTTATTGAAGAGTCAGGAAGGCTATATTTTGCTAATGAAACATAGAAACATAGCCTAATATTTGGTAAGCAGGACATCTTTTTGTTTTGTCATTTCTTAGACATGGGCAGTGAACCCAGAAAAACAAGAGAAAGAAATGAGAGGGGTGGAATAAATTGACTTCAGGTCTACTGTACTCAGTCTGGCTATCAGTAGCAATATCGCTCAGAGACCCAGCTTTATCAAAGATGAAATAATAGCAAGCGTAACACAATTCTGAGTTTGAGAGCAGCTTTTGTGGTCGTCTGCTGTCTTCATCTGGGCTCTATATACCAAATTACAGCTCATTGCCTGCAAGCTATTTGTAGTTTTATGACCTTGTTACAGCCCACAGCTTACTGCACAGTGCAGACATGTGGCGTATTTGCAGGTGTTCTGGTCAGCTAGAAAAAGAGACTTCTTATAAGCTTTACAGTAACCAAATATATTCAGCATCTTGACATTTAATGCAACCCTCAGACATGCTTTTCTTAATTGTTAGGAATTATAGTTTTACATCTCAGTTTTGCTAGACCAGGTAAATTCAGACAGCAGCAGCAGAACAACCCTCCCAGCTAAAACAATTCAAGTATACAGTGCATGTGCCAACACTTGAGGGCCATTTCTTTCAGAATCATCATGAGCTTTTAATTCAACCCACAAATCTTAACTTGAATGTCTACGGAACTAATACTGGGACAGATATCGAGATTTTTAGATCTTTCTTCTTCACAAACATAAGACATTAATCTTGAGGACTCCTGAATTAATACCCTAATTTCTAAGGTTGGCAATAACAAAAGAGAAACAAGGCATGTTGTGTGTACTGTATAGTGGACTTCCATGGTGGCCACACGTACCCCACATGCTATCCTCTCTGGCTGTACTGTGAGACAGGCCTGAGGAGCAGGACAGGTGTCTAGACTCATGTTGAGCGGTGAGAGAACAATTCCATCCTTCCCTCCATCTTCACCCGTGGGGGCCTCAGATAAAGGAGCAGAGAGAGGGGTGGCATCCTCAGCGCTCTGAGGGGGAGGAGACTCCTCTTCCTCTTGGGGGGGTGGGGGTGCGGGCCAGTCTTCCTCCTGCGCCGCTGGCCTGATAGCTTTACACGCTGAACCAGAAACATTCAAAACGTCAGCTTTTCATAGGGAAATGACATTTACTGACAAGCAGACAAGCTTGAATGGATCTGCTTCCTCTTAGTATTTTCAAAAAACTGTACAAAACATACAACATTTATACTGCCCAAAAAGGTGAAACCTGAAATATTTCATAATTTTTTACATGATTTGAATTAAACCTTTATCAGAAATATGATGCGAGTTGGCAAACAGCAGAAAGAGTAACATGCTTCACGCATCCATGAACTGCTACTCTGCACAAAAGCTGCTTCCATTTTTGTTTTCTGTGTTGGGTAAAGAATTCAGCCCCTGAGGGGCCCGAGTTGCACAGTGACAATAGGGCACTGTGCTCAAACACAGCCATATTTACACCAGCGGCCCACAGAGACATAGCCTCACGCATACACTCTTACACAAACTGACTACATCCAGATGAAAACATGCGTTTACCAGGGACTCTGATGTGTACTGTAATGATTACATACAAGACAGATAACTCAACTGCCACACACACAGACAGAGCAGATGGGTTTATAACTCTAATAAAGGTGGAAAGAACAAATGTAGTATTTGTTTAATAATGTGATGCAACAAGTGGCCCAACAAAAACCACCCATCAATTCATAAGTATGATTATGTAAAGTATCATTAACCAGGGACACAGTACAGTGTATATTTATCACTGCAAGAACAACTATGGAGATCCAAACAACGCAGCACACGTGGAGAGTAAAAGATGAAGTCAAACAAACCAAATGTAAAGAATAATTCACACATACATTATGTTCATCCGCTCAACCCCTAAAAAAGGAACTGATCTCTATGATGTATAAAAATGCTTCTCCACTCCAGTCATTCCCATGTGACAGTGGCACGATTGTGTCATTTTAAGACAAAATAGCAAGGTCATAGATTTGTGATTTTTGTGTCCCACGTCTACGACAAGGAACACATGTTCCACTCATGATAGAATATGGCATATGCATTGCTGAACCCAAATGCAGTGTTCTGACAAAGAGCGCTATTTTGAAAAAGTAGCCTTACCACTGGCAATGGCCTCCAGCACAGTGGAGACATAGAAGGCTGGCTCATCGTCAGCTGTGAGCTTCTTCCAGCTGTCCCAGTGCTCAAAGTAATCAGAGCTGACATCGTCCTCCGACACGCCACACAGGAACACCACCACAGTGTGCGGGGGACACAGAAGTTTCTGGAATGTTTCATAAACCTCCGGCTCACTCTGGAGGTCAAGGAAGACGGCAGACAGTAGAAGTAAAATGCACTTGGAGTCCGAGAGAGCCCTTGAGTCCAGGTCCTCCAAAGGGGCTTCGCTGTCCACAAGGTGCAAGTCAATGGACTCTTTGGAGAAATGGCGTGACGTCTGAAATATGGTCTGGAGGTAACTGGCCCACTCAGCAGCTTCACCAGTGTGCAGTATAGCTAACTCACTCATCTTGCAATCTGAAGGAAATAATGCTACAAAACAAATAAACATGTTGAGAGATTTCTTTTATCAAAATAATCCATCCGCTGCGGTCTTCATCAAGATATAAATAACACAACAAAAGCCATCATCTCTTACAAGTAAGAATTATTTATGACATTTAAAGATGCCAACACTTTTTCTTAAAATCAAAATCAATACACTCTCTTCAACAACAAACCTATCTAGAATAACCCTTGGACCCCTGGCACAATGCATGCACAATAAATAACCATGGAAACTATAAAAAAAATAAACTATGTAAATAGAGAAAAGTGCATTTCCTTCTCCTTCAACAGATTTGGTGATTTGGTTTGAACTTAAAATATCATGACTGGTTCCCACATTGCCATGTGGAATGTCCACTCCAGCCACTGTCTCCCCCAAGGACAGAAACTAGATGGAAGACCTGATACTATGCAGTATTTAGGTGGCAGTCTGATAAATAGGACACTAGGACACTTCTTTTCCACCACAAATGTTCCACCACAAATGTTAGTCCACCTAGATAATCGGAATGATTATTGACTCTGGTTTCAGTCAACAGCACACAAGGTCAGCTTACTAAATCACACGGTTTACCAGCCACAATTTGCATTGCCGTTTAGAGCAGAAACTGAGTGAGTCAATGGGTGAAAGTGAGATGACATTCCTGAAGCATGTCTGAAACAATCTGAGCTTTAATCCCTCTGGATTCAGATAAGAGCAGTTTTATGACCTCTATCTCCTACCACTATACTGCTCTGGCACTACTGCCAAGGCCTACTTATGTGTGCTATACAGGTATGTGTGCTGAGCAACACAACTAATTAAACACTGAATGGTTGGCTGTTGGGAGAATACTATATATTGATTAGTTAGATCAACGTATTAATACTGTATAGAACAATGCTATATTTATAGAGCCAAACTGAATGCATGACCATTCCAAGTACACTTATGTGAGTATAATCCATGTTATCGACATGTTACTGTGGGGTTTTTTCCAGTAGCCCTAGTTATAAGAACCACATAGCATGTCATAATTATGTGCAAAAATACTTTTCCAAGTGTCAGAAATAATTAGAAAAGCATTTACAGTAAAGCACACAAGCATGCCTGAGAGAACAGGAAGAGTAAATGTGCTTAACTTCCTCCTTCAGCATGCAGCTTTTAAAACACACTTGTCATGAACTTTACAGAATTTCAACCTTAAAACGTCTCTTCCAGCACTGAGTCTAAAGAGTTGCAGCTCTAGGGAAGAAACCAAAACAATAAAAGTGCCCTTCAATGTGTCCATTTCTTTCTGTACAAACAAACAATAAAATTAATCAAACAACTCAACACCAACTTATTGAGATGAAAGCATATATCTGACATAAAGCACATACTGTATCTCACTGATGTACAGTATACTCACTCAGTTCATAGGGCCTTGCATGTGAAGGCAACCAGTGCTGCTCCTTATTTGAAACACAGGGCTCTGCCTAGGCAAAGCAGCTTCTCAGCGCATCTGCAGCAGTGAACATCTTTCACTCTTTTCACTGTGTGTCTCTCCTCTCCTCTCCACTTCAGCTCAAGTGTGGTAAAAACAGCAGCTCATTTCCTCATGCTGTGTGCGGTGAGCGTCACTTCCTTAAAAGAAAACGCCTCTGCAAAGCGAAAAAAAAAAAAAAAAAAAAAAACTGACAGAGAAGGTCTGAGCGATGCCTTAGACCTTTGATCAAGACAGTAATGTTAACGGGGAGTGCTTGCACGCACACACACACACACACACACACACACACACACACACACATACACACACACACACAGACACACAAACACAAACACTCACACCTTGCAACCTGCTATTCCAATTGAATTAGTGCATGTATATTCTATAGCTGTGACCATCACAGAGTCAGTGGTTTATTTAACAGTTTTATTCTAATAAGGTATGAATGAAGATATGTCAAGGATAATGTGTATCCATAGTGTAAAACAAGTGCACACTGAGTGTGTTACATGTGTTCCCCATGCACAGGCTGCATGGAGTCTCGTGCATCCAGAGAGAAACTCACTGTGTTTATGAGCCAACCATCAGCCAGTTGTTTATATTTTACTAGCCTACCACTGTGACAATTACAGAGTTAGCAAGTGTATTGTGCCCCTGGGTAGCGACTGAGCCTATTTGAATGACAATGTGGCTCAGATGTAAAGAGTGCGCTGTGCTGCGCTGCGCGGGGACTGCCTGTCCTGTTGGGACTGTGGTGGACCCCACAGCGGCGATTGTGCTGACACGAGCGCCTTTCTACCATTTTAATGACAATGCTCTTGCCCCTCTGTCTGGCACGTAAAAGGCTCCGACATACATGGGATGCCTCTAACCTGTTTGTGCATTCGCAATGGGCAAGGTAAGAGGACTGTGTCACTCCTATGTTAGGGAATTCATTCATATTCTAAATGATGTGATGTAAATGTATTACCTACTGAGCACCTTCAGCTTGTTCAGTCCTGTTGAAGTGTTGTTGTTTCACGCTCTGAGCTAGTGAGAAGATGGGAAGTGAAAAGTGCTGAAACAATGTCCACACACTCAGTTTATGCCACTGTGGACTAATACAAAAGTAACACTCAAAAGGTTGATTCTTTGAAGTGGATTTTCAGTACCGTCTCTTGATATTGACAATTGAGACCCTCCCTTTGTGTGTGCCGGTAAAACATTTTTTGGGAGATGTGTTTCTCATAGAAAACCGGAAAAGTGGAAAGCGGAAAAAGAAGCTGGCATATTCACCATATATGGCCACAAATTTGTACCAACCAGATACACAATTGACATCACCTAAACGTTTACTTGCTTAATTAAATGACCTCATCGTTATAGGCATTCCAAGGATCTTGACCAGTTACATCTAAAGCACAAAGTATTTAAGCATTGCATCCACATCCTGTACATTGGGCTGTAACTACTGTGTGAACTATTGTGCTTTACCTGCACTGTCCTCTATCCTCTATTTCAGATAATCTTCTACGAGGGCAGGAACTTCGAGGGCCGCCATTATGAGTGCAGCAGTGACTGCTCCGACACGCACACACACTTCTCCCGATGCAACTCCATACGGGTGGACAGCGGCTGCTGGGTGGCCTATGAGAAGCCCAACTATGCCGGCTACCAGTACATGCTGACCCAGGGCAAGTACCCCAACCACCATCGCTGGGCCGGTTTCAACAACTGCATCCGGTCCTGCCGCATCATCCCCTCTGTAAGAGCCACCACACAAATCAAAACATGAGCTGTTTTTGTTTAGGATGCAGAAAGTCTAGACGTTATGTATTACCTATGTATTAGAGTTGTCAACAGAGTTAATATACTATTAATACACATGTCCTAACAGATGTGTTAATAGTATATTAACATTATATTAAAGTAAGTTATGACATGTAAATACTTAAAATGTAGTTACATTTGATATCAAATGAGAAATCGAGAAAAACAATCAGACAGTAAACAGTCAAAGTATTGAAATTAAACACACAAGAAAAGGTAAGTCATAAGTTTGTATATAACTCAAAAATCTACTTACACTTAACAGTACAATGGCTCCTACCGCCTGAAGCTCTTTGAGAGGACTGACTTTGCGGGCAAGATGATGGAGCTGAGTGAGGACTGCCCCAACCTGCAGGACCAGTTCCAGATGCGCGGCATCTCCTCCTGCAACGTGGTGGAGGGCTACTGGATCCTCCATGAACACCCTCACTACCGCGGACGCCAGTACATCCTGCGGCCCGGCTCCTACAACCACCCCACCGACTGGGGCAGCATGACCACCAGCATTGGTTCTGTGCGCCGTGTCACAGAGCTGAAACAAAACCAGTGAAGCCCCACTACCCCTACCTCTGACAGGCTGCATTCTAGTCACCTTCATGCGCCTGAGGGTGGTCTAGGCTGGGGACAGAGATTGGGCTGCAGTATACTCACGTAGTATAGAGGTATAGAGGTTTAAGAATACATGTTTTGCCAACAGAGTCCCGGTAAGAAATACAGGACCAACAAATACAAACAGGGCAGTTTGTACATGCATAACTACATGTGGGTGTATTTAACTAATGCTCACCTAGTAAGACATTCTGCCGCACTGTAGGCCTCCAAACCTGTAGGTGACAGCCGTTAGCACTACAGTGACACTGACAATACAAGTTCTGTACAGGAAAACTCATACTGACATAGCAAATATATGATATAAGGTTAAATTATTCTTTTGTAGTCTTGTTTTAGATACGTTTTTTTTAGATTGTTTTTGAAAAAAATGTTGAGCATAAAAAGCAGCAATTTGTGAAATGACAATCAAAATCTAGCATAAGCTCTTCAATGACCAGTGTTCAAATAACACAACTGAAGGCATGAAACTTCATGATACTGCTGTATGTCAATGTAATATCTTATGTCTTGAAGTAAAAAAAAAAATGGCCTATGCCAGAGTCAAAGAATCTCATCAATGCTGACTTGTGGTTGCTTCAAAACCTTTCTTTGTAATCTATTCTCAGTAAGACCATAATGGAGCTTATCATTATCAGTCTCTTGTGCTCTTTATACATACATGTATGACTGTATCTGATCTGATATCCCAACACACTACTCCGCCAGATCCATTGGATGTTGATTTCTCGTAGCAGACATGTTTTGTACGATTACAGAGGGCAAAAATCCTCCTTGAGCCTCAGACTTTTTTTCTCTGTGTTTTTCTTTATTCACCAATGTCCTTTTCACGGTTTAGGCTACTTATCAAAACAAGATGACCACCTCAGACTGGTTTTTGATAAAATGATCCTGACGATTTAATGGCACTACAAATATAAGTATTTATTTTATTTTACTTTATAAGTATTTACTTTATTTACTTTATGACCCTATGAAACCAGCCAACTGTAGAATTCAGAGAAGAAGGAAGAATTGAGGTAAATTTCCAAACAGACCTACCTGGAATTGACTACAGCATCCTCAACATTGTCTCAACAACTAAACATTGATCATACTGTATCTACATCTAGCATTGTCAGGTCAGCAATCTTACTACAAGCAATAGTGGCCGTCATCTTAGTAATATTCCCTGCATGCTCCTCTTAAGGTAACAGAACTTACAGTAACAAAATATCGTCATGCATCACGTGCGTGCGCATCATGGGAGAGGCTTTATTAGTGGGCCTGGAAACCACAAATAAATCTCCCAGCACCGATAGTCAGCTCACTGCGGTTCTGCTGGTTTGTGAGAGCCTTTCATTGAGGAACACTTGCCAAGCAAAGAGGTTTGCTTGACCAAGGCATACGGCATCCTTCCCAAGACGTAAATATACTCTCACAAAGAGTCTTCTTGAAGTCAGTCACCACGACCACAGTTTCACTACACTTCCTGAATTGAAGCATTTGTCTGCCATTTGGGAGAAGTTCACACAGCACAAATGCATCTGCATGGAAGTGAAACTAACTATTATTAACTTGTGTAAGTGATAACATATGTAACACAAAAAAAACAATGCACTGTGGAGACACAGATCTCTTTCAGGGGTTAAGCTAGGTCATAAAATGACACTGACCTGCGCAGCACAATCAAGTTTCTTTGGTGTGAACTTGCCATTATTGACCCATGCAGAATCTAATAATGTAATGATTTCCAAGTAATGTAATAAAAATCATATTTATGGCTGTTATTGGTTGGACACTGTTTTCTTGAGAAGCGCTGTACCTGAACTAATACAATGAGTTGAGTTGAGTTACCTAGGTCTGAAGAAGTCCCATCAAACAAACGCCTTAATGCACCAATGTGTGATGTAGCACCACCTGTTGACAGACTAAAATGCACCGTAATGCAACAGTGGATGCAATATTGTAGCACCGCCTATTAAACGTGTTAAATTGGATCTTCTGTCTATGGTTTCGGAGACACCAACACATAAGGTCAATAAAACGCTCAATGGTGTTTTTTGCCCCCAACGGCACCTTCCAGGAAGCACAGCCTAAAAGGCACTGCCCTTACCCTATTCCTAACCCTAACCCCCTCAACCCTCATCCTAACCCTAAACTGAGTGGAGTAGTATGTATTCTAATATAGTATGTAGTATGTAGTATGTATTCTAATAGTCAGGGCAAAATAAGCAACTTCACGATTAAGGTCACAACCAAACTTTTCACACATGATTCTGTAGTGCTTTTTCGCGCCAAATCCATTTCTGCTTGGGACATTTTTGTTTGCATTCTGTTACCATGTCAATTTTGACATGCTTTTGATTTCAACTACATCTACACTACAACTGCAACTACAATTCTTTAGCCTAGAACTCTAGACGTAGTCCAGCTGTAGCAAAAAAGTACCAAAATTCTGCTCCCGGCAAGTGTTCCAACTTTTGATGATGTTACAATTTATTTTGGGTCCTTATATCACACCGACTTTCTCCTTTAAGTCAATCACAATGTTCTATCTGGACAGGGAGTCATTGGACGGGCTTAGCTTTGTTTGCATCGGCTTGTTATTTGCTCTGATTGGTTGTAGCCGACTTACCCAAGGATCTATCACTCGTGGTCAGACTATACATTTTATGTGATAGTCTGGCTTGTCAGGCTAACAATTTCTTCTGTGAAAATTGAAAACTGGCCAACCAGCCTGTCTTTCAACGATTCCCCAAGGATTAAAAGCTACACTTGTAGTATTGAGTCAACATGCTCACTGAGTTTTATGTGGCCTGTTGGTTTGGTGCATCAGGAATAAAAAAAAATACTACAAAAAATGGGGAAATGAAACACAAGGAGAAAAAACTTGAGCAACACCTACTGTATATGCATGTTGTTTTACTGTGGCAATCACAATAAGAAAACATAAAAGCACAGACCTATTGTGTAATGGGTGCTGTGCTCCCATCCCAACGCCTTAATAATAGCAAAGCTGGGTGGTGATAGTGAGAATTGGATGCTTTCATGGCCAGCTACCACAATATTGGCAAAAATTACAATAATGATGAATTACTACATAATCAGGTTCTGGAAATGTAAGGCTCATAGTTCATTACATTATTGGTATGGCAGTTATTGCATTATCAAAGATAATCCACTTGAATCCTGTCTGGCATTATGTGGAAATGCACTGCATGATATGGTTATAGCAAAATGTCATTGAACAGTGGTTTCAGTGAAATTCTATTGTATTGAAATAATACTATCAGTTATCTTCTATTTTTATATTATTTTTGCAATTGTTACATATTAAAATTCACCATTCACACTTGATTTGTAAAGTTTTTGCAAGGTTATTTGAGACGTCACATCCATAACGCCGGTTTTCCGAAAATAACCCCAATCAAAACCAACTTATTTTAAGTTTACATTTAAATTAAGCCTTTTTCTGTGTTCACTCAGGGGTCCTGTTTGGTATGAATGGAACAATATTTACTTACTTTGTAAACTTCATAGACTTCATAGACTGTTTGGTCACCTCTGACATGTCCATTCCAGCATCACTTGCACTCGCTCTCTGGTTATAAATAAAATAAGGGTTTGGTGGGTTATTCACATGGATCACATATTATATCCTGTATGGCTTAGCCTTATACTGTAAGTATCCTTGCATTTGGCATGTCCTGATCTTCATCTTACAATGACTGAAAGAATAATAATCCAGTATGAAACATCAACACATGAGGCTCAGACTCTGCAACTGAATAAAGACATTTTCCTGTAAACTCTTCCACAAACATGCAAGTAGCAATTGGATACAGAATCTCTCTTAGCATGTTATTTTGTGACAAAAGGCCTCTAAGACCTGGCCTCTAGGGAGATTTCAGAATAAGCTAAATGTATAGCCAATTCTGTAGCCACCTTACTATTGCATAATTTGGAAATAAAGTAAATTTCCAAAATGAATAGGATTCGGGTGGATTTTGCAGGAAAATGTGCTCAACTAGTAAATTTTTGTGTGAAGCATTCAGGGAAAATGGATTTTACCATATATCTAATGTATTTTCTGAAAGCACACACCCTCAAGATGTGATATATTACTGAGACATGGTGCGGAATTGGTGAATTCTCTGCCCTCCTGATTTTTGGTGACATTTAGGCCAGTGTCCTTTAGACTACTACCATACAAACCATACATTTTTTGAGAGCTTATACCAAATGAACCCTACTCTTCCCTTTGATATCCATGCATAGATCATTTGGCACTTGTGATGTTGGTATCCATGCATAGATAATTTGGCACTTTGTGTATTGGACCTGAGGCATTAAGGGGAAACTAATCTACTCCTTATGCCACACTTTGTCTGAAAGCATAACATGGTGTCATAAATGGAGACAGGTCCCACACTCTCCACCTCTTCACTAATGTATAGAGCAATACGTAATATTGATATACAGACAGTACCTTTGGGCTTGTGGAATATAGGGAAGCCAACAACCCTTCAATGCAAGTAGTAATCAAATAGAACATTCTTTGTTATCTTTGACCAATTGAAATCACATAGTCAGTTCTAGCCAGTCTAAGTTATCTTTAGGCTTGGCCTACATCAGATGTGGCCCTAATGCAATATATCGCAAAAAAAAGTGAAAATTTTAGAAGTGCAAGCTTGGTGGGGATGGGGAGCGGGTTCAAATAGGGAATGGAAGACAAAAGCTCACTTCCATTAGCCTACCTACAAAAGCTGGTGAAGCTGCCTTAGCGAGCCTATTAGGCTTAGGCACAAATCTCTGGAACCAGCTCCGTGAAAATGTCAAAAATGCACCCTCAGTTGCCTTTTTAAAATCCTAATTAAACACTAAACTGTTTGCTGATGCTTTTTTAAGGCCTATTACTTTATTTCCATTTGCGTCTCACTAAGTCTTACTATTTATTCATTTTTCCTTCCTCCATTTTTACTCTCATAGCATAGGCTACCATCGATGTGACTGCCTGTTTACTTATTTTTGTTTTACAGATGTAGCATACCATCCACCTGGCATTGCCACTATCCTAATTTCATCACTGTTTTACTGTTTTGTCTGTCTGTGTTTCACTCTTTTATTCTAAGGACTTCTTTATGTTTTCCTTGCAATGGACTTGTTTCATACCTGAACATTCCGACATTCCATGGTAGTAAACTGAACATTCTATCATTGAAATGCATTGGATTTATGCCTCTTTCTGACTTGACACATAATGGGTAATAACTAAAACATGTCTAAATTTACTTTCTTTCAAATAATACACATTTGAAGCCCACAAATAGATAGAAGCTTCATACACATAAATGTAAAACCACTTTTATCTATTCGGGACTTCCAAATTTGTGGGCTTCAAATGTGTATTATTTGAAAGAAAGTGAATTTAGACATGTTTTAAATGTTATAACCCATTTTTTTCAAGTCAGAAAGACGCATAAATCCAATGCATTTCAATGATAGAATGGTCAGTTTACTACCATGGAATGTCGGAATGTTCAGGTGTGAAACATGTCCATATGGCACAGACTGCTCTGGCAAGTTTGTTTATAGGCCTACATAAAGTCTACATGTCTCTGTAAAGCACTTCGTTCCTTTACAAACAACTGCTGTTTTGTATGAAATGCGCTCTTCAAATAAATTTGTGTTGCCACACACTAAGCTGCTGCGTCCAAAGACAAGATCGATTTTATTATGTGTGTATTGCGCACCCAAGTGGATTGCTCCAACACTGCCTGCATGCTACCCTCAAAGCCATGCGCACGCAGTGAAACAAGGCAAGCACATCAAGATCAGTCAGTCATGTCTATGCTACGTCGGAAATCTTGTTTGACTGAATGTCAGGTTGTCTCAAAATTGCAAGCTCACTTTAAGGGTTCCTTGCAGTCCTCACGTTGTTGGCTAACCCAGAGCGGTATAGAAACTCTCTATGGCTCTGGGCTAACCTATTTGTTATCGTTCCCTCTGCAACTTAGGCTACAGCTACAGACTTCAAATCAGAACATATCGCCACCTTCAGAATTGGAGTAAACAAATGGGTTAACTTTCTAAATATTTTACCTTTTAAAACGGACAAACTTTAGCAGCAGGGAGGGGTGTCCTCGTCTCCTTGCCTGGTGTTTCAGTGGTCGGCTGGTCATAACTAATCCATTTTACCTTTATTCTTAAAGCTTTATTTAACGTCTCAATATGTGCCAAATGTGTTGCTGACCTCTAGTGGAGAGATCTAACATGTATATTTCAAACAAACAATATGGCCTCCTCATACAGCCAGGGGTGGAGATCTGTGTGCGACAAATTTCGAAATGCTCAAACTCTGTCTGATGTAGAGTCTAGAAAGGATCCGGAGAACGACCCATTTCGTTCTAAATACAAAGCAAGAGATCTTCTAAAGGAGATACACACGGTGTTGAAAAACTTTGACATTGGGGAGACCGAAGACGATGACGATGCTGGGTGTCAAACAGAGGGACCCGTTGACGAAGGAAAGGAGGAGGCATGTGGGAGACGCTGCCCTGGTGATTCCGATGCAGGAATACGAGCCGCTAAACTCGGAGTGATTGAGTACTATCTCGGGGTAAACCATGTGGAAACTGAAGAATTATCTGCTGGCGAAGAACACTTGATGAAGTGCATGAAACTGCTGGATAGATGCTCCATCACCCAGGAAAATGTGTCTTTGTGTATCCAGGCGAGGGTAGGATTTCGTCTGTTTCCCGAACGAGGGCCTACAAAACATTAATAAACAGTAATAAACATAAACGTGCCCAACTTAATGTTTGTTTGTTTTGACAGAATCAACTTGGAATTTTGTGGGCGGGCAGGGATGAAACCGAGAAAGCTCAAGGATTTTTAGAAACAGCTGAATCGATATACACCCGCTACATGAAAGAGGTGAGGACGAGATTAGGCCTAAATTAGTTTGCAACATTTCTGTTCCAGTGACACATTGCCAAACCTACAGGAATCTTTTGCATTTTTTGGGGGGCTATCAGTCTCCTGTCCAATTGGTCTGCCTGTAGTTTTAATGTTATGTTGCAAAATAAGCAATTTTTCCTTCACTGAAATGGCTCAGTCATCTCTGTCTGATTGCATACATTGGTTGTGACAATTGTGCTTTGCAATATAATAGCTTTTGGGTGATTTAGCCTAATTGTCATTTGTTACAGGAAGGCCAACCTCCCATGGACCTAACAGAATTCTTTGTTGGAGATGAAGATCAACTGACTCAACAAGAGAGGACAAAAAGGTCATTCAACACAGCTATAACCTAACTTTATCTGAATACCATTATTGTACTTTGCGTAATTTTCTTCAGTGACTCGATCACGTTCTGACTTTAAGTGTGGGATCAGTTGGGGGAGTGAATCGTCCCTTGCAGTCCCTTGCATCATAGCCACACCAACAAACTATGCAGTATTTTCAGCAAATCAGTCAATTTGAATTCCAATACCAAGCCTAAGTATGAGGTTTTAATTTGGCACTTAGCGTATTTGAGCGTAATAAAAGGCACTTAAACTTTTGTTGATCAGTTAAATAATTAGTCATATCTTAAACGTGAACTGTATTATTCACTCATTTGCTATTTTACCTTTCTGGAAAATTCCCATGGAAATCAAGGCAATCATAGTGACCCCAAACATTTGAGTGGTTAATAAGCAAATAATTTGAAAATGTGACCATTTTACCCTTTGTTTTGCTTCCACACAGATTTGAGTTGGCATACACCCACACTCTGTACTACCTGGCTCAGGTGTATAAAAACCTGGAAGAGTTTGAGCGGGCTGGGAAGTATTGCCATAGCACTCTGCAGAGGCAGCTGGAGCTCAACCAGTTTGTGCCGCTGGAATGGGCCATCAATGCAGCAACTCTCTCTCAGTATTACATCACGAAGGTACACATCCACAGACCCCTAGATACTTGCCATTCAGATATGGCCTGTTCTTTTCAGGTTTATGTTCCATCACATGTTTCAAATTATAGTATTGCCAGATTTTCTCGTCAATTAACCTACAATGTGTTAGACATTAGAGATGTTGGTCATATTGGTGGGTGAGAAGTTAGGCCAACATATTGTTAATGGCACACAAGAGCACATAGGTTGCCACAGCAGTGGTGAATGAAAGAGAGGTATTGTAATAAATGGAAGGCAGAATAGCTCTACAGGGGGTCTGGAGGATCCCCAATACAAACTCTTGGAATGATATCTCTTGCATTCTGTTTATTCTGTTGAGTATTTTTTTTATCCACTAAATGGTTTAATCCTGATGTCCCCAAAACCCAAATTCTGAGGCAAAGACTTAACTGGCATGACTGGCACCAGCGCTGTCATCTATCATTATCAGAAGCTTCATGTACAGTAAAGGGTGTGAAATTAATTCACATGCAGTCATTACATTGCAGCAACAAGATCCCCTTAAAAATGAAAACTCAACCTATGGCATTGTGCCTAAGAGGCTACCCATCAAAATTCTCGTTTCGGCTCAACAATGAGTGTGAGACACAAGTATTTACACACACCCTCAGGCCACTCTAGTTTCTCCAAGTGCATATAAAATAATTGGTCTTAATCTTGATTAAATAGCTGGAGGAGTTTAACAGTATATTCCACACTAACTGAGCTGGAAGTAAATTTGTGATTGGTAGAATAGAAAGGATCTTAATGGGTCTTTCCAAATGTGTGTCTTCCTTTATATAGGCAGAACACACTTAGCCTGGGAATACCCATGCTTTTTGCATGCTCCATTTCATTTCCTCTGCAAAATATCATGATGTCTATGGCCGATCTCCAGCCCTGCTTTTGGGATCCAATCACAGAATGGGGAGGGACTAGCTTGAGGGTACCCACAATTTCATTTGACGTCATGTGGTGGCTCTGGCATAATTTATATGATTGGCATGATAGATTTTCGTAGTGCCCAATAAATGGTTCTGGACAATCGTAAACCACACTTCCTCTATAAGAAAATGAAAAAAGAAAGTTCTCACACACCTCTTTACCTGCCTTGAGGTGTGATTTGTGGCGGCACCAGATATGCCCTCCTTGCACTTAAGTACACATTCATATCTATTCATCTTAGTTAAATTGCACATCATGTGAAATTGCACACAAAAGACAAATTTCTTGACACATTATGCAACTTTGTGGCCATCACACACCCATTTTGCTGGTAATGGGTGCGGGGTATTGCTCATCTCCGGCAGACCAGCCCAGTCCATCAGAATACAGGAAGTCACGTAAATGAGAATGTGATCTGATTGATTATAGAACGGCTGTTTTGTCATTGCATATCCTATTATTAGAGGCAATATCAGGCAATACCAGATTGTAAAGTAGGCTACAAGTAGTATTTCTCTCATTTGGTGTAAACTTGTCTGAAAAATCACAATGAAAACGATACATACTAAGATGCAGTGAATCAAATTGCTCACATTTGAGGATATGATTTCCCAGGCTAGCCCAAAAATGGAGCGATGGTATTTCAGTACCGTAGGAAACTTTTTGTTTTGTTTTGTTTTGTTTTTAAATACATTTATGCAGTATTTTTATACAAAAAATACTGGACAATATTATGTGTATTTGAGTAGAACAGTGTTGACATCATCAATATCAATGTTAGTCCTTATGGCATCCCTATTTAGTCGTCTGTATGTGTGTCTGTGTTACTCACCACTGATGCTCCATAAACTGTCTTGCATAAATTAGATTTGTGTTGCTTCATTTGATATTTTTTATTTTTCCCAACACACCAAAAAGTCTGGCGAAAGAAGGGGTTTTCTGCTCTTTAGTCAAACTTCACTTCATGGACTTACTGGAATGACTGTAACCTCTACTTAGTTCAGCTGTTCCTGTTTACTGATGACTTGTCTTGTTCCACAGACCCGCTACATGGAGGGAAGGCACTGCCTGGCTGCTGCCAGTGTCATAGCAGGACTGGCTGGGGAAGTTCCCTCTGAAGCTGCTGCCAAAGAGAGTAAGTTCCCAGTAAACACATTAAATACACACATCCCTTATTTGCCATTACTGCTTCCGGGGATCTTTGACAGAGGAGGAATTTGAGCACATTGTTTTTTGAGTACACACATGGAAGCCTGTAATACTGAGTAAATTCATCTGAAGAAACATCTGACAAGCATCTGATGTAAATTGGTTGGGAAAAGCTGCATATCTATATCTGACTGTGTTCCCTCTGTAGGTGAGGTTGAGTATGAGAGACGTGAGCAACTTGGCCAGAAGAGGGCAGAAATTGGCAGATGTTGGATTAAGTACTGCCTCAATCTCTTGCAGGATGCTAAGAAACTCTTGGAGGTAAAGCCACACTTAAATGCATAAATCATCCATCAGTGATCCATTATTAATGTATAGAAAATATATGAATCTGTCTATGTGGATCTATCCAAATTTAAACAATAATTAATGAATAATTTGCATATTTTGCATATATATTTTTCCACAAAATGTCTTGCGACCATGATACAGAAAATAAATCGGCCTGATATCAGCGTTGTGGAGATATGTCATTACAGGTATAGTATGGATAGCTTTGAAAATTCCATCTAAATGCTAGCACTTTGTGCACAAATCTGAAAAGCTTTAACTAGAATTTTCAAGGCAATCCATCCTTGAAATGGCACATCTCCGCTAAGTATTAGGCTGAAATTTCTGTGTGATGGTCACAAGACATGTGGTGCTGTTAGGACAAGAAAAATGGACCCCGTGGTAAGGATGCTCCAGTGTATTCCATATCTATATCTGACTATAATTATTTTATATTATAAATTATATCAGTTGGTGCCTGATATGTTATTGGTACTTTCACCATATTTTTGAACGCAAACCACTGTGATGCTCAACTCAACATTTGAGTTTCACAATCTATTTGGCTGAAGGGAAGCTGAGTAGGCACTTTGTTTCATACAAATTGTCTTTTTGGCAAACGAAGGAAAAACAAAGTTCATCACCCTGACCTTGGTGGAACTTGGTGTTTCTAGAACATCTTCCATCTCGAAATGGAGCAGTCGACTAACTCATGCTTGATCACTTGAATCGACCCATAAGGATAACAAAAACCTGGTGACAGAGCTATCTACCAGTGTGACTTTTAAAAAAAAAATAACGAGTAACGATTCACCACCTGAAAAATGTATTGGAGTTAAAGTATTAAATTCATCAAAATTGTGTAGTGAAGTAAAAGTGGAAGTAGAAGAAAAAAAATACTCCAGTGAAGTACAGATACTGCATTTTAGTACTTAAACGACTTAAAGGATAGCTCCGGTAAGTTTAAGCATAGCCCTGTTGCAGAAGGCTTCTAACAGCAACAGATTTTGCATGGAATGAAAGAATTTCGAATAGCATAGACCAAACGCGAACACAAAGCACTTTACATTGAGTCAAAGGTACCTCGGATCTTCCTTTCGGTTTCAAATAATGAGTTTCCATTGATTCAGTCTAAAATGCTTGTTTGCTTCTGTGTTCAGTCTATGCTGTTCCAAATCATTTTGTTCCACTCGCTAACTAGCGTATTTAGCAGGCTCGTTCAACAGGGCTATGCTTGACAAGACAAAATTTAAACAAACTGAAAGATATACAGACTCTGTGCCATTGTTTGTGAAGATTTGATGAAGTGATTCATCAACCCCTGATTGTTTTTTTTTTTTTTTTTGTTTGTTTTTTTTACTGCGATCATTTTTACATATAGGTCTAGAACAAAATGTGAATCCTTTAAAAGTCTGATAAAGACCATAACTCCTTTGCTTTGTGCTGCAGGACAATATCGGGGAGCTGGACGTGGACCGCCAGACCGAGCTGAGGCGTGCGCGCCGCAATGAAGAAGAGGAGCTGGAACGTGAGCGGAAGAGCACAGTACTCTTCAGCTCTAGTGACACCTTTGACTCCATCTGCGCGCTTGAGGACAAGGTGAGCTGCGCCTTCCCCTGGACTTCGAAGAGGCTCGTGCCGTCTTCCTGGTGGGCCAGCAGTATGTGAACCAGGCCAAGGAGTACTTTTGAGATGGACGGCCATGTGACCGACCACATTGAGATTGTGCAGGACCACAGCGCCCTCTTCAAGGTGCTGGCTTTCTTCGAAGAGGACCTGAGCGACGCTGCAAGATGCACAAGAGACGTGTGGACATGTTGGAGCCCATCTGCAAGGATCTCAATGCCCAGTACTACCTGTGTAGTCTGTCGGCAGCTTCAGTTTGAGCTG
>JAODXP020000006.1:4620744-4705600 GCA_027497455.2 Sardinella longiceps | reverse complement strand
CAAAACAAAAGTTCAACGCTCTTGACTACAGGGTGCTGGAGAATGCATTTTGACTCGCTTACAGAAAAACATTAGCTTTTATGTTACAGTATGACACTGACAGTTTCATTTCCGTTATCTGTCTCAGCAGATCGTGTCCGGGATGTGACAAAGTTCTCAACCTCCTTTAGTTGATTAGTTCTTAGCCATTAAACCTACAATTAAAGATATAACTAAAAAACAATGTTACTATGAGATTAATACAGTAATTACCCAGATTTAAGAGATAAACAGAACTATGATAGTCAAACTAAATTTCAGATCTCCAAAACTTCAACTATCTGACCCTAAGGCAAGAAACAACACTGACCAGCTCAAAGAGCATATATCTATTAGATACATCAGGGTTGGCCAATTATTTTGGCCGAAGGGCCACATTGACTTTTACATTTTAAGTCAGGGGCCAGGTGTTAACAGTCAACCAGTTGATGCCAGTAAATTGTCAATTCTTAAACCAGTAGCCCCACTTTCTTCAGTGGATTTGTATTTTGGGAAGGCTCCACAGGCAGTCTCTTGCTCCAGTCTCCTGCAATACATTAGCAGACACTACTGCCTTACACCAGAGTCGGTCAAAGAGGTTCACTTCATTTAACTCATCACTATCTCCCAAAGGTGTCTTTGTGTAACCTGTAAGGCACGTCTTCCACCACCTCCAAGATCTACTAGCTCCCAATCCCAAAACTCCTCACACAACTCCTCATAAGTCAGGGAGCCTGGAGGTGGAGGGTCAATTAGCCCAGGGGTCCTCAAACTTTATTGGGCCAGGACCCCTCATGGAGCCCAATCTTTTTCGCGGACCCCTGTTGATTGCAAAAAATAGCTGTTTGTTCTTTCGGAACAGTAGTATTTCTATCACCATAAGACAAGTTTATTTTTTGTAGCAAAAATTTTCACAGACCCCCTGGCAATGTGCTGCGGATCCCATGAGAACCAATGAATTAGCCTATTGTTTCCAAATAAGCATCACTATTTGTTTTTTAATGTGGCATTTAGTGTGGCAAAACAAAAAAAATAAACCAGCCCAGTTAACAACTTAATGAGATACTTTTGGATTTTTCTGTTGCTTGACAATAGACTGGAAATCAGTGTTAATCTTTGTGCATCCAATCCGCATCAAATGAAAAAGTGTGTCATCAGTGAACCTGTTTCTCTCCTTTGATTTAATGTGCTTTATTGTGGAAAAACTGCTCTCACAAATGTAAGTGATCCCAAACATGCTGTCCATTGACAGGGCAAAGCCTCTGAGGACAGTCTCCAAAATGAAATCCCCCTCTCATTGTGCTTTGCTTAAAAAACGGAAAAAAGCGGAAAAGCGGTGTAATTATAACGGATTTTTTTTTTTAATTATTTATTTAATCATACAATGAAATTAATAAATGTTCTAGGGGCCACACTGGGGCCGCAGGCGGGCAACATGTGGCCATCCCTGGTTTAGGCTATCTTGTCACCTTGGTTGTTATATCTCCCATCTTTTTTGTCATTTGACAAACATTGTTGAAAAGTAAGCTATTTAACTCATTCTGCAGAAAATCAAAGCACAAAGCACATTTAATTGCAGAAAAGGGTTTTTGCTTTTCAAAGTAAAATTTATATCATCAAGGTTTTTTTTTTTTTTTTTTGCTCTTGTGTCAAAAGAGTTATAGACCAGGTAACCTGGGAAGGAGTTGACATTCACTCCATCACATTCTACTGCTGTAAGCTACTCTGATCAACAGAATTTTAATATCATGGATGAAACTGGTGTGACAACAGAACAGACACTCAAACAGATTGGCACAGAGAAAGGGAAGAAACTCAGCTTGGTTCTGATGTTGTCATGAAGTGCTGGCCATATTAAAGAAAACTGACCTTTCATGTGCTCAAATGCTGTAATAGGCTTGAACAAAACTGGCTTTGATATTGTGAAGTAACTTTAAATAAACCTTAAATCAGTCATTTAGTATTGAATTTGTCCAGCTTTTATACAGGATTAGAGTTTCGGAAATCAAAATACAGTTATACTTCAATGGCACAATTTACCCCAACATATTCTCTCCAAAGGCACAACTTTGTGCCACAAAACCACATTTGTTCAGACAGCTGTACCTCTTGAAGACTGTTGGATCCAAAGTCATTGTTTCCATGGATTTGAGAGGGCCTGGGATTAGTGTCAAAAGGTTCTTGTTTGTAAGGTGGAAGAAAGCAGATTTGGTAGCATTTTTATGTGAGCCTGCAAGGACAGCTTAGAGTGACACTTACTTCTGCAGATGGCATGATGGGCATTGTGACGGATAATCTGGCCAAGAGGTCATTTCATTTTACATATAGTACGTACTTTAAGTAAGTCTGTGCTTGGTGTTGCATCCCCAGAAATGACCATGGTGTTTCCCCCAATAGACTTTTGTTTCCTATGAGCCGACAGCAGAGGGGGCAAGCATAATGCACTATAAATGTTTCAAATGTGAGTAGGCTATGTCTGCGCAGTAGGAAAAATGACACTTCACTTTCACTTTCCTATTGAAGGAGTCTTTCAAGAAGCCATCAAAAGGAGTCTCTCCTGCATGCTCAAGTGCTTTTGTTCAGTTAACGGAGCAATGCTAATTTCAGACCGACGGACTCCCTCTGTTTCCCCTATGGTGTTTCTGCGGAAAGCACCACAGGTTCCTCTTATTACAGATGTCCATGGGATGCTGTCAAACTGTCTCACCAACACGTTGATGCAATTTTTAGCTATCTGATAGCACTGCAACTCATCAGGTGCTTTTACCTCGTGTGTTGTACTCACACGGACTTCCTTGTCCTAAAGCCAGCCCAGACCTTTAGCCAAGTTATGAGCACATCTGCAGTGCATTATTTAGTCAGTGTTTTGGTTGGATCTTATCCATTTCAATGAAATGTGTTGGAAGTTGAAACAGGTATATTCACCTGTCAATGCTTATGTCATTTTCTTTTTTCTGTTCTTGTGAAACAAATCTGATCTGCCCAGAAAGCCCCTAGTCACAGTTCCTCACTGAAACAAATGTTCTTAAATGTCTTGAGCCTATTGTGAGGTAGGCTGAGTAGGGTTCACTCTCTGAGAGAAATTAGAATAGGCTATAATATAGAGCTGCTATATTTCCTTGAGAGATTTCATTATTTTCATTGAATATGAAAATCTGTAAGGTCTGGATGGGTCATTGTTGTGGCCATTCTGCCCATTAGTATTCTAGTACTGTAGATGGGGAGAATCGGCACACTCAGATAGCGTTAGTTATAGAGTTAAGCATTTCCTGATAACCCCCATGCACAGCACACCGAGTGCTCATTACACTTAATCAGATCGCAGTTCATCTCACTTCCTCTCAGAGATAGCTACAAATACTGCAGCATGTTTTTATCTGTAAAAGTGTGCATATGTGTGTTAAGAATTGACTTGCTTTGATATATGCAGGGTAAAGTATATGCAATCTTTTAAATTGCACCTTTACAAGTACACAAAAAATAAAAACAAAAACTGGCACCTTTTTCCTGTAACAAAAAAACATTGTGACTAAGAACACAAATCAGATAATCATGGGTGGTTGCTCTCACATGCAAAATTACAGGCTCTGCATGTTCCTTGCTTGGTCATCATCACACTGAAATTGCAGGGGTGCACAGAGTGTGGATGAAACGATGTACTAGGTCATCCTCAGAGAGTGACAGAAAGATGATCAAAAACCAAATTTCACCTGTATAAACTGCATTTAAAAAACAAATTTCACCTGCATGAACTGCATTTAGAGTAAGGGATTACAGTCTGTGTTGTTCTTGGCCTGTATGAAGCTGTTCATCAAACCATGCTTTTTTGGATTTAATCAAACCCAACCAAACCACAATGTACTACTTTTGTTATTGCAAAAGACATAGTATATTCATGGTGTACTTGTTAGCTTGTGCAAGACATTAACTAAGAAAATGTGAGAACTGACAGAAGTGCCACAGTTGAGTTACAGGAACTTGTGATGGCCGCAAAGCTTTTCTGGCTCAAGAGATGCTCACAACACACATTTATGGTGAAACCTTTGGGGCGTAACCAAAATGTGTGTGTAGATTCACAATTCTCTTCTTTTCCTGTACACATATCATGCAAGTCTATAGAGCTGTCAGATTATACAACTAACTGATGTATTTATAGAACCATGGTCAAATGGGTACCATTTACCTCACACATATTTGTCATTGCCATCAACTACCTGCTTATTAAAAAGCACATTATTAACATACAAGCTATTTGCAGTATAAATGACTACCTTATTCGGCACAACCCTATTCTCCCCACCGTACAGCTTAACTAAGAGTTTCTGTAGAATTACTGCTAAGTGTTCAGTGCACGCACACACATCTGTGTGTTTCTTGTAAAAAACGAACACAACAATTACTTCCTATTAACACTTTGATCAAGCAGCCAGGTTGTTTTAAATTGAGCTATAAAATAAATGTGATTGACTACTTTTGTATGGGGAAGAAACAATCATTCAGAGTTATTCTAAATCATAAAAAGACAAACTGAAAAGAAAAAATCCCATTTGTAATCATTTTAATGACCAGGTTGCATCTCTACAGTTTACATTAACTGCAATAAAGAAATGGCGACAGATACCGCTAAACGCCACTAAATAAATTAAGTCTTTCATAGCAATGTACAGTTTTAAAGATATTATCATGTGTTATCACAGGCCACCATTGGTCCCTGGGCCGCACTTTGAGAACCTATGCTCTAAATCAAAAGATGTATTTTGTACCCTAACACTTGTTTGCGGTTTTGTTCCTCACGGTAACTTAAGCACGTTCAGATCATAATTCGTACAACAATTTACTGACTTACAAATTACATTAACATTGTACTGGGTAGAATAAGGTCATGCAGAATAACTACCAAGTGATTTGTAATGGCTACAAATGGCTATGTGTTATCAATTTGCATGTCAATAAGCAAGTGGTTAATAGTGGTTAAAACAGTGTTTTAATAGTGGTGTAATAGTTGCTGTAATAATTACCTCCGCCAAGGAGGTTATGTTTTCGCTGTGTGTGTGTGTGTGTGTGTGTGTGTGTGTGTGTGTGTGTGTGTGTGTGTGTGTGTGTGTGTGTGTATCTGACTGTGTACAAGATCGAACTCGAAAAGTCCTGCACTTTTCGGACAAATTTTCTGACAACGTATGAATTGGGACAAGTAAGAACTGATTCGATTTTGGTGGCGATCTGTGATCCAGAACACCATCTGTGACCACATTGTCTTGGTGGAGATCTGCGCTCTCTGAGCTAGTTTTTTGAAGAAACTCACCTAACCTTTGACCTAAGACCACCCTGACAAAGGAAGACTAAAACAAAATGGAGAAAATGTCATTATCTACAATGTTTACATGTACAGTATATCCTTTTACAAATGAGAATACATAGACTATACTGTTTAATCTGACTAATCAATTAAGACCAGAAACAAATGATAGCAAACCACTGATGGTCATATTCAGGGGATTCAGCGTCCAGTGCTCTGAAACTGTACTGACGGATCAGACTGCTGGTCTGACCTCTGGATGCACTTTGTTTAGACTTTAAACAACTGGCTCTACCTTCAGTCTATGTTCACCCACTGACTGCTTGGGCAATGTGAAGCCTCAGTAGCCTATAGTGAAGTTTAGTGGGGAATGTGAATCCTTCAGTAGCCTATACTGTAGTGAAGTGTAGTTGGGGAATGTGAAGCCCTCAGTCGCCCCTACTGTAGTGATATACACCATTGAGCAGAGCCACTATGTCAGCACTAGCCTGTCTACTGAAACTGTGGAATAAACAGTGAAAGTGTAATGCATCTGTCTGTTTGGCTTCCCACAAAGAATTCCCGTTTGGCTGGAATGGATAGTCTTACTCCCTTTCCCAGCATGGAAAACATGTCCTGCTGTGAAAATACTTGTGGTTGACACCTAACTGTTCATTGTCTTCACTGTGTGAGTTTGGGCGAACGCGCAGCTTGCAAAATACAACTGTGCTACCTACAGTACTACTCCTGTTGTGTTGGATTAGAGGCCTCCGCTGTCACTACTGTCAGCATAGGTCATCTGACCGTGAGCTCTTCACATTACTGTAATGACCAAAAGCTAAGGAGAGTCCAAAGGGTGACAAACACACCAAAAAGCTGCCTGCGTGTTGTCCATGGCTGCATGCATCATCATGCGAGCAACATTTCACTTGGGTTTTGAGCAGCAAACTATTCTTTTAATTCAAGATTGAGGAATGGATTTAGACTTCCAAAGTATTCTTTTTGCCTCATTGTTGGGTGAAGAACGCAGGTTAACACCAAAGTTGAATCAATCTTTTGTGTTTTTTAGAACCTCTATAAATGACGGCTTTAATTCGAAGGAAAAGTGAAAGAATAAGCAGCAGTGTTTCTTCATATCTTGGCGACTTTAACTATTTAAGCACATTATCAATCCCACGTAGAGTGGGCACTGCGCAGTAATAACAGTTAGAGCTCCACCATTCTTGTTACAGTACACTGCCTTATTTAGTATGCTCCTTCTCTTCATGTCGGGGGATTTCCATTAGAATACACATAGCTAGAGGAAAATGAAAACGAGTGAGTCATCCATTATCATAATTCTATTCTGTTGCAGCAGGTACATGATGTGACATGCATCTATGCATCTGAAGAAACTGCAGTATTGGGAGATGTAAAGCCCGTTTGTTTTGACATGTTTCATATTATGTAAATAACACTGTGGCCCACCCATCCGTGAGTCTTGTAATGGAACCTGTTAGAAGAAGCTGTGCCCATGATGGTGCTGGAAGAACACTTGCTGTATACAGAGACCTGAGAGACAGGATCTGTTGGGTGCTTATGCGTGGGGAGGCCAGTGTCACTTCCTGTGGGATGATGAGTACACCCACCAAACCACTTCCTGTCATATTTCACTGCTTCTATCAGCTGAAAACAAACTCAACTCAAATTCAACAGCCAAAATGACATGTAGCCTACACTATCATCTCTTCTTAACACAGAGTGACCATAGTAGCCAAATGATTTGGGGATATTAACTATTGTAGCCTATATATCTATTAGATTTCAATTCCTGATTTTATTTTATTTTACTCATCATCATGTTATTATTGTTATTCAGGAACTAAAAGTAACTGTTAAGTTAATGTAGATCATTGACTCAACTTTGAGTGTGTCAGTCACTTACTAAACGTCATTTCCAACCTGTATACTTTCCCTTGTGCTCAGTATCTAGGTTCTAGGCCATGCATATAGGTCATTGCATTATGACACCATTTAGCATTGAGAACTGCACAAAAGTTTCCAATAGCGTAGAGTACCTGTCACAGAAACCCATTCTGTACCATTTTAAACCTGCTGAGGCTGCAAATGACTGCCATCCATAGAGAAGCAGCCAAACCAAGATCTGGCTCCGTTTCGATTGTAAAATTGAGCTGGTGTGTTTAGGCACACATAATGACAAAGCTGTAACACTTGGGTTTTTTCCCTCACTGTTGTCATCATTATAGACCTCACTGTATTTCAAAATATACTGTAGAGGAAAACAATGCTGTTGTTTTAGTTTGTTTGTAAGATAGAAATAGAAATGGCATAGTTCCCGCTACACCTTCAAAACCACTTATTTAAAAAGTACAGCACTGCACATGCTGTGTATTTACAGACCCTTCCATACTATTTTTTTTTAAATCCGAAATAGAAACGTTAAAGAGTGTGAGTTTAATGAATAAAGAAACAAAAATGAATCAAACTGAGGCTGGGCCTGGGAATCGAAAGCAGTCCCTGTGGCTGAGTGGAATTTTAAAATAGTGGGCCCAGAATTAAGTGAGAACCATGCCATTGTGTCTGGTTTATGACAGCTGATGTCCTGTTAGTGAATTTTAATTCAGTTGAAAACAATCACTGTCTGCTGGTGTGGTGACCAGCAAATACCACAACAAAGAGAGCATCTCGCTCTATGGGAATACAAAATTCAACCCACCATAAACAGCAGACTTGCTCTTTACTTAGGGCCAGCATCACATTTACTCTCCCAAAGAAGACATAGCCTACAACTGTATGCTCATGTGCATTAGAGCGCTTTCCTAAATACTGCCTGTTAAATCAACAAACAATAAACTGAGACCTTAATTTTCATGAATTTTATTCTACTGGTCCATGGCAATGCATAACGCAAGCACAAATTTTGTAATTTCCTTTGGGGTAAAATACAGAATCTCTACCTACCTAACTAAGCGTTTGCAAGTATAAAGCATGACAGTTAAGATTAAACACAACAGTAAACGACACATAACCGCACAATGCAGAACTGATGATTTTACTAGGTCTACTCTATGTTTGTAAATAAAGTCTTTAAAGTGTATTGAGTCATGCTGTACTGTAGTCCTACAATACCACTTAAATGGAGAAGGCCGTGTATGCACTCAGAATAATGTAGCCCATATGCATACAGTAGATTCATGACCTCCAGGTCAAACAGCTTTAGTAATCCAACACTGCATCCCTGATTACACCACTGCGCTGTTGATGCAGCCAGACTTGCATTCGTTTGACTTGGCCTTTAGGATACCACCTAGGACGCTGCTGTGTCTGTCTGTCTGTCTGTCTGTCTGTCTGTCTGTCTGTCTGTCTGTCTATCCGTCAGTCTCCATGGCAGCCTGAGCCAGTGAGCATGCATGGCAGTGGGATGGAAGCCTCAGAGGTTGTAACTCCAGTGATTTGTGATGTGGTCTGACTTGAGTCAGGGCCTCACGCATCAGTGTTGGCTTTGGCCAGACAGGGTCCCCCTCCCACCTCCCCTTTCCCCTCCCCACCCTTCCGCCCTCTTCTCCTCTCCTCCCCTCCAAATATTTGGAGACATTTTGTCAGGGGCCATAAACAGCATTGCTAAGGGCAATGTAGGAAAGGTTGTGTGGTTCCTGTAATGCTATTCAGCTATTCTTAATAACGGTCTTTATTTATTTTGAAAGAAAAAAAATCTCTTCATGTGATGGGTACTCTGGACATTTCCAAAAGAAGAAACAAATAGGCCAAAAAAAACTATTAGCCTAAGTAAACTAGGAGAAGCTTCTTATTACTTTAGACTGATACCACCCCACCAACAAAATAATCCCCTCACACTCGCTGTCACATTCCATCACAACTGATAACAAGTGTCCTTAAGTGGGCAGCGGACAACTTCAGTTACCAAAGTGAACATGTGATTTCCCACCATCTATCCATACGCAATTAACCAAGAGACTAGGCTATCCACGCCGGTTTCAGGCAGAGTACTTTCCAGTACGGATGTGAACGTATTGGCTAACGAAGACGTCGTCGGCTGATTTCAGGAAACAATGACGCATATGGGCAGGGTCTTCAGGGGTATTATTGTACAGTGCGAATGATTTGGCCAGACTCAAGTCGTACTAACTGTTTCGCTTGTTCGTGCGCGATTGGTGGAATTTATCATGGCACAGTTTGGAAAATGGGTGATACTGGCCGCTTTATGCTTTATCGGTGAATCAGTACTTGGTAAGCCATGTAAAATATATTTAAATAGCTTAATTAGAATGAAAGCTGTTTTTTTTCTAGAATGAATTCGTTATTATAGTGTAGAATATTACGCGCGCAACTGCTCAAAAGTAAAGAATCAATGACGGTAGACACAGAGATTAAAAGATGAACTTTTCCGTTATATGTGCCCTAGTCTCGATGATATTTGGTTCAGGGAAGCGCAGACACCCACGCGATAGGTAAACGTGCTTGTCCCGCGAATAAACTTCACTTGAGTTGTGTTGTTGAACCACTGTAACTCTAACAATCCATCGCACAGCGATCGCTGTGCGATGGTTTGTTAAATATTTTAAGTAAAGGATCTGGAATGGTTTTATTGGCTAACTTCTGTTTTGAATTTGGAGTAGGGTAATCATACCTTTCCAAGATTCAGTGTGTCATATCTGTGTTTGCGGAGATTAATTTTTCTTTCTTATCTTGTTATAGGAGCCCCTACTAAAGGAAGGTATATGTGGCTAAAATGTCGTCCAGATGGCAAGAATTCAAATTGTATTAAAGAGAAGGGGCCTATGATTAACCTGGATGAATTCCCCAATACACCAAAACGTCTTCCTTCAAGTGCAGTTCAAGACATGTGAGTAAACTGAGAGATTACTAAAACGTTCAACATTGTATTTGGTTTCATGTTATAATTAATTGTATTAACCTGAACGGATCAAAAGCTATTTTACTTTGCAAATCAATTTTGTTCCCCAATATATTGCCTTATAGGTCAGCATATTCTTACAGTCCAGTGTTTCACAATGTCATGAAATCTGAATGCTCTCCCTAACAAATATATCAACATGAATCATGTATTTTTTGTAAAGCAACCCTCAAAAAACAAAAGGGGAAGTGGCACTATTGATTTTCTAAGATGAACATTTTGGAGCTATGATAGCCTAATTGAAATTTTATTTAGGCCTTCAACATCCAAATATTTTTGATATATAATATAAATGTTTCTGATCAAAGCAGAATAATATTATATACACAGAGTAATAAAATTGTAGGCTACAACAAACAGCTTCCTCTGGTGGTTAAAAGAGATGTCAACTTTAGGGGGCGGAAGTCACTTTTGATCCAATCAGTCTTGGGTCATATGTGTGTTGCTTCATGTTGGCTGTTAGACCTCAATCCTTGGTTGTGAAATACAGAAGAGATTTAATACAGCTCAACTAATGCAGAATGCAGAGTCACCCAAATCCAACCATTAGTGTCTATAGATCCTTTAACTGTCACAAGGGCCTCATAGAGAAAGTTTCCATGACTTGGAGATGTGGCTCACACCACAGTTCTGTGTTTAGGTGTCAAACACCTGTCTCATTACTGGCTCAACAAATATAGTTGGTTTAGACATCTGCTTGTAGGTTTTATCTTCCTTTACACTTGGATGTCTTCATTTAGTGCTTTATTCCAGTGGATCTGAAACGGGATGAGTTCATCACATGGCAACCTTTTACTTCAATTGAGTACTCACGCCTCACATCTCTTACTCAGGTTTAAACAGGCATGGGCTTTCATTGATATAGAATTATTTTTGATTTAATATGTCTATTGCCCAAGGCAATCTGTTATGTTCACAGTAGTCTGAAAACATTAGTAGTAAAAGTGATTTAAAAGGCATGAGATTTCATATGAAACTGGGGCCAACTGTAAATTACTGACTCAGAATAAGATGCTTTGGTTTGGTAAAGCAAGTAGTTATCCACTTGGCAGAGATCTTTAGCCAGTATGGTCAGGAGTGCAAAGTTTATTTTTAACTCCTACACAGAAAATTTAAATTGAATAAAAAATGTGTTTTAATTGGAGCAGCACATGGATTAAATTGACTTCCACAATTCTAATTGAACACAGTGCACAATTGAAATAGTGTTGCTCACCACAGGAAGTGCTGCTGGTTCCTCTCATGCATGCCTGAGGCCCAGTATGGCCCCACATGTCTTCACACAGAAGGATTGTATAGGCCGTGGGATCCGCCTTGGGCCTTTCACTGTAGATTCACACATTTGCTTTTGTCCAACACCCTCAAAAGGTTTAGACTGTGTCTAGTTTTGGTCATGCAAGGCAACAGGCCCGGGAGGGCGGAGAGCCTTGGGGTAGGGGTTGGGGGGGGCTTAAGAAACATTCCCTGCGGGCTGTATGAAAAATCACAGGAAGGGCCAAGAGGATGTCGACTAACCCCCGAATGGCCCTGCGCTTCTGTTTTTCTTGCAGACTGCCAAAAGAGACTGGCCTGCAACCAGAGGAGCAGTCGGGCGACAATGCCGAGGCTGGAAAGCACATTCCTGCCTTCCTGGACCGTGGCTCCGGAGACCCGTTGGATATGGACAGCCTAATGCAGAGACAAGAGGAGAGCTCTGGCATGGAGGAGGGCAGCGCCGACATTGATTATACCAAATTTGTCTACCCAGACACAGTGCCTTACTGGGAGGAGTATGAAAATAACATGATACAGTAACTTCCTTGATAAAACCAGACAGGTTGCTTTTATCATACCTGTGTTTGGTCACATACAGTAAATTTCAGCAAAAAAAGCGAAAACCCCTCAGGAACAGATCATGTCAGTCAGTCATGTTCAAATGATTTCATCTCAGATCATCTTGTTCTGATGCCAGTTACCCTAAACCTGTAATTCGCCACTGAGCTTTTTATACTATACTGAGGACACGTGGATTTGCATACGCTATGTTATACCCACTGTACAGGATTTCCATAAAGGGTGTATTTGTAGCTTGCCACTAAGGCATGTCAGGGTATCTTATTTGATCTAAGTACCCCATAATTATGGCCATATGTTCTTGTATTCAACAAAATATGCACTTTCCTGCAAACCAAAATTGTGATAACTATAACTGATTAGATATACCTTATGCCTTAAGTTAGGTGTTCATCTTTTGCTAGCAGGTTTTATCTTATTTTTATTTTTTTTTTCTTGTTTATTTTGTTTCTAAGTTACAACTTATAGACTACATCATTATTGAGTAACATATCTTTACACCTATAAGTAGGCCTATTGTTACTTAGAATTTGCCAGTATACATGCGAGCATCTTGTTGTCAAAAGTTAGTGCAGTATTTCCTGAATAATGTATATTTTTCACACACTGTCACAGTATATATGGAAGAAAACTATGCAGTCAAAATGAACTGTAAGGGCACTTTAAAGGTTTAAAGATAGTTTAATTTGACTGGGATTTTACTTTAATGAAATGGTCTAAATGTTGTGAGATTTTACTTTCCCATTCTAATGATTGAAAACATCTAATAAATTGTGTTGACCCTCAGTGCATGCCTCTGTATTTTTACTAACAGTTTTATGGTTTGTAATATGCAGGTAAACTCTTCACCATTTAATTTTTCATGTAACAATTACAAACATATCCAAAAAGAAAGCAGTTACGATTCACTAAGAACAAATGTAGCGTTTTATGGCCTATTTTGGCCTTTCACCAATAATAAGGCTTTTAGTCTCAAGAACAGTCACAAAAATAGTCTCTTCCCGCTTCTGAGCATTATCTCACTCAGTGTGAGTATTATCTCTTCACTATGCTTCCTGAGTTCTGGCTTTTTCACTGAAAACCAGCAAGTAGGCGCAGAGATAACACTGTCAGCTTTTAAAGGACATGCTATTTCTTACACAATAAAAAAGCATGAAAACTAACATCTTGGCCATGACATGCCGTTGAACTTGAGTTCACATCACCAGGGTTTCATGTTCCATTCCAAAATTCCATGGTACATTGCTGTGAGAGTTTTGACCACATGTCATAAACTGAAAGAGATTTTTGTGCACCACTGGTGCCATGACCAGCCGTTTGTAGCTGTCACTGATTATCTGTCTAAAGAATCTTGTAACTTGTTTTGACTTGCAGTAGCTTGTGCAATCATTCTCCTTGCGATAGTGATAGCGAAATGAACAAGCCATTTTATTCACAAAAAGGCATGTGAATGCCTTCAAGGCATACTAGTCTGTAGTTTCCTTACTATTGAATGACATATTACTCATGAATCACAGGGAGTGTGAGTTTCATGATCCCAGAAAAATCTTCCCAAGATGGTCCAAGATGTGGATGTGTGTGTGTGTGTGTGTGTGTGTGTGTGTGTGTGTGTGTGTGTGTGTGTGTGTGTGTGTGTGTGTGTGTGGTGGGAGTAGGTGGTAAATAAAGTAGTGCACACAAGTCTATAGAACTGAGTTAGCCCATTAACCTATATTCCGTAGCCCTATTCTAACCGTATACTTACAATTTCAACTTCATCTCTGTTTAGCCTGTTTTCAGCATGTCATGAGACATCATGAAATTAAGATAATAATAATAAAAAAAAAACAGTACGCCAACAGTCCTAACAAAGCCTCCAGTCCAATAGTAGTCTGAGAGAAACTGGTCCTGCTGATGGTGGATTTTGGTCTTCTAGGACTTGTTAAAAGCAGAGCTACATCATATGACAGTTCCTCAAAGTCACATGATGAAGTGGGCTAGGCTGCACTTTGGTGCTTGTGCACTTCCGTAAAACATACAGCAAAAAGAAATGATTCCGTCAAAATAAAAGCCAGCATATCTGTATGTGGATTTGACTGAAGACAGCCAGAAAAACCCTACAGCTTTAGTCCAGAATAACACAGCAAAATATTCACTCTGAAAATGAGATCCATTGTCTCTGTTCTCTACAAATAATAGTTATTATTTCTCCACATATGCCTTTCCTGGGTAATGAGTGAAGGAAGGAACAAAATTGTCAGTAGACTATAATTGTCCATCTTGAGCAATCCTCAAATTTGCCCCATCAGTACCACTCAAGGGCATTAATAAGTATCATTATGTACTGTATGTTGACCAGGTGTGCCTACAGCAGGGGTGGGCAATAATTTTGGCTGAAGGGCCACATTAGATTTTAGATTTTGACTAATGTCTGGGGTGTTATCAGTTGATGAAGGATGATGCCGATAAATTGGCAAGTCTCAAACCAGTAGCCCCACTGCTTCAGAGGACACATTAACATGCAGGGTTAAAAGGGGAGGGGTTGTATTTCATGAATACAACAAATTTGTATATATGTAAATGTATAATCTATAATCTAAGTCACCTTGCCTTAATTGAAAATTCTATTTTGGGAAGGTTCCACAGGCTAGATTAAATAGGTCAGCCCAATAGCCCAAGGCCGTACTTTGCCCACGTCTGGCCTACAGTTACAAAAATTTGATCAGGGCAGCTCTTTTTCTTCTATCAGCCTAGCCTGGTATATAGCTCCAACAAAACTTCCAAAGCTGATTATATTTTATATTAAAAGGACACATTTTATGTATTGCGAGTTTTTTGCAATCTCATTTATGCCTAAATTTGTAAGGAATCACTTGCAATACAACAGTTATCTATTTTGATGTGTACCATAAGGGTAAACAAATTAAACAGCCTCAGGCCTATAGCCTCAAGCCTATACACCTTGTAGATTTAATATGCACTAGGTCAAGTCCCACTTTTTTCCACACCAAGGACAATGCAGAGACCTCTAGGCAAGTATTTGTGTTGTATTAAAATGAATTGATTTTCAGTATAGGCCTACACCCACAGAGCTTTAAAAGTGCATCTCAAAAGTTAGCATTCAATTTCATTCAGCATAGACTTTTCACAAAATGTTTGTTGCAAACAAATACAGTAGGTCTATCAGGACCTATCAGATAGCTCTATTTCTGTGGATAATGGCTTACGAGCAAAGTAGGCCTACTAATTATTGCACAATTAAATGCAAACATCTGGGCTATGAGATGGTACATAATATTGTAAGCCAAAGCAGTGTTGGGTCTATTACAGTCTGCACTGCACTCTGTGGTGGAGAGGCCAGGGAACCCAATCACAGATTTATTTTGAGCCAAAGCTAACGCTACCAGGATGAGCATTTTCACAATTTGACACCCATTGAGTCATCATGAATAGGATTGCATTAAATCATCATTAATTTATATTTTAGGTATGGGCTATAGCAAGGGTGGTCACACTTTATTTTGCTGGTTTTCCTTGATGAAAAGCCTACATGAAGAAAAATAATAACATCTGCCGTCTAACTTTTATTTTGAAAAGCATATTGACGCAAGTCTTCCCAGTGTTTCCTCAATTCGCAGTCAATGGAATTGCTGTTCAATCATCTGTGGAGTCGAAGAGATATCCTGGACAGATTTTAAACGGGTTGAAATGGTGAGTCACAAATAACTTACAGGAACATAAATAGAAAGCTTTCAATCGAGTGTTCATGCATGGGACATGGCAGAGCAATGATAACAAAATCATGTCAGACATTAGCTTGCAAACCAACGCAGTTTGCCCAGCCGATTAGCATGCTAACAGGCGAATAGCTTGCTGCACAGCTATCCCGTTTGATTGCAAGGCCAGGGAAGTCGGACAGAAGCGGACTTGTTTTGACGGGTGGAATGACTTGGGATAAATAAAATGTATGTTTACGGCAATTTTCTCACATATTTGTAATAGTGTAATTTACAAAGCAATCGCAGTTCTTGTCAAAAGATTATTGTCGTTACCGTATAATTAGTGCCCGTTTGTGCCACAAGAAAACATGTGATGTAAATGGATGGAGCTAACGATATCGCTACATTCTCATGCACTGGTCTGAAGCGGATGTCTAGCAAGCCCTATTTTTGTTTCGGCAAATTTGCATAACATTGCTCACTGAACGTCACTGTAATGTTAAACACATCCTGCACTGCTGCAAATATTGGATTGATTGGTATTATTTCACTATGGCAAGTTTGCCTTCAGACTAATAGGAATGACAGGCATGTAAGGTATTCTTAATAGTGGGCAGATGCCTTTTAAATAGCCAGGGTGTTAATGTTGAATAACATAGACCTTTAAATATTTCTCAGAGTTTCCTGGGAGGCCTGTTCGGTCCAGTGTGTGAAATTGATGTCGTGCTCAATGATGCAGAGACAAGGAAGACGGCGGAGCTCAAGACTGAAGATGGCAAAGTGGAGAAGCACTATTTGTTTTATGACGGGGAGTCTGTTTCAGGGAAGGTAGGAAAAAAAAGCTGGTGTTGTCAAAAACCATTCATCGAATTGCCTTGTATTCAAAATAGTAAGGTAATGGTACATAATTGTGTCATACCGGCACTGGTAGAGTATGCAAGTACATTTTCTTCATCGCAAGTGGAAAACAAGGGAGAAGTTTTTTTGTTGTTGTTGTTAATTCTCCAAAAAGTGGAATGGGAAATTGCTTTACCTCTCATGTCATGGATAAAGGTATACACCTTGGAAGGTTAATCAGTTTTGTGTTTTGGCCTATATATTTTTAACTTACATGTATGTCATTTGTCATTGTGATTACAAGGTCAATCTCAATGTGAAACAGACAGGGAAGAGGCTAGAGCATCAAGGCATCCGGATCGAGTTTGTTGGCCAGATAGGTGAGTGTGGAAGTTTTTTTTTTTTTTTTTTATTATTATTCTTATCATTGTTCGATTTTTTAAAAATAATTACGACCATGTTTCACTGCAATTTTCAATGAGAAACAACTCAGTTGTTCACCAGTGCTGGCATAAGAGTTCCTTGTCTGGGATTTTTCTCTAATTTAGTTTGGCAGTAGAAAGCTTAGCTTAGCCATGTGCTGGTCATGTGAAAGTACAGAAATGTGGAACAGCTCAGTATTCAAAAATAATACACTAATGTTCTGGAACCTGCTCTTTGATGTAGAAAATAACCAAGTGGAATTTGTTGAATTCATTGGCTACAGAAAAAAAATGTAAATTCTGTGTGCCCAGAACTCTTCAGTGACAAAAGCAACACCCATGAGTTTGTGAACCTTGTGAAGGAGCTGGCCCTTCCGGGCGAGCTAACGCAGAACCGAAGCTATGACTTTGAGTTCATGCAGGTGGAGAAGCCATACGAGTCCTACGTAGGAGCCAACGTCCGTCTGAGGTCAGTGGATATGTTCTGAAATAAACATGGCATTTCTGCTAAGATTATTTAGGAAAGACTGGTTTGAGGTTAAAAAAAAAAAAAAAAACATGTGGATGGATGCGTCATGGATGATTGTTGACGAGTGTCATTTTCCACAGATACTTCCTTAAAGTTACAATAGTGAGAAGACTGTCAGATTTGGTGAAGGAGTATGACCTCATAGTTCATCAGCTAGCCACCTATCCTGACGTCAACAACTCTATAAAGATGGAAGTGGGCATTGAGGACTGCCTGCACATAGAGTTTGAGTACAACAAGTCCAAGTAAGCCCTCAGCTCTGAGCTTTGGTTATGTAATCCACATTTACTGAGCATTGTAGTCTGAACCCAACCTCATTTTCTGCCATTTTTAGCTCTAGCTTAGCATATGCGCTGGAATGTAAAGTAGCCAGATATCAACTCTTTGGCTACATTACATTCCAGTGCCTATGCTAAGCTAAAGCTAAAATCTGGGTTGCCAGACTAGGAAAACGCATGCACTGAGACCAAAATTCTTTTACCGAGAACAGAAGCAGCCAAAACAATACAAGAAACTAGCGTTGAACAGCTGAAGCTGATTACAATAGAATGAGAGATGGAGCTAAATTAATTAGTTTGTGAATAAATTAATTTGTACTGTGCTGTTGTTTTGAAATGTTAACTTTACCAAGGCAGATGGTGACTTGAAAACTTTCAAGTTGAGCAGAATGCATATCGCTAGCATTATGGCTATGCAAACTTGTAGTTGAACACAATAAACATATAAGCCCAAGTTCAAGTCCTAAGTCATCAGTAAGCAAGTCTAAGACAAGACAAAAGTCGAGTATTACAAGCCTGATTAATTGCTGCTGGCTTGATGACAAAGGAAAGATCCTCAGTCATTAACATGTTCTGTGCTGGTCAGTGTTGCATTTCAGACATATTCAGAGTTATTTTAGGATGATCACTACACAGAATTACAGAACTGAACTGACCCATTTGTGTCATGTCCTCAGGTACCACTTAAAAGATGTTATTGTGGGCAAGATCTACTTCTTGCTTGTGAGAATCAAGATCCAACACATGGAACTACAGCTGATAAAGAAAGAGATGACAGGCATTGGTAAGATATAGAAATGTGTCCCTGGCTTTAGAAGCGAGCAACTGTGTCAGCTGTAAGAATGTCTTCCTCCCTGTAAATAAACACTATTATTTATTATTGTTCTATTACTGTAAATACAACATTATGTGCTAGTTTCCTGTACAGATGAAAGGAAACAGAAAATATCCTCTGAAGTAAACTTCACAAGTGTGACTGACATTTATCCATGCCCAAAAAGCTGCTGTAGCCTAATGTACTATCAGGAGAGGTCTGATTAATTGCTCTAAAATGTAACCCATTAAAAGTCCCTGATTTATATTATTGTGTTTGTTTTGTTTTGATTGTGATTTTCTTTTGGTTAAGTTTTTTTTGACATGACCAACTACTATTGCTTCTTCTTCCTCCCAGGTCCCAGTACAACCACAGAGACGGAGACTGTTGCAAAGTATGAGATAATGGATGGGGCACCAGTCAAAGGTAATATTGGCCCTGTCTCAATGTCTGCTCTTAGAGAGTCACACCTTTAAATGAATGTTCATGTCCCACTGTCAAAATCTTTAGTGCATGAGGGCTCCATTGCAACCTTTCTGAGCCCTGTCCGTAGCCTCCAAATCTAGGCGTACTCTAGTGGCGGCAAATAGATTTGCTCAGCCAGTACGTCTAGTAGCAAGCCATAGGAAATTTGATTGGTTGGACACTGTTGGTATTTACTAATCACAATGCTCTACGGTATGTGTTTAGGGAGGGCTTCGCAGTTTTTGTACATTTGTGTTTACATCTTGTTCGTTCCTCTGATTGGTCATAGGCTATCCTATTGCATGCAAAAGCAGTTTGAAAGATAACTGCCTTGTTCCGCTCATGATTGAGTTCGGTCTATCTATCGATGCTAGACTTTACATTTGAATGCTATAAGATGGCTTACCCTGTCCTAAAATCAGCCGGGAATCTGCAGGGTATTACCTGCTCTCCATTTCCAAAAATCCTCCTAGAGACCGTTCACTATTACCATGAAAGTGAAACAGAAGCATGGCTGCAACAGCAACCTTAGTGTTATTAATTGAAAGATTTATTGATGGTGGTGTCCTGAATCTGATCATGCAAAAACAGCAAGGTGAGCACTCACAGCCTTGCAAACTCATTCACTAAGTAGCATCAGTTAAATCTGAGAGGACATAATGAAACTCAGCCATTGAGCAGTGACGGCTGTAAAGAACTGCTGCAAGCACAGGATCATTCCTCAGATAAGGATGGCTGATGCTTCCCTAAGCCATGTTCTTTAACCCCCTCTGACCTTTAGGAGAGTCCATTCCTATTCGTCTCTTCCTGGCTGGTTACGACTTGACTGCCACTATGAGAGATGTGAACAAGAAGTTCTCAGTCCGCTACTTCCTCAACTTGGTGCTGGTGGATGAGGAGGACCGGCGGTACTTCAAACAGCAGGTAAACAGGCAACAGCCCTTCCTAACGTGCCAAGAGTGCGTCAAGTCCCGCAGTCCCACTTCAGTCTGACCCTGTAAACACATAAGCAGCACCTCTTTGTAGTCTCATGTCAAATGATGCGTATCCATATTCCTGTGAACAGGAAATTGTTTTGTGGAGGAAGGCCCCAGAAAAAATGAGGAAACGCAACTTCCACCAGCGCTATGAGTCTCCGGAGCCACGGACGACAGTTCCTGCAGAGCAGCCTGAAATGTGAAGGAAGGGGGTGAGGAGTCACAACAATCAGCCCCAGAGGGTCCTCAAACCAGAGACCCATGACCTCTTCCCAGGTTCCACCACATACTCCATCTTAACATGTGGTGATGTGCTCACCTTTTTGCTTGAATAGACTGCAGTCGCCTTGCCGTCCACTCCTAAGCAGTCTTTTACAGCATTAAGGGCCTGTCTCCTGTTATGACACACAACGCAGACACACAAAAATACTCAACACACACAAAAAAACAAACAAACAAACAAAAAAAAAGAAAACACTGGAACCGGCAAAACTACCATTCATTGCAAACTTCATAGCATTTTCTTATTTCATTTCGGGATTACACTGTGTCCCTTACGTAAAAGACAAATGGCAAATGTATTCGAATTGAAAGGATTTACCCTGAAGATAGAACGTGAAATTCCAGGAGCTACTGATATTGCAGAGAGCCAAACAATGCATGTTATCAGTTCTTTGAAACAAGTTAGATTAACGGTTCATCACACTTGTGGAAGACATTTTCAAGGTTTCATCATGTGGCAAAACAGGCATACTTGGTTCCAAGGGGTGCCATATTTGGAATTCACAGCAAGTTGTGTAAGATTTATATCTCATAAATTATACTTAGTGTCTGATTTGTATGCTATTTCTTTGTTGTTTTTTTAAGTCCCTCACAAAACTGTTACAAATTGTGTGACAAATTTGATTTATAAAAATTCTCTATATATTTGAAGATACTGTATGCTTTTGCAAGAGAAGCTATGGCTTAAGAGCAATGTAGCTAAAGTGTGTTTGTCATATCTCTCTACTTGTGAGAAGTCGAGTCTGTGTGAAGGGTTGAACGTCATGTTAGTTTTGCCCAGCTTGTGCTTTGCAGGTACTGCCATTATTTTGTCAGAACTGCAATCATTATGAGGGAGAAATTGAAGTGATGCAAAGCAAATATTTCACTCAGTAATGTTTACTTTCACCGAGGCTACACTAGTTGACCTGTCTCAAGCTAGCGGTTTCCCCATTGGTTTCTGAACACCATTGGCAGGCATACACAGATAATCTAGTTTTAGTCACACTGTATGGAAGTGCCTGTATGGTAATGATGAAATTCTAATGCCAAATATGGCTCTATCCCTTGCATGTTTGCCCTCTTTTTACTCTGTTTACTGTGTCTGATTTCCTGAGTTTGTGGACCTTAAGAAATTGTAAATATGTAGCTTCAAGCTATTTATCCATCTCTCTAAATAAAAATACAGATTTATACTCATACTTGATGTGTAATGAGATTATTTTGGTGCGAAGTATTAGTTGGTTAAAGTGATATAAGGTGAGGTAAAGTGTAAAGAGGGAAAACGGCATATATACAGTAGTGCAGCCTACATGTGAAATTGAAGCCCACATTTTTGGTCGTTCAATATCAAAAGTTACCATTGTGATCAATAAGGTGTGTGTGGGTCCCACACGTTGGTTAACATCAAAATTCAAGCACCTTTCAAGGACTTTCCGAGACTAATCTCCTCAAATTCAAGGACCACATGCAAAAGCATACGCTGAATATGTTCTCGATAGACAATTTGAATTCAATACAATACATTTTTGCACAACATTTGTTTGTTCAACACATACAACACACCACCACTCCAGTTATCATCTCCACTGCCCACGCACACACTCTGAAAGGTCTCTTGAATAGGCATAGGCCTACAACACCATCATACCATGATCTTAAAACCAAAAAACTCTGAATTTGTAGTATAGGGTCTGTTCAACTGGATATAAAATAAAGCTTAAAAATATTTCATTGTAAAGTGCATTGTTAGTTATCTCTAATGTTGATAGTCCTTAATTGTTCACTGTATAACGTTAACCAAGCGGGCATACCAATTGATATGCCAGCTTCTGTTATCGTTAGCTGCCATTTCGCCATCTCAGTCTGCATTACATGAAATTCATTCACCTAGCTATTGATAGCTAGCCTAGAAATCTCAACCCCTTACCTCACTCACGTCAGATCATGCGCTACGTAACTTTCGTAAGGCACTTCCGCGCAACGATCTGATGTTGAAGCCCATCAGAGAGATTTCAAGCCATTATTCTCTAACCGGACCAATCAGGGCCGCTGGCTGCTGTAGAGGGTGTGACGTAGCGAAGAAGCAACTGTTTTGAATCCAACCAATCCAACAAACGTAACGAGCGTCTTCGGTTGGTTTCGATGTGGTTGGCTGCAAAGTACGTCAATTAAATTGATGGACAAGCCGTTTGCCCAGTTAGATTCAAGGATTTCTGGCTCCTGAAATAATTCGTCTATCGCTGAATATCAGATGAACGCGCGTAGCGCTACATCTGACGTGAGTGAGGTAATCAACCCCCCCCCCCCCTAGCGGCTGCAAATTCATCTGTACAGGGTATAGCTTGCTAGGCTAGTTGATAGCACTTAACAAGTCTAATCGCCGGGGGGCTTGTAGTCTTTTGTTTGCATAGAAATGTTAGCATGAAAATTTAGAAGAAAATACATTCTTCTTCTTCATTTCTTCTTCTTCAAACTTCATGGAAATTTCATTGTGAAGGTCTGACTTATGAAACCTGTGATTTGTAACCGTCATCTTTCTAACTTTTATACTTTTTTTAACTATGACCTTATGAACTTCTAAAATGTTCCGTACACAACTAATTCAAAATCAATTCCTTAAATGCTCAACCATTCAAACTGTCAATTATCAATATGCATCCAATCATCTGTATTTGTTGCAGTTATGACATTTACTGAAATTAAAGTCCACCACAAGCAACTACCATTTGCGAATGAATGCACTTGTAATTTTCCTGAAATTGACCGATCCCAAGCCCCGCCCATCAATTGCTACCTCGGACAAGTTTGGCCAAAACCAGCGTGCCTGGAGCTGGAAATGCCTGTGTAAATACGTTCACTTGTGATGGCTTTCTGTTCAGATAGCCTGAATGTTATCGTTTGAAAATGTGAACAGCAATAAAAACAACAGTAGACAACGTGATGGGCTCGTCTCTGTGAATGTTCACCGTTTCACTATTTCGGATTATTTCGATTTTGACAGGTCAGAGGGGAAAGGTAACCTAGCCAGCCTAAAGTTAACCTAGCAAGTTGCTAGATGCCTATAAAGCATACAAGCGAAATTGCATTTCTAGCAACTTTCTCAAAGTGTCAAGTATTTTTTCTGGATGGGGATGACATTGTATGCCTATGTGTTTATAAAGAAGTTGATGTTTTACACTGAATCTGCTGCATAGCCCACCCCATGTAGCCCATCTTTGAGTGTAGGTTAATGTGCTAATGTAGGGAATACTCCTTCTTAGCTTCGTGTAAACTTTCAAAACTATTTATCTGTGAGTGTAAAATGTGTAAAAGCCTTACGTTAACTCTCGATTCTTCTTGTGATGTTAGACCTAACGTTAGTTAGCGGTAAAGTCCTTCCTTTAAATGGTCTGTCAGACGTCACCTAACGTTACCAAACGCATGCACTGCACATAGCTAACGAAGGGGCCAAGATGGCGTCAGTGTGATCGGTACCTTTCGCAAGAGCTCTGCAGCAAAAAATCATTAAACAAGTCCAAATGAACATTTAACACCTGAGAACTACGTTCCAATGAAATAACTGAGCTCAGCAATTCTACGCGAATCTACCAAGGACTCACTTCTCCTTTGAAATTATTTCTTTGCATTTATTTCTCGGTAAGTCACAAGTCTGTGAACCACGAGGTTGCTAGTCCAGCTAGCGTGAACTCTTAATAACTGGAAGTATAGACTACCGAACTTTTTATTTTATTTTATTTTTTAATTTTATTTTAGTTTTTTTTTGTCAACTTACTGTAAGATGGATAAGTCAGAAGAGGATTTACAGAAAGATATGCATTCTTATGCGAAACCTTTGAGTGACATGCTCGAGGAAAATGCAGCAGATTTGGTTGAGCACAATATACAGCTAGCACTGCAAGCCACTCCGATTAAGCCTAAGGCAAAGAAATCTAAAACTCTTGCAAGTGACGATGATGTAAGTGAAGATCCTGAGCCCGTGTCAAACTGTCACCTGCTCAAAGTAATGGAAAGGATCGAGAAGATGCAGGAAGAATCGCTTAAACGCATGTGTTCACTCGAGGGAACCGTGAAAGACAATACTAACTCAATCCGACATGTCACAGAGGCTATCGAGTTCATGGGGAAACAAGTGGAGGATGTGAAAACTGACGTCGCATTCCTGAAGGGGAAAGTTAGCGTATTGGAAAAAGAAAACAAAGAGCTCCTTGCAAAGTGTGGCGAGTTGGATGCTTATAAGAGGAGGTGGAACCTGCGCGTGGCGGGCATCCCCGAGAATAAAGGAGAAAACCTAAAGCAAACCATCATCGACCTCTTCAGTCAGATCTCACCTGAAATCGCGAGTCAGCTCGCTTTCGCCGTGGACGTCGTTCATACGGTGCTGATCCACTAACCACGTCAACGTTTCTAGCAAAACGCGAGTCCCCTGCGTTGTTTACAGGAGGCGTGTCATTTCAAATTTCAGTTGGCTGCTCTTTCCTGCTCCTGTTTGGTTGATTCCAACGGCTCAAACACGACGCTGTACTGGCATTGGCTAATAAGGCTGCGTTTGACGCCTTGATTTGCATAATGTTCAGCCGAGCCCAACTTTTGACGTGACGGATGAACGCGCTGCCTTCCCACAATGCTTTGCGGGACGATTTGACGTGCTCCATTGAAAATGAACTGAAATCGCGACGCCGGTTATACTTGACGTGACCAGTGGATCTCCACTGATAGACTCGCAGTGGAGATCCACTGGTCACGTCAAAGTACAACGGCGCACGATCTCAGTTCATTTTCAATGGAGCACGTCAAATCGTCACGCAAGCACAGTGGGAAGGCAGCGCGTTCATCCGTCACGTCAAGTGAGCTCGGCTGAACATTATGCCAACTGAAATTTGAAATGACACGCCTCCTGTAAACAACGCAGGGACTCTCGTTTTGCTAGAAACGTTGACGTGGTTAGTGGATCAGCACCGTCGGCCCCCGCCCTGACGGTGCTGATCCACTAACCACGTCAACGTTTCTAGCAAAACGCGAGTCCCCTGCATTGTTTACAGGAGGCGTGTCATTTCAATGTTGCATAATTGCATAATGTTCAGCCGAGCCCAACTTTTGACGTGACGGATGAACGCGCTGCCTTCCCACAATGCTTTGCGGGACGATTTGACGTGCTCCATTGAAAATGAACTGAGATCGCGACGCCGGTTATACTTGACGTGACCAGTGGATCTCCACTGTGATAGATCTCAACGTGCTCGACGCATCATCGTGCAATTCCTTTCCCGGACGCACAGAGACAAAATCTGGAGAGACGCCCGAAATGCCCAGATACTCCGAGACAAAAAAATCAAGATATTCGAAGACTTGACCCAGGAGGTTAAGGATGCCAGAAAGAAACTGTGGCCTTTGGTTGAAAAAGCAAGGAAAGAGGGAAGCGTGCAGGCTTCCAAGGGAGCTTCGCTTACATCGAGGGTATCAGGGTTACAAATTAAAAATTCTGATTGACATAATAGCCTATGTCACGTTGATGTTTTTACATACATATGGTTAACATATACATTCTGATTAGGCTATAGGCTAAAAAGGTCATACATGCTTAGCCTAAACATTTTTGGTCACTCATATAAGTTCATAAGCTTAACTGTTAGCTTAACTGTTAAAAATGATAGAAATGATAAAAAACAACAACTTTGAGATGTTTTGATTTTCAACTAGGTTATTACAGTAGTTTATTCCAGTCACCAGTTGGTGGCACCAATATCCTTTGTCATCCCTTTTAGGGGTTATTAGTGTTTATTTATTTTACTTTATTATTATTACTATTATTATTAATATTTTTATTTTTATTATTGATTTTTTAATTATTATTTTTATTTGAGAAGTGAGAGAGAAAAAAACAACAACTTAGAGTCTGCTCTTTGATTCGCTGATATTAAGAATAATATAGGCTTACTGTGTTGGAATGATTTCCCATTCCCTTTACATATGCAGCTCAGGCTTGTTAACTTGTTGCAGAGTTATCCTGCTATTAATTGTTCAGTGAGAGGAGTTAAAATACTTTCCTGTTTGGTGTGTGTTTCGTAGTGTTCAATGTTTTTGTCTTTAGTGTCAATTAATGTCAGGGGTATGAAGGATAATGTGAAACGTAAGGCTTTATTTTTATTTGCAAAGAAATTCAAGGCAGATTTTGTTTTTTTTCAAGAATGTCACTCTACGATAACTGATATTAACTTTTGGAGGTCACAGTGGGGAAATGACATTTGGTTAGCACACGGTTCTGAACGATCAGCTGGGGTAGGAATATTTAAACATGGCTTCAATGGGAGTGTTATAGAGACTTACTTGGACACTTTAGGGCACTATCTTTGTTTAATAATATCCACAAACAACCTTACCATCATTTTAGTTAATATCTATGGTTACCAATCCACCAGGGATAATGACACACTTTTTGACAATTTAGAGGAGAGGTTCTCAACTTGGCTATCCAAATATCCCCATGCATCTTTAATCATAGGTGGGGATTTCAACATAGCATTAAATAATACCTTAGACAGAAATCCTCCAAGGCAGTCTGGGTCTATCAACTCAAGCCTACGGTGTTTTATGGACAAATATGATCTTACTGATATATGGAGGAATTTGTTGCCTAACAGTCGTCAGTTCACATGGTCTAATAAGGATGGTTCAAGACAATCTAGAATTGATTATTGGCTTATATCCAAATGCTTGACATACAGCAACATCACAACTGAGATTTGTAATGCTCCTTTAACAGACCATAAAGCAATTTGTTTAGCAATACCCTTATCTGTACCCAATTCTGCAGGCCCTAAAGCTGCATTCTGGAAAATGAATAATTCAGTTCTCAATTACGCCCAGGTTAAAGAACAAGTAAAAAAATTGATCAAAGTTCATTGGAATAATGCAAAAACACAGAATGCTTTTGGGAAAAACTGGGAACTATTAAAATATGAGCTTGGGATGTTTTTAAGAAAATTTGGTGCAGATCTGGCCAAACAAAAAAAGGCATCTGAAGAAGAAGTTCTTAGTCAATTAGATTATCTTTGTAAAAAAGAATCCTTGTCTATTACAGAGAGAGATGAATACATCAAACTTCAAATCAGACTTGATAAGATATATGAAGAAAAAGCTAAAGGAGCTTATGTCCGTTCAAGAGCAAAGTGGTTAGAAGAGGGAGAGCAAAACTCTGCCTACTTTTTAGATTAGAGAAGAATAATGCTTGTCGTGCTACAATAGATAGATTAAATGTAAACAACAAGCTAATTACTAATCATAAAGAAATTTCTGCCAGCTGTCATAGCTTTTATAGTAATCTGTACACCTCTAAATACAGTGAAATCTTGTGCAATTCCTTCATGGAATCAGTTAACCTTTGTAAAGTTATTACAATAGAGGATAGGAATGCCTGCGACTATAACATTTCCCATGATGAAGTTTTACAAGCCATTAAGAATTTGAAAAATAATAAAAGTCCTGGTTGTGACGGTATAACCTCAGAATTTTATAAAATGTTCAGTGTAGAACTAGCCCCTTTTTAACCAAAGTATTTGCTGAAAGCATTGAAAATGAAATTCTCCCAACAACAATGACTCAAGGTGTTATCACTCTCATTCCAAAACCAAATAAAGATGTTGAAAATTTAGAGAACTGGCGTCCAATAACACTCCTTAACTACGATTACAAAGTGTTAGCTACTATTTTTGCTAACAGATTAAAATATGTATTGGACTCTATCATTGATGAGTCCCAATCTGGATTCATGAGGAAGCGCCATATTGCAAACAATATTAGGCTTGTCCTAGATTTACTAGATTACAGTGAACTTATCAATGATGATAGTTACATTCTTTTTCTAGACTTTTACAAAGCTTTTGATTCCCTTGAACATGAATTCATTTTAAAAGCCCTTGTCAAATTTGGTTTTGGACATTTTTTCTGTAAAACTATTAAAACCCTCTACAAAAATGGCAGTAGCTCTATTAAATTAAAGTATGGCACATCTCCTAGGTTTAATGTTTCTCGTGGGATTAAACAAGGTTGTCCCATCTCACCTTATTTATTCTTAATAGCCTCTCAACTGCTTGCGCTTCACATTTCGAATAGTGCTTTACAAGGAATTTCAGTTGCTGGCAGACAAATCATTATTAGTCAACTTGCTGACGATACCACTCTTTTTCTTAGAGACGCCTCTCAAGTTCCGATATCTTTAAGTATAATCAAAACGTTTTCTGAAGCTTCAGGTCTCCACTTGAACATTAACAAGTGTGAACTTTTGTCTATAAAAGATTGTTCTATCCCATTTATACATAACATCCCTGTAAGAAGACAAGTTACTTACTTAGGAATCACAATATCCAAAGATCAAACTGCTAGATCTCCTTTAAATTTTAATCCCATTATTAATAAAGCACAAAAGAAACTTAACTCGTGGTTACAAAGGGACTTATCTTTGAGAGGAAGAATACTTTTGTCTAAAGCTGACGGCATCTCTAGACTTACTTATGGTGCTTTATCTTTGGCTGTTGATGAAGGGTTGTTAAAAAAAATTGACTGCATGTTATTCAATTTCATATGGAAAAATAGGATACACTATATTAGAAAATCAGTTATAATGAATGAGAATCAATGTGGTGGGTTGAATTTTTTAGACTTCACAACACTGAACAACACTTTTAAAATTAATTGGATCAGACAATTTATGAACAACCCCACTTCGCTTTGGAATTTCATCCCAAACCATGTTTTTTCTACAGTGGGTGGTCTGGATTTTTTGCTTATGTGTAATTTCAATGTCTCTAAACTCCCTTTGAAGTTATCAAATTTCCACAGACAAATGCTCTTGGCCTGGTGCCTCATTTTTAAACACAACTTCTCTCCACACAAATGTTATATATGGAATAACCAAAACATTCTTTACAAAAGGAAAACTTTATTCTTTAGTAATTGGTTCAATAATAACATCACTCTTGTTAGTCAGCTTTTTAATTCCAATGGTGAACTATATGAATACTCAGATTTTTTAAGAAAGTATGGCTTACCCATTACTGTTAAAGAATATGCCATCGTTTTCGATGCTATTCCTACAGGGATCATTATGTTGTTAAAGAGTAACTTGCCACCATACTCTGCTAGCTTGACCTCTTTAACTGATACCAGTATTGGCAATTTGTGCTTATCTTCAAATCATAACATCAATAGAAAAATCAGAGCTTTATTTCAAAGTGACATTGTTTCTCTCCCGTATGTTGTCCCTTTTTGGAATGGTATTGTAGAGAACATTCCATGGAAGTTGGTGTGGACCCTACCATTCAAATACTTTGTTACAAATAAAGTTAGAGAGGTCTCATTCAAATTGATTCATAGATGCTACCCTGTGAAATCTTTTCTTAAACGTTATAAACAACACATTGACACTAGTTGCTCCTTTTGTAATGTAATGCCAGAGAATACTTCACATTTGTTTTGGAACTGTCCTCATTCTATGAGATTCTGGTCAGATGTCCAAGAATTTATCCTTAATGAACTAAATATTAGCCTGTCATTTTGTTTTAAAGATGTTTTCTTTGGTATATTTGACTGTGAAAAAAAATATGAGGGCAAATATTTCATTATAAACTTATTATTTTTATTAGCCAAGTACTATATCCACAAATGTAAATTTACTGATGGTAAACCCTATTTCCCAGCCTTTATGATTGATTTTAATAACTACATTGATACAATACAATATTCCTGCAATGCGAAAGCCCAAAGGACTGTGCTTTTGTACAGAGCTGTACACCCTCAATTGTGACACACACACACACACACACACACACACAGTTTTTGTACTTGTTTTACCTTTGTATCTTGCACTGCCTACACCTGGTTTTGCCTTATATGTGTATCCCCCTGACATGTGAATGTGATTTGTCTTAATAAAAAAAAAAAAAAAAAAAAAAAACTGCACATAGCTAACGTTACTGTAGGCTCACCTTGGGGGAGGCTGATTGATAAGCTTATAATTGTCATGATTGAGGTTAAAACACGGTGTCAATATAACCACAGGCTTTGGGAGAGAACATGCATTTGTGTTGAGGGTAAAATAAATATTAACTAGATTTGCAATTCCAAGGAATTACACAGTGCATGCAAACGTTTAAAAAAGTACACTTAGAAAGTGATAGTAGAAAAAAAGTAGAAAAGTAGAGTAAAGAGGAAACTTGTTTAGGCAATCAAAGTTACTAGTCAAGTAGCAAAGAAAATGTTGCTACCTTGATCATGTTGTTGAATAGTTGAAAAAAAAAAAAGAAAATGGTGCTGGTTGCTGTATTGGTTGTTATGTTGATTGCAAGGGTACTTTTGGTTGTTGTTAGGCTGTTGCTAGGGCGGATATGGTGGTTACTATGCTGGTTGTTACATTGATCATGTTGGTTGCTATGTCTAGTGCTTGGTCATCAGTGTGGAAGCGGTTTCTAGGACATTGCAGGGCTTTTTGAGGTTGTTGCTAGGCTGTTGCCAGGTAAGTTATGGTGGTTGCTACGTTGATCATGTTGGTTGTAATGTTCATTGCTAGGTCATCATTGTGGAAGTGCTTCCTGGAAGGTGGCATTGGTGCTTAAGGATGTTGTTCGGCAGTTGCTAGGGTGGACATGTAGGTTGCTATGCTGGTTGCTACGTTGATCATGTTGGTTGCTGTTTTCATTGCTATATCATTATTGCTGGAGTGGTTGTAAAGACATTGCAAGGCTGCTGGAGGCAGTTGCTAGGCTGTTGCTAGGGCGGATATGGTGGTTGCTATGCTGTTTGCCATGTTGAGCATGTTGGTTGCTATGCCAGTTGCCATGTCATCATTGTGGAACTGGTTCCCAGGACATTGTAGGGGTATCTGAGGTTGTTACTAGGCCATTGCGAGGGCGGATATGTTGGTTGCTACATTGATCTTGTTGGTTGCTATGTATATTGCTAGGTCATCATGGGAGTTGTTAGCAGTGGCTATTGTCAATGTTGATGAATGGGTGATATTGAATAGTTGAAAAAAAAAAGATAGTTGATGATAGTTTGAATGAACATGGCCCGTATCAGTAGTTAAATTAGTGGTAAAAGGTGGACGCAACCTTTGGCTGCATCAAATGGTTCGTTGTTGATGATTACATAAAAAGTTGCTTTGTGTAAATTTGTTTCAAAATGTTGAAATAGGAAAAAGTTGAAATAGGAAAAGATTTGAAAAAAAAAAAAAAGTTGCAAAAATATGTTGAATATAATACAGACAATTGAAGAGAAAAAAGGAAAATATGTAGGCTAGGCCTAAAAGGTTGCCAAAAAGTTGAATAGATAATACAGAGAATTAAAGAGAAAAAGGCAAAGATGTACAGTAAAAAGTTGGCAAAAAAGTTGAATAGATTAATACAGAGAATTGAAGAGAAATAGGCAAAAATGTCAAATGTTGATGAAAAAGTGATTAGATAATACAGAGAATTGAAGACAAAAAGGTGAAGACGTAAATAGTTGCCAAAAAGTTGAACAGATAATACAGAGAATCAAAGAAAAAAATGGCAAAGATGAAAAAGTTGTTAAAAGTTGAATAGATGATACAGAGAATTGAAAAGAAAAAGACAGTAGAAGAGGGAAAAGGCAAAGAGGCTCGCTTCGCGAGCCCATTTGCCTCAGCAAATGGAAGTGAAATAAGCTTAAATAGCCCATTAAGTTAATAGAAATGAACTGGAAAGGTTAATACAGCAGATAACAGAATGTTCGTGGAAATAGAATCCTAGAAGTTCCACTAGTCTGCTGAAAGTTCTCTGGAATGTTTACAGTAGTCAAGAAAGCAACAATAGAATGTTTACAGTAGTTAAGGTAGCAACAATAGGAAGTAGAATTCTGTTGTGGAACTCTGAAAATTCCATAATTTGTGAAAAAAAGCACTTTTTTCGCTCGTTTATCGCAGATAGTAGAAAAAGTAAAAATAGAAAAGTGAAATGTCATAGCATAACAACACAAATCGAGACCTACGAGATGAAGTTTGAATGAAGTTTCTAGGTGAAACGGTTATTGAGAAAAAGCGAGCATTGAAGAATAATAATAATAACTAGATTTGCAATTCCAAGGAATTACACAGTGCATGCAAACGTTTAAAAAAGTACACTTAGAAAGTGATCGTAGAAAAAAAGTACAAAAGTAGAGTAAAGAGGAAACTTGTTTAGGCAATCAAAGTTACTAGTCAAGTAGCAAAGAAAATGTTGCTACCTTGATCATGTTGTTGAATAGTTGAAAAAAAGAAAATGGTGCTGGTTGCTGTATTGGTTGTTATGTTGATTGCAAGGGTACTTTTGGTTGTTGTTAGGCCATTGCTAGGGCGGATATGGTGGTTACTATGCTGGTTGTTACATTGATCATGTTGGTTGCTATGTCTAGTGCTTGGTCATCAGTGTGGAAGCGGTTCCTAGGACATTGCAGGGCTTCTTGAGGTTGTTGCTAGGCTGTTGCCAGGTAAGTTATGGTGGTTGCTACGTTGATCATGTTGGTTGCAATGTTCATTGCTAGGTCATTGTGGAAGTGCTTCCTGGAAGGTGGCATTGGTGCTTAAGGTTGTTGTTAGGCAGTTGCTAGGGTGGACATGTAGGTTGCTATGCTGGTTGCTACGTTGATCATGTTGGTTGCCATGTTCATTGCTATATCATTATTGATGGAGTGGTTCTAAAGACATTGCAAGGCTGCTGGAGGCAGTTGCTAGGCTGTTGCTAGGGCGGATATGGTGGTTGCTATGCTGTTTGCCATGTTTAGCATGTTGGTTGCTATGTCAATTGCCATAGGGGTGTCTGAAGTTGTTACTAGGCCATTGCGAGGGCGGATATGTTGGTTGCTACATTGATCTTGTTGGTTGATATATTGCTAGGTCATCATGGGAGTTGTTTATAGCAGTGGCTATTGTTAATGTTGATGAATGGGTGATTATTGAATAGTTGAAAAAAAAAAAAGATAGTTGATCACAGTTCGAATGAACATGGCCCGTATCAGTAGTTAAATTAGTGATAAAAGGTGGACGCAGCCTTTGGCTGCGTCAAATGGTTCGTTGTTGATGATTACATAAAAAGTTGCTTTGTGTAAATTTGTTTAAAAATGTTGAAATAGGAAATAGTTGAAATAGGAAAAGATGAGGAAAAAAAGTTGCAAAAAATGTTGAATATAATACAGAGAATTGAAGAGAAAAAAAGGAAAATATGTAGGCTAGGCCTGAAAGGTTGCCAAAAAGTTGAAGAGATAGTACAGAGAATTGAAGAGAAAAAGGCAAAGATGTACAGTAAAAAGTTGGCAAAAAGTTGAAGGGAAATAGGCAAAAATGTAAAATGTCGATTAAAAAGTGAATAGATAATTGAAGAGAATTGAAGACAAAAATGTGAAGAGGTAAATAGTTGCCAAAAGTTGAACAGATAATACAGAGAATCAAAGAAAAAAATGACAAAGATGAAAAAGTTGTCAAAAGTTGAATAGATGATACAGAGAATTGAATAGAAAAAGACAGTAGAAGAGGGGAAAGGCAAAGAGGCTCGCTTCGCGAGCCCATTTGCCTCAGCAAATGGAAGTGAAATAAGCTTAAATAGCCCATTAGGTTAATAGAAATGAACTGGAAAGGTTAATACAGCAGATAACAGAATGTTCGTGGAAATAGAATCCTAGAAGTTCCACTAGTCTGCTGAAAGTTCTCTGCAATGTTTACAGTAGTCAAGAAAGCAACAATAGAATGTTTACAGTAGTTAAGGTAGCAACAATAGGAAGTAGAATTCTGTTGTGGAACTCTGAAAATTCCATAATTTGTGAAAAAAAGCACTTTTTTCGCTCGTTTATCGCAGATAGTAGAAAAAGTAAAAATAGTAGAAAAGTGAAATGTCATAGCATAACAACACAAATCGAGACCTACGAGATGAAGTTTGAATGAAGTTTCTAGGTGAAACGGTTATTGAGAAAAAGCGAGCATTGAAGAACTAGATTTGCAATTCCAAGGAATTACACAGTGCATGCAAACGTTTAAAAAAGTACACTTAGAAAGTGATCGTAGAAAAAAAGTAGAAAAGTAGAGTAAAGAGGAAACTTGTTTAGGCAATCAAAGTTACTAGTCAAGTAGCAAATAAATGTTACTACCTTGATCATGTTGTTGAATAGTTAAAAAAAAGAAAATGGTGCTGGTTGCTGTATTGGTTGATATGTTGATTGCAAGGGTACTTTTGGTTGTTGTTAGGCCGTTGCTAGGGCGGATATGGTGGTTACTATGCTGGTTGTTACATTGATCATGTTGGTTGCTATGTCTAGTGCTTGGTCATCAGTGTGGAAGTGGTTCCTAGGACATTGCAGGGCTTCTTGAGGTTGTTGCTAGGCTGTTGCCAGGTAAGTTATGGTGGTTGCTACGTTGATCATGTTGGTTGCAATGTTCATTGCTAGGTCATTGTGGAAGTGCTTCCTGGAAGGTGGCATTGGTGCTTAAGGTTGTTGTTCGGCAGTTGCTAGGGTGGACATGTAGGTTGCTATGCTGGTTGCTACGTTGATCATGTTGGTTGCCATGTTCATTGCTTTATCATTATTGATGGAGTGGTTCTAAAGACATTGCAAGGCTGCTGGAGGCAGTTGCTAGGCTGTTGCTAGGGCGGATATGGTGGTTGCTATGCTGTTTGCCATGTTTAGCATGTTGGTTGCTATGTCAATTGCCATAGGGGTGTCTGAGGTTGTTACTAGGCCATTGCGAGGGCGGATATGTTGGTTGCTACATTGATCTTGTTGGTTGATATATTGCTAGGTCATCATGGGAGTTGTTAGCAGTGGCTATTGTTAATGTTGATGAATGGGTGATTATTGAATAGTTGAAAAAAAAAAGATAGTTGATGACAGTTCGAATGAACATGGCCCGTATCAGTAGTTAAATTAGTGATAAAAGGTGGACGCAGCCTTTGGCTGCGTCAAATGGTTTGTTGTTGATGATTGCATAAAAAGTTGCTTTGTGTAAATTTGTTTAAAAATGTTGAAATAGGAAATAGTTGAAATAGGAAAAGATGTGGAAAAAAAGTTGCAAAAAATGTTGAATATAATACAGAGAATTGAAGAGAAAAAAAAGGAAAATATGTAGGCTAGGCCTGAAAGGTTGCCAAAAAGTTGAAGAAATAATACAGAGAATTGAAGAGAAAAAGGCAAAGATGTACAGTAAAAAGTTGGCAAAAAGTTGAAGGGAAATAGGCAAAAATGTCAAATGTCGATGAAAAGTGAATAGATAATTGAAGAGAATTGAAGACAAAAAGGTGAAGACGTAAATGGTTGCCAAAAGTTGAACAGATAATACAGAGAATCAAAGAAAAAAATGGCAAAGATGAAAAAGTTGTTAAAAGTTGAATAGATGATACAGAGAATTGAAAAGAAAAAGACAGTAGAAGAGGGAAAAGGCCATGCCTCAGCAAATGGAAGTGAAATAAGCTTAAATAGCCCATTAGGTTAATAGAAATGAACTGGAAAAGTTAATAGACCCTTTCTGTGTTTGTAAACATTCCGTGTTCTAACATTCTATAAACTGCAACTGGAGGCAGAAAGCCTCCAGAAGCTATCAGAACCAATACAAAAGTGACAGTTTTCAGCGCTGTCTTTTAATGCTTTCTCAACAGCTAATCCTACATTTTATAATTTTAGCGTAATCTATCAGATGTATACTAAATAATAACCAACTACCAGAGGTGTCAAGTAACGAAGTACAAATACTTCGTTACTGTACTTAAGTACATTTTTTAGGTATCTATACTTTACTCCACTATTTATTTTCCTGCCTACTTTTTACTTCTACTTCTTACATTTTCATGCAAGTATCGGTACTTTCTACTCCTTACATTTTAAAAATCGCCTCGTTACTGCTATTTCTTTAGCCATGTTTTTATTTAGTCTCGTCATCTTTCAAACTTTTCTCTTGGGCTCTTCAATTGCTCGTTAGGTGCCGTGCACGCATTGTGTGCGTGTTAGATGCAGCGCAGCTAACCTCCATGAGCAGGATCGCCCGCAATGCTTTTCTATCTTTCCTCTCCAAGCTACTAGGAAGAGTCATGTGGCAAGCTTTGCTGCTGTGAAAGCAAGCACCTGTCTAGAATAAGTATCTTCCTACCAAATTGTCTCGTTTAAATTTAGGATCCCTGCAACATAGCCTATACTGTCAAGAAGACGATTATTTGGCTATTAACGCAGCCTATTTTCATTTTACATCTAAGTAGCGATTGGTACGCAAGATTGAGAGGGCAAAAAAGTTAGCCTATACCTGTCCGAGTTAGAAAGAGCTAAAGACAAAGATGAAAGGTGAGATCATATGTCAAAGATTATTGTGCATGAATCACAGCAGGTAACCTTAAAATTGTTCCTACCACTACCCACCACCCGACCCTTTGCGATATAAAAACAGCGAACGCATATTGCAATGCGGTCACGTGCGCTTATGAGTTCCAAATCTATCAGTTTTTTTCTATTTAATAAATCAGAGAGTTTTTCTCTCCAAAATGCCATACACATATCATTTGAAAGAACACCCCAAGAGCAACTCATCTATGTTGGTCACTAGTTGCTGTCATAAACGGTTTATCCTACAGATTAATTAATGATTTCGAAGTACTGGAAACAGTTCTGTATGCATGATGATGAGCCATATCAAATAGGCTGCATTCCAAAAACAGTGGAAGTCAAAGGCATACCTATGTATAGATCTACAATGAGGTAGCAATAACACCACTATACCAATAACAGCTGTTTTTGTATAGTCTCCAATATTAGGCTGAAGTGGTCATTTCAGACAAGCATCCCATGACTGATATGTTGGTCAAAAAATACCCTGTGCTAATTAGGCTACTGATTCAGAAACACAGCCCATTTCCTCAAAGGGTTTAGACACATTTTCAATTAAACTATTTAGAATGAATATCAGGGAATTTAGCAAATTGCAAAGAAAGACTGTCCCCAGCATGTTCCTCATTATTATCCAAAAAGGGTCCAAAAGAATAAAAGACTATGTGTATTCAACAGTAAATGCCATTAACAGTTTGAATGCCAGGTGTTTTTAACAAGCTTTGGCCCAGAGTGCCAGCAATCCAGGCCACTGTTGCCTATTTTTATAGAGCCACAGCGTATTCTGTGTTATAGCTATGGACACATACTATGGGTCATTTGAAAGGTAAGACTCTGAGCTCTCAGTGGGTGAAAACCGTTTATTTCTACATGCCTCCGTTCCTGAGAAATCCCAAGCTAAACAGTGGGTAGTTTTCATCAAAATCCTTGTTTTTTTCTAGAAAAGGAGATATCGCTTCTTTTATGATTATGATGGCGTGTTCTCTGTCAAGTTTCGAGGAGTGACACAAGCCGAATCATGCCTGTGGTGAGACTGCCACCTAGTGACGAACCCGCGAAAGGACAACATGACATGACGTGCATTATTTGACACGAATGCTGCAATAGTAATCAAATGCTGCCTTGTGATGTGAAAATGTCCAGACAAAATGTGCAGATCGTGAGTTTTTATGAGTTTCCGATCGTAATTTATTTCAGTTCTATTTATCACAGAGTTCCAAAAATCATATATAACCTGTGTGAGGGTTTCTATTTTCGTAAATTAAAAAAAAAGGCAAAAACGTAACATTACGTTTTTGGCACTCAACGCATGACAAGTAATAACGGCATATTACGTTTCTGGCATTCAAAGTGTTAAAGTCTGAAATGAAATACATTTTGGTTCAATTGTAAGAAATATTACAACCGACTGCCGAATACAACTCAGCCAGGCTGCTATATGACCTCATGGAGCATTCAAATAATGTGCAATGCATTATAGGCTAATCCATTTAATTAATTACTATGAGAAGCTATCTAGCAACTTGTTAAAATGCACCAGATTGCAGGAAATGGAAACTAATTTCTCAAAAATTTCTTGGGGGGAACCCCCAAACCTCCCTGCTACTTCTCTACACAAATGCATCCCATATTCCTCATTAGTTGACAAGTGCTGCTTTCATTGTTGTTGTGTTAGCCTAAATGTGTTGTTCACAATATACCAACTTTGAAGGTCATCTTATGATTCAGAATTTTATTTTATGCTATTTCAGTGGTACTGTTGTTGTTGTTTTTTGGGCGATGGGGTGGGGGGGCGCAAAAATTGTTGTTGCATACCCCCCCCAAAAGTGAGTAGTTGCGCCCCTGCACAAAAGGATGCATGGCCTATCACTAGGCTATGTATCTAGAAATGAAGGCCTGCCAATGTGCTGTAGGCCCATGCAGCACGGCCTAAGCCTTTTTGCCTTATATGGCATTTTTTCTCTAAAATTACTTTTACTTTTATACTTTAAGTAGTTTTAAAACTAGTACTTTTATACTTTTACTTAAGTAACAAGTTTGAGTTGATACTTCAACTTTTACTGAAGTCTTTTCAAACACTAGTATCTATACTTCTACTTAAGTAATGAAAGTGAATACTTTTGACACCTCTGCCAACTACAGTAGCGATCCTGTATGCCTTACAGTGTTTACAAATTGTGTGAGTTAAGGAGCACTTCAAGAGAAATGCGCTTAATCCTATGGGAAAACGACTAACGTTAGTAACGTCACTTAACAAGGTAGGCGATCTACCGTCAGCTAACAAGCTAGCGGGTTATTCGGTGGTAAATTTTGGCTTTTAGGCGTAGTGTTAGAGTGATAGAAAATCCCCGTGTTCAGTTAAATATGTGGAGACTGTCGATAAGTTTGTTTGCTTTGACAAGTGGTTTAAATCGAGAGAGGTCGCTCCGGTGGCATCATCCTACGTTATCCAGCAGCCTAAAGAGGCAGATAGGCACCTGTGCTACTTTCAGTCTCTGAACTTTGGGTACTCGTTCAATCATGTTGGTGGACATATATTTTGCTGTTTGTCAATCATATTGTGTAAAGAAATAGATTCTTGAGTTATATTATGATGACAAGCTATATTTTCAAAGATGGGGAAAGTTGTCAAATTTACAGCCATGTCTATCAGAACAGACGATTTTCTGCCTCCAAAACTCAACTCATGGAATTGTGACGTAGCTCCAAAAAGGGTCTATACAGCAGATAACAGAATGTTCGTGGAAATAGAATCCTAGAAGTTCCACTAGTCTGCTGAAAGTTCTCTGGAATGTTTACAGTAGTCAAGAAAGCAACAATAGAATGTTTACAGTAGTTAAGGTAGCAACAATAGGAAGTAGAATTCTGTTGTGGAACTCTGAAAATTCCATAATTTGTGAAAAAAAGCACTTTTTTCGCTCGTTTATCGCAGATAGTAGAAAAAGTAAAAATAGTAGAAAAGTGAAATGTCATAGCATAACAACACAAATCGAGACCTACGAGATGAAGTTTGAATGAAGTTTCTAGGTGAAACGGTTATTGAGAAAAAGCGAGCATTGAAGAACTAGATTTGCAATTCCAAGGAATTACACAGTGCATGCAAACGTTTAAAAAAGTACACTTAGAAAGTGATAGTAGAAAAAAAGTAGAAAAGTAGAGTAAAGAGGAAACTTGTTTAGGCAATCAAAGTTACTAGTCAAGTAGCAAAGAAAAATGTTGCTACCTTGATCATGTTGTTGAATAGTTGAAAAAAAAAAAAGAAAATGGCGCTGGTTGCTGTATTGGTTATGTTGATTGCAAGGGTACTTTTGGTTGTTATTAGGCCGTTGCTAGGGTGGATATGGTGGTTACTATGCTGGTTGTTACATTGATCATGTTGGTTGCTATGTCTAGTGCTTGGTCATCAGTGTGGAAGCGGTTCCTAGGACATTGCAGGGCTTCTTGAGGTTGTTGCTAGGCTGTTGCCAGGTAAGTTATGGTGGTTGCTACGTTGATCATGTTGGTTGTAATGTTCATTGCTAGGTCATCATTGTGGAAGTGCTTCCTGGAAGGTGGCATTGGTGCTTGAGGATGTTGTTCGGCAGTTGCTAGGGTGGACATGTAGGTTGCTATGCTGGTTGCTACGTTGATCATGTTGGTTGCAATGTTCATTGCTATATCATTATTGCTGGAGTGGCTGTAAAGACATTGCAAGGCTGCTGGAGGCAGTTGCTAGGCTGTTGCTAGGGCGGATATGGTGGTTGCTATGCTGTTTGCCATGTTGAGCATGTTGGTTGCTATGCCAGTTGCCATGTCATCATTGTGGAACTGGTTCCCAGGACATTGTAGGGGTATCTGAGGTTGTTACTAGGCCATTGCGAGGGCGGATATGTTGGTTGCTACATTGATCTTGTTGGTTGCTATGTACATTGCTAGGTCATCATGGGAGTTGTTAGCAGTGGCTATTGTCAATGTTGATGAATGGGTGATATTGAATAGTTAAAAAAAAAGATAGTTGATGATAGTTTGAATGAACATGGCCCGTATCAGTAGTTAAATTAGTGGTAAGGTAGACAGCCTTTGGCTGCGTCAAATGGTTCGTTGTTGATGATTACATAAAAAGTTGCTTTGTGTAAATTTGTTTAAAAATGTTGAAATAGGAAATAGTTGAAATAGGAAAAGATGTGGAAAAAAAGTTGCAAAAAATGTTGAATATAATACAGAGAATTGAAGAGAAAAAAAGGAAAATATGTAGGCTAGGCCTGAAAGGTTGCCAAAAAGTTGAAGAGATAATACAGAGAATTGAAGAGAAAAAGGCAAAGATGTACAGTAAAAAGTTGGCAAAAAGTTGAAGGGAAATAGGCAAAAATGTCAAATGTCGATTAAAAAGTGAATAGATAATTGAAGAGAATTGAAGACAAAAAGGTGAAGACGTAAATAGTTGCCAAAAGTTGAACAGATAATACAGAGAATCAAAGAAAAAAATGGCAAAGATGAAAAAGTTGTTAAAAGTTGAATAGATGATACAGAAAATTGAAAAGAAAAAGACAGTAGAAGAGGGAAAAGGCAAAGAGGCTCGCTTCGCGAGCCCTTTGCCTCAGCAAATGGAAGTGAAATAAGCTTAAATAGCCCATTAGGTTAATAGAAATGAACTGGAAAGGTTAATACAGCAGATAACAGAATGTTCGTGGAAATAGAATCCTAGAAGTTCCACTAGTCTGCTGAAAGTTCTCTGGAATGTTTACAGTAGTCAAGAAAGCAACAATAGAATGTTTACAGTAGTTAAGGTAGCAACAATAGGAAGTAGAATTCTGTTGTGGAACTCTGAAAATTCCATAATTTGTGAAAAAAAGCACTTTTTTTCGCTCGTTTATCGCAGATAGTAGAAAAAGTAAAAATAGTAGAAAAGTGAAATGTCATAGCATAACAACACAAATCGAGACCTACGAGATGAAGTTTGAATGAAGTTTCTAGGTGAAACGGTTATTGAGAAAAAGCGAGCATTGAAGAATAATAATAACTAGATTTGCAATTCCAAGGAATTACACAGTGCATGCAAACGTTTAAAAAAGTGCACTTAGAAAGTGACATTAGAAAAAAAAGTAGAAAAGTAGAGTAAAGAGGAAACTTGTTTAGGCAATCAAAGTTACTAGTTAAGTAGCAAAGAAAATGTTGCTACCTTGATCATGTAGTTGAATAGTTGAAAAAAAAGAAAATGGTGCTGGTTGCTGTGTTGGTTGCTACAGTATGTTGATTGCGGTCCGCACCGCACACGCCACCCCACAAGCTACAATCTCCCGGCGTGGGAGTGGAACACTCTAACCAACTGAGCTAAAAGCCCAAGCTTCTAACTCAGCGTGTTAGAAGCGCCTATGGAATTGGGTGATGAGGATTTACACACTACCGCCGCGCTAGCGGCCTCCGTTACACAAGGGTACTTTTGGTTATTGTTAGGCCGTTGCTAGGGCGGATATGCTGGTTGCTACGTTGATCATGTTAGTTGCAATGTTCATTGCTAGGTCATCATTGTGGAAGTGCTTCCTGGAAGGTGGCATTAGTGCTTAAGGTTGTTGTTAGGCAGTTGCTAGGGTGGACATGTAGGTTGCTATGCTGGTTGCTATGTTGATCATGTTGGTTGCTATGTTCATTGCTATATCATTATTGCTGGAATGGTTGTAAAGGCTGCTGGAGGCAGTTGCTAGGCTGTTGCTAGGGCAGATATGGTGGTTGCTATGCTGTTTGCCATGTTGAGCATGTTGGTTGCTATGTCAATTGCCATGTCATCATTGTGGAACTGGTTCCCAGGACATTGTAGGGGTGTCTGAGGTTGCTACTAGGCCATTGCGAGGGTGGATATGTTGGTTGCTACATTGATCTTGTTGGTTGCTATGTATATTGCTAGGTCATCATGGGAGTTGTTAGCAGTGACTATTGTTAATGTTGATGAATGGGTGATTATTGAATAGTTGAAAAAAAAAAGATAGTTGATGATCGTTCGAATGAACATGGCCTGTATCAGTAGTTGAATTAGTGGTAAAAGGTCAAATTGTTAGTTGTTGATGATTACATAAAAAGTTGGTTTGTGTCAATTTGTTTAAAAATGTTGAAATAGGAAAAGATGTAAAGTTGCAAAAAATGTTGAATATAATACAGAGAATTGAAGAGAAAAAAAGGAAAATATGTAGGCTAAGCTTGAAAGGTTGCCAAAAAGTTGAAAAGATGATACAGAGAATTGAAGAGAAAAAGGCAAAGATGTACAGTAAAAAGTTGGCAAAAAGTTGAATAGATTAATACAGAGAATTGAAGAGAAAAAGGAAAAATGTAAAATGTCGTTGAAAAAGTGAATAGATAATACAGAGAATTGAAGACAAAAATGTGAAGATGTAAATAGTTGCCAAAAGTTGAACAGATAATACAGAGAATCAAAGAAAAAAATGACAAAGATGAAAAAGTTGTCAAAAGTTGAATAGATGATACAGAGAATTGAATAGAAAAAGACAGTAGAAGAGGGAAAAGGCAAAGAGGCTCGCTTCGCGAGCCCTTTGCCTCAGCAAATGGAAGTGAAAAAACCTTAAATAGCCCATTAGTTTAATAGAAATGAACTGGAAAGGTTAATAAAGCAGATAACAGAATGTTCGTGGAAATAGAATCCTAGAAGTTCCACTAGTCTGCTGAAAGTTCTCTGGAATGTTTACAGTAGTCAAGAAAGCAACAATAGAATGTTTACAGTAGTTAAGGGAAGCAACAGTAGGAAGTAGAATTCTGTCATGGAACTCTCAAAATTCCATCATTTCTGGAAAAAAAGCTCTTTTTCGCTCGTTTATCGCAGATAGTGGAAAAAGTAAAAATAGTAGAAAAGAGAAAAGTCTTAGCATAACAATAGAAATTGAGACCTACAAGATGAAGTTTGAATGAAGTTTCTAGGTGAAACGGTTATTGAGAAAAAGCGTGCATAGAAGAATAATAAGAATAAGAACTAGATTTGCAATTCCAAGGAATTACACAGTGCATGCAAACGTTTAAAGAAGTACACTTAGAAAGTGATAGTAGAAAAAAAGTAGAAAAGTAGAGTAAAGAAGAAACTTGTTTAGGCAATCAAAGTTACTAGTCAAGTAGCAAAGAAAATGTTGCTACCTTGATCATGTTGTTGAATAGTTGAAAAAAAGAAAATGGTGCTGGTTGCTGTATTGGTTGTTATGTTGATTGCAAGGGTACTTTTGGTTGTTGTTAGGCCATTGCTAGGGCGGATATGGTGGTTACTATGCTGGTTGTTACATTGATCATGTTGGTTGCTATGTCTAGTGCTTGGTCATCAGTGTGGAAGCGGTTCCTAGGACATTGCAGGGCTTCTTGAGGTTGTTGCTAGGCTGTTGCCAGGTAAGTTATGGTGGTTGCTACGTTGATCATGTTGGTTGCAATGTTCATTGCTAGGTCATTGTGGAAGTGCTTCCTGGAAGGTGGCATTGGTGCTTAAGGTTGTTGTTCGGCAGTTGCTAGGGTGGACATGTAGGTTGCTATGCTGGTTGCTACGTTGATCATGTTGGTTGCAATGTTCATTGCTATATCATTATTGCTGGAGTGGCTGTAAAGACATTGCAAGGCTGCTGGAGGCAGTTGCTAGGCTGTTGCTAGGGCGGATATGGTGGTTGCTATGCTGTTTGCCATGTTGAGCATGTTGGTTGCTATGCCAGTTGCCATGTCATCATTGTGGAACTGGTTCCCAGGACATTGTAGGGGTAACTGAGGTTGTTACTAGGCCATTGCGAGGGCGGATATGTTGGTTGCTACATTGATCTTGTTGGTTGCTATGTATATTGCTAGGTCATCATGGGAGTTGTTAGCAGTGGCTATTGTCAATGTTGATGAATGGGTGATATTGAATAGTTAAAAAAAAAGATAGTTGATGATAGTTTGAATTGCTATGTCAATTGCCATAGGGGTGTCTGAGGTTGTTACTAGGCCATTGCGAGGGCGGATATGTTGGTTGCTACATTGATCTTGTTGGTTGATATATTGCTAGGTCATCATGGGAGTTGTTAGCAGTGGCTATTGTTAATGTTGATGAATGGGTGATTATTGAATAGTTGAAAAAAAAAAGATAGTTGATGACAGTTCGAATGAACATGGCCCGTATCAGTAGTTAAATTAGTGATAAAAGGTGGACGCAGCCTTCTGCTGCGTCAAATGGTTCGCTGTTGATGATTACATAAAAAGTTGCTTTGTGTAAATTTGTTTAAAAATGTTGAAATAGGAAATAGTTGAAATAGGAAAAGATGTGGAAAAAAGTTGCAAAAAATGTTGAATATAATACAGAGAATTGAAGAGAAAAAAAGGAAAATATGTAGGCTAGGCCTGAAAGGTTGCCAAAAAGTTGAAGAGATAATACAGAGAATTGAAGAGAAAAAGGCAAAGATGTACAGTAAAAAGTTGGCAAAAAGTTGAAGGGAAATAGGCAAAAATGTCAAATGTCGATGAAAAAGTGAATAGATAATTGAAGAGAATTGAAGACAAAAAGGTGAAGACGTAAATAGTTGCCAAAAGTTGAACAGATAATACAGAGAATCAAAGAAAAAAATGGCAAAGATGAAAAAGTTGTTAAAAGTTGAATAGATGATACAGAGAATTGAAAAGAAAAAGACAGTAGAAGAGGGAAAAGGCAAAGAGGCTCGCTTCGCGAGCCCTTTGCCTCAGCAAATGGAAGTGAAATAAGCTTAAATAGCCCATTAGGTTAATAGAAATGAACTGGAAAGGTTAATACAGCAGATAACAGAATGTTCGTGGAAATAGAATCCTAGAAGTTCCACTAGTCTGCTGAAAGTTCTCTGGAATGTTTACAGTAGTCAAGAAAGCAACAATAGAATGTTTACAGTAGTTAAGGTAGCAACAATAGGAAGTAGAATTCTGTTGTGGAACTCTGAAAATTCCATAATTTGTGAAAAAAAGCACTTTTTTTCGCTCGTTTATCGCAGATAGTAGAAAAAGTAAAAATAGTAGAAAAGTGAAATGTCATAGCATAACAACACAAATCGAGACCTACGAGATGAAGTTTGAATGAAGTTTCTAGGTGAAACGGTTATTGAGAAAAAGCGAGCATTGAAGAATAATAATAACTAGATTTGCAATTCCAAGGAATTACACAGTGCATGCAAACGTTTAAAAAAGTACACTTAGAAAGTGATCGTAGAAAAAAGTAGAAAAGTAGAGTAAAGAGGAAACTTGTTTAGGCAATCAAAGTTACTAGTCAAGTAGCAAAGAAAATGTTGCTACCTTGATCATGTTGTTGAATAGTTGAAAAAAAAGAAAATGGTGCTGGTTGCTGTATTGGTTGTTATGTTGATTGCAAGGGTACTTTTGGTTGTTGTTAGGCCGTTGCTAGGGCGGATATGGTGGTTACTATGCTGGTTGTTACATTGATCATGTTGGTTGCTATGTCTAGTGCTTGGTCATCAGTGTGGAAGCGGTTCCTAGGACATTGCAGGGCTTCTTGAGGTTGTTGCTAGGCTGTTGCCAGGTAAGTTATGGTGGTTGCTACGTTGATCATGTTGGTTGCAATGTTCATTGCTAGGTCATTGTGGAAGTGCTTCCTGGAAGGTGGCATTGGTGCTTAAGGTTGTTGTTCGGCAGTTGCTAGGGTGGACATGTAGGTTGCTATGCTGGTTGCTACGTTGATCATGTTGGTTGCCATGTTCATTGCTATATCATTATTGATGGAGTGGTTCTAAAGACATTGCAAGGCTGCTGGAGGCAGTTGCTAGGCTGTTGCTAGGGCGGATATGGTGGTTGCTATGCTGTTTGCCATGTTTAGCATGTTGGTTGCTATGTCAATTGCCATAGGGGTGTCTGAGGTTGTTACTAGGCCATTGCGAGGGCGGATATGTTGGTTGCTACATTGATCTTGTTGGTTGATATATTGCTAGGTCATCATGGGAGTTGTTAGCAGTGGCTATTGTTAATGTTGATGAATGGGTGATTATTGAATAGTTGAAAAAAAAAGATAGTTGATGACAGTTCGAATGAACATGGCCCATATCAGTAGTTAAATTAGTGATAAAGGTGGACGCAGCCTTTGGCTGCGTCAAATGGTTCGTTGTTGATGATTACATAAAAAGTTGCTTTGTGTAAATTTGTTTAAAAATGTTGAAATAGGAAATAGTTGAAATAGGAAAAGATGTGGAAAAAAGTTGCAAAAAATGTTGAATATAATACAGAGAATTGAAGAGAAAAAAAGGAAAATATGTAGGCTAGGCCTGAAAGGTTGCCAAAAAGTTGAAGAGATAATACAGAGAATTGAAGAGAAAAAGGCAAAGATGTACAGTAAAAAGTTGGCAAAAAGTTGAAGGGAAATAGGCAAAAATGTCAAATGTCGATGAAAAAGTGAATAGATAATTGAAGAGAATTGAAGACAAAAAGGTGAAGACGTAAATAGTTGCCAAAAGTTGAACAGATAATACAGAGAATCAAAGAAAAAAATGGCAAAGATGAAAAAGTTGTTAAAAGTTGAATAGATGATACAGAGAATTGAAAAGAAAAAGACAGTAGAAGAGGGAAAAGGCAAAGAGGCTCGCTTCACGAGCCCTTTGCCTCAGCAAATGGAAGTGAAATAAGCTTAAATAGCCCATTAGGTTAATAGAAATGAACTGGAAAGGTTAATACAGCAGATAACAGAATGTTCGTGGAAATAGAATCCTAGAAGTTCCACTAGTCTGCTGAAAGTTCTCTGGAATGTTTACAGTAGTCAAGAAAGCAACAATAGAATGTTTACAGTAGTTAAGGTAGCAACAATAGGAAGTAGAATTCTGTTGTGGAACTCTGAAAATTCCATAATTTGTGAAAAAAAGCACTTTTTTTCGCTCGTTTATCGCAGATAGTAGAAAAAGTAAAAATAGTAGAAAAGTGAAATGTCATAGCATAACAACACAAATCGAGACCTACGAGATGAAGTTTGAATGAAGTTTCTAGGTGAAACGGTTATTGAGAAAAAGCGAGCATTGAAGAATAATAATAATAACTAGATTTGCAATTCCAAGGAATTACACAGTGCATGCAAACGTTTAAAAAAGTACACTTAGAAAGTGATCGTAGAAAAAAAGTAGAAAAGTAGAGTAAAGAGGAAACTTGTTTAGGCAATCAAAGTTACTAGTCAAGTAGCAAAGAAAATGTTGCTACCTTGATCATGTTGTTGAATAGTTGAAAAAAAAAAGAAAATGGCGCTGGTTGCTGTATTGGTTGTTATGTTGATTGCAAGGGTACTTTTGGTTGTTGTTAGGCCGTTGCTAGGGCGGATATGGTGGTTACTATGCTGGTTGTTATATTGATCATGTTGGTTGCTATGTCTAGTGCTTGGTCATCAGTGTGGAAGCGGTTCCTAGGACATTGCAGGGCTTCTTGAGGTTGTTGCTAGGCTGTTGCCAGGTAAGTTATGGTGGTTGCTACGTTGATCATGTTGGTTGTAATGTTCATTGCTAGGTCATCATTGTGGAAGTGCTTCCTGGAAGGTGGCATTGGTGCTTGAGGATGTTGTTCGGCAGTTGCTAGGGTGGACATGTAGGTTGCTATGCTGGTTGCTACGTTGATCATGTTGGTTGCAATGTTCATTGCTATATCATTATTGCTGGAGTGGTTGTAAAGACATTGCAAGGCTGCTGGAGGCAGTTGCTAGGCTGTTGCTAGGGCGGATATGGTGGTTGCTATGCTGTTTGCCATGTTGAGCATGTTGGTTGCTATGCCAGTTGCCATGTCATCATTGTGGAACTGGTTCCCAGGACATTGTAGGGGTATCTGAGGTTGTTACTAGGCCATTGCGAGGGCGGATATGTTGGTTGCTACATTGATCTTGTTGGTTGCTATGTATATTGCTAGGTCATCATGGGAGTTGTTAGCAGTGGCTATTGTCAATGTTGATGAATGGGTGATATTGAATAGTTAAAAAAAAAAAGATAGTTGATGATAGTTTGAATGAACATGGCCCGTATCAGTAGTTAAATTAGTGGTAAAGGTGGACGCAGCCTTTGGCTGCGTCAAATGGTTCGTTGTTGATGATTACATAAAAAGTTGCTTTGTGTAAATTTGTTTAAAAATGTTGAAATAGGAAATAGTTGAAATAGGAAAAGATGTGGAAAAAAAGTTGCAAAAAATGTTGAATATAATACAGAGAATTGAAGAGAAAAAAAGGAAAATATGTAGGCTAGGCCTGAAAGGTTGCCAAAAAGTTGAAGAGATAATACAGAGAATTGAAGAGAAAAAGGCAAAGATGTACAGTAAAAAGTTGGCAAAAAGTTGAAGGGAAATAGGCAAAAATGTCAAATGTCGATTAAAAAGTGAATAGATAATTGAAGAGAATTGAAGACAAAAAGGTGAAGACGTAAATAGTTGCCAAAAGTTGAACAGATAATACAGAGAATCAAAGAAAAAAATGGCAAAGATGAAAAAGTTGTTAAAAGTTGAATAGATGATACAGAGAATTGAAAAGAAAAAGACAGTAGAAGAGGGAAAAGGCAAAGAGGCTCGCTCGCGAGCCCTTTGCCTCAGCAAATGGAAGTTAAATAAGCTTAAATAGCCCATTAGGTTAATAAAAATGAACTGGAAAGGTTAATACAGCAGATAACAGAATGTTCGTGGAAATAGAATCCTAGAAGTTCCACTAGTCTGCTGAAAGTTCTCTGGAATGTTTACAGTAGTCAAGAAAGCAACAATAGAATGTTTACAGTAGTTAAGGTAGCAACAATAGGAAGTAGAATTCTGTTGTGGAACTCTGAAAATTCCATAATTTGTGAAAAAAAGCACTTTTTTCGCTCGTTTATCGCAGATAGTAGAAAAAGTAAAAATAGTAGAAAAGTGAAATGTCATAGCATAACAACACAAATCGAGACCTACGAGATGAAGTTTGAATGAAGTTTCTAGGTGAAACGGTTATTGAGAAAAAGCGAGCATTGAAGAATAATAATAATAACTAGATTTGCAATTCCAAGGAATTACACAGTGCATGCAAACGTTTAAAAAAGTACACTTAGAAAGTGATCGTAGAAAAAAAGTAGAAAAGTAGAGTAAAGAGGAAACTTGTTTAGGCAATCAAAGTTACTAGTCAAGTAGCAAAGAAAATGTTGCTACCTTGATCATGTTGTTGAATAGTTGAAAAAAAGAAAATGGTGCTGGTTGCTGTATTGGTTGTTATGTTGATTGCAAGGGTACTTTTGGTTGTTGTTAGGCCATTGCTAGGGCGGATATGGTGGTTACTATGCTGGTTGTTACATTGATCATGTTGGTTGCTATGTCTAGTGCTTGGTCATCAGTGTGGAAGCGGTTCCTAGGACATTGCAGGGCTTCTTGAGGTTGTTGCTAGGCTGTTGCCAGGTAAGTTATGGTGGTTGCTACGTTGATCATGTTGGTTGCAATGTTCATTGCTAGGTCATTGTGGAAGTGCTTCCTGGAAGGTGGCATTGGTGCTTAAGGTTGTTGTTCGGCAGTTGCTAGGGTGGACATGTAGGTTGCTATGCTGGTTGCTACGTTGATCATGTTGGTTGCCATGTTCATTGCTATATCATTATTGATGGAGTGGTTGTAAAGACATTGCAAGGCTGCTGGAGGCAGTTGCTAGGCTGTTGCTAGGGCGGATATGGTGGTTGCTATGCTGTTTGCCATGTTTAGCATGTTGGTTGCTATGTCAATTGCCATAGGGGTGTCTGAGGTTGTTACTAGGCCATTGCGAGGGCGGATATGTTGGTTGCTACATTGATCTTGTTGGTTGATATATTGCTAGGTCATCATGGGAGTTGTTAGCAGTGGCTATTGTTAATGTTGATGAATGGGTGATTATTGAATAGTTGAAAAAAAAAAGATAGTTGATGACAGTTCGAATGAACATGGCCCGTATCAGTAGTTAAATTAGTGATAAAGGTGGATGCAGCCTTTGGCTGCGTCAAATGGTTCGTTGTTGATGATTACATAAAAAGTTGCTTTGTGTAAATTTGTTTAAAAATGTTGAAATAGGAAATAGTTGAAATAGGAAAAGATGTGGAAAAAAAGTTGCAAAAAATGTTGAATATAATACAGAGAATTGAAGAGAAAAAAAGGAAAATATGTAGGCTAGGCCTGAAAGGTTGCCAAAAAGTTGAAGAGATAATACAGAGAATTGAAGAGAAAAAGGCAAAGATGTACAGTAAAAAGTTGGCAAAAAGTTGAAGGGAAATAGGCAAAAATGTAAAATGTCGATTAAAAAGTGAATAGATAATTGAAGAGAATTGAAGACAAAAAGGTGAAGACGTAAATAGTTGCCAAAAGTTGAACAGATAATACAGAGAATCAAAGAAAAAAATGGCAAAGATGAAAAAGTTGTTAAAAGTTGAATAGATGATACAGAGAATTGAAAAGAAAAAGACAGTAGAAGAGGGAAAAGGCAAAGAGGCTCGCTCACGAGCCCTTTGCCTCAGCAAATGGAAGTGAAATAAGCTTAAATAGCCCATTAGGTTAATAGAAATGAACTGGAAAGGTTAATACAGCAGATAACAGAATGTTCGTGGAAATAGAATCCTAGAAGTTCCACTAGTCTGCTGAAAGTTCTCTGGAATGTTTACAGTAGTCAAGAAAGCAACAATAGAATGTTTACAGTAGTTAAGGTAGCAACAATAGGAAGTAGAATTCTGTTGTGGAACTCTGAAAATTCCATAATTTGTGAAAAAAAGCACTTTTTTCGCTCGTTTATCGCAGATAGTAGAAAAAGTAAAAATAGTAGAAAAGTGAAATGTCATAGCATAACAACACAAATCGAGACCTACGAGATGAAGTTTGAATGAAGTTTCTAGGTGAAACGGTTATTGAGAAAAAGCGAGCATTGAAGAATAATAATAACTAGATTTGCAATTCCAAGGAATTACACAGTGCATGCAAACGTTTAAAAAAGTGCACTTAGAAAGTGATCATTAGAAAAAAAGTAGAAAAGTAGAGTAAAGAGGAAACTTGTTTAGGCAATCAAAGTTACTAGTGAAGTAGCAAAGAAAACGTTGCTACCTTGATCATGTAGTTGAATAGTTGAAAAAAAAAGAAAATGGTGCTGGTTGCTGTGTTGGTTGCTACAGTATGTTGATTGCAAGTGTAGCCGGTGGCGGTCCGCACCGCACACGCCACCCAGCAAGCTACAATCTCCTGGCGTGGGAGTGGAACACTCTAACCAACTGAGCTAAAAGCCCAAGCTTCTAACTCAGCGTGTTAGAAGCGCCCATGGAATTGAGTGATGAGGATTTACACACTACCGCCGCGCTAGCTGGCCTCCGTTACACAAGGGTACTTTTGGTTATTGTTAGGCCGTTGCTAGGGCGGATATGGTGGTTGCTATGCTGCTTGTTATGTTGGTTGCTATGGCTAGTGCTTGGTCATCAGTGTGGAAGCGGTTCCTAGGACATTGCAGGGCTACTTGAGGTTGTTGTTAGGCTGTTGCCAGGGCAGATATGTTGGTTGCTATGCTGGTTGCTACGTTGATCATGTTAGTTGCAATGTTTATTGCTAGGTCATCATTGTGGAAGTGCTTCCTGGAAGGTGGCATTAGTGCTTAAGGTTGTTGTTAGGCAGTTGCTAGGGTGGACATGTAGATTGCTATGCTGGTTGCTATGTTGATCATGTTGGTTGCTATGTTCATTGCTATATCATTATTGCTGGAATGGTTGTAAAGGCTGCTGGAGGCAGTTGCTAGGCTGTTGCTAGGGCAGATATGGTGGTTGCTATGCTGTTTGCCATGTTGAGCATGTTGGTTGCTATGTCAATTGCCATGTCATCATTGTGGAACTGGTTCCCAGGACATTGTAGGGGTGTCTGAGGTTGCTACTAGGCCATTGTGAGGGCGGATATGTTGGTTGCTACATTGATCTTGTTGGTTGCTATGTATATTGCTAGGTTATCATGGGAGTTGTTAGCAGTGACTATTGTTAATGTTGATGAATGGGTGATTATTGTATAGTTGAAAAAAAAAGATAGTTGATGATCAGTTCGAATGAACATGGCCTGTATCAGTAGTTGAATTAGTGGTAAAAGGTCGAAATGGTTCGTTGTTGATGATTACATAAAAAGTTGGTTTGTGTCAATTTGTTTAAAAATGTTGAAAGAGGAAAAGATGTAAAAAAAAGAAAAAAATGCAAAAAATGTTGAATATAATACAGAGAATTGAAGAGAAAAAAAGGAAAATATGTAGACTAGGCTTGAAATGTTGCCAAAAAGTTGAATAGATGATACAGAGAATTGAAGAGAAAAAGGCAAAGATGTACAGTAAAAAGTTGGCAAAAAGTTGAATAGATTAATACAGAGAATTGAAGAGAAAAAGGCAAAAATGTCAAATGTTGTTGAAAAAGTGAATAGATGATACAGAGAATTGAAGACAAAAATGTGAAGAGGTAAATAGTTGCCAAAAGTTGAACAGATAATAGAGAGAATCAAAGAAAAAAATGACAAAGATGAAAAAGTTGTCAAAAGTTGAATAGATGATACAGAGAATTGAATAGAAAAAGACAGTAGCTCGCTTCGCGAGCCCTTTGCCTCAGCAAATGGAAGTGAAATAACCTTAAATAGCCCATTAGTTTAATAGAAATGAACTGGAAAGGTTAATAAAGCAGATAACAGAATGTTCGTGGAAATAGAATCCTAGAAGTTCCACTAGTCTGCTGAAAGTTCTCTGGAATGTTTACAGTAGTCAAGAAAGCAACAATAGAATGTTTACAGTAGTTAAGGAAGCAACAGTAGGAAGTAGAATTCTGTTGTGGAACTCTCAAAATTCCATCATTTCTGGAAAAAAGCACTCTTTTTCGCTCGTTTATCGCAGATAGTGGAAAAAGTAAAAATAGTAGAAAAGTGAAATGTCATAGCATAACAACAGAAATCGAGACCTACGAGATGAAGTTTGAATGAAGTTTCTAGGTGAAACGGTTATTGAGAAAAGCGTGCATAGAAGAATAATAAGAATAAGAATAAGAAGAAGAAGCCAACGGATAACAAGACAGTGCATCGCTATGCATGCACTGTAATAATAATAATAAAAAGAAGAAGAAGCCAACGGAGAACAGTACAGTGCATCGCTTTGCATGCACTGTAATAATAATAACTAGATTTGCAATTCCAAGGAATTACACAGTGCATGCTAACGTTTAAAAAAGTACACTTAGAAAGTGATAGTAGAAAAAAAGTAGAAAAGTAGAGTAAAGAGGAAACTTGTTTAGGCAATCAAAGTTACTAGTCAAGTAGCAAAGAAAAATGTTGCTACCTTGATCATGTTGTTGAATAGTTGAAAAAAAGAAGAAAATGGTGCTGGTTGCTGTATTGGTTGTTATGTTGATTGCAAGGGTACTTTTGGTCGTTGTTAGGCCGTTGCTAGGGCGGATATGGTGGTTACTATGCTGGTTGTTACATTGATCATGTTGGTTGCTATGTCTAGTGCTTGGTCATCAGTGTGGAAGCGGTTCCTAGGACATTGCAGGGCTTCTTGAGGTTGTTGCTAGGCTGTTGCCAGGTAAGTTATGGTGGTTGCTACGTTGATCATGTTGGTTGCAATGTTCATTGCTAGGTTATTGTGGAAGTGCTTCCTGGAAGGTGGCATTGGTGCTTGAGGTTGTTGTTCGGCAGTTGCTAGGGTGGACATGTAGGTTGCTATGCTGGTTGCTACGTTGATCATGTTGGTTGCCATGTTCATTGCTATATCATTATTGATGGAGTGGTTCTAAAGACATTGCAAGGCTGCTGGAGGCAATTGCTAGGCTGTTGCTAGGGCGGATATGGTGGTTGCTATGCTGTTTGCCATGTTTAGCATGTTGGTTGCTATGTCAATTGTCTGTCACATTGTAGGGGTGTCTGAGGTTGTTACTAGGCCATTGCGAGGGCGGATATGTTGGTTGCTACATTGATCTTGTTGGTTGATATCATTGCTAGGTCATCATGGGAGTTGTTAGCAGTGGCTATTGTTAATGTTGATGAATGGGTGATTATTGAATAGTTGAAAAAAAAAAGATAGTTGATGACAGTTCGAATGAACATGGCCCATATCAGTAGTTAAATTAGTGATAAAAGGTGGACGCAGCCTTTGGCTGCGTCAAATGGTTCGTTGTTGATGATTACATAAAAAGTTGCTTTGTGTAAATTTGTTTAAAAATGTTGAAATAGGAAATAGTTGAAATAGGAAAAGATGTGGAAAAAAAGTTGCAAAAAATGTTGAATATAATACAGAGAATTGAAGAGAAAAAAAGGAAAATATGTAGGCTAGGCCTGAAAGGTTGGCAAAAAGTTGAAGAGATAATACAGAGAATTGAAGAGAAAAAGGCAAAGATGTACAGTAAAAAGTTGGCAAAAAGTTGAAGGGAAATAGGCAAAAATGTCAAATGTCGATGAAAAAGTGAATAGATAATTGAAGAGAATTGAAGACAAAAAGGTGAAGACGTAAATAGTTGCCAAAAGTTGAACAGATAATACAGAGAATCAAAGAAAAAAATGGCTATGCATGCACTGTAATAAAAAGAAGAAGAAGCCAACGGAGAACAGTACAGTGCATCGCTTTGCATGCACTGTAATAATAATAATAAAAAGAAGAAGAAGCCAACGGAGAACAGTACAGTGCATCGCTTTGCATGCACTGTAATAATAATAATAATAATAATAAAAAGAAGAAGAAGCCAACGGAGAACAGTACAGTGCATCGCTTTGCATGCACTGTAATAAAAAGAAGAAGAAGCCAACGGAGAACAGTAGAGTGCATCGCTTTGCATGCACTGTAATAACATCGCCGTCACTATCACTGATGCTGTAACATTAAAGCAGATCATTGTCCGTCGTCTTCATCTCTCATGATAGCCTACGGGGCTGCAACTTTGCGTAAGCCTATTCGCCGTATTCATTGATTATTTGTTTGTTTTATTACATTTACATGAGCCATATCCATGCAAAGTTTGACCTTGCTTAGCAGGTTGAAGAGAGCCGAGGCTGGCTGAGGCTACTTCTTGTATGAATGGCAGGCATGACCTGAGCGAATTGGCGAGGGTAAAAAAAAAAAAAAAAAAAGCTTCCCTCACATCCATAGCAAGTAAGCTTTTGGTCTTAGAGGTCCCCAAACACATTATTCACCGTTGTGATATGAGATTACACCCAGAGGTGAAAGTAGCCGGTACGCACCTATACTACGTACCGGTATAAGATTGACAGCCGGTACGCCGTAGTGGTAAGACATGAGGGTTCCTGCCCCTTTGCTCTTTGATGTCAAAAGTGCCCTTCTAACAGTGCCTCCCTGTCTTTGGCATTTGTGACAGTAACATTTGTTCAGACTTGGAAATTCGCTAATATACAGTATCTCACCAATTATTTGTGCCATTTGCAAATAGCCTACATTTTCTGGCATCTGGCACTCCGAAGTTTTTTCTTTGTTGTTTGTTTTTGCGCACGCGAGCGCCGAAAAATACAATAGCGGGTAAAGCGGTTTTGCTTCATTGTCTTTTGGAAGCTTTGATATGGACATACCTGCATCTACAATGGGGGTATAAGGTATCAAATTAAAGTAGACAACCAGAGGCATGCATTGGTACCACTTGTAATGTACTTGCTTGAGAATAAGGTGGTTCAATTTCAGTGTAAAGAACATTTGGCTAGGGAAATATCTTTATTTCATAGCCTTGGCTTAGTTAGCTGCTGGACTTTCATCTAATAACCAAGAGCTCAAAAAAATAAAACTAAACAAAAAAACACTACACATTATGATATAGACCTATAATTTGAATAGAAGACTTTTCTATCTCCCATTTGCAGAGAGTGAACACCCCAAATCCCTTTGCCAGTTCAGACTTCAGTGCTGAAGTCTCACTCACAAGAAAGGGGAGGGGTTTGAGTTTCAGATCTTTTTCTTTGCTGTAGCAGCTAGACTTGCATAGTGTACACTAGTGTAACAAAAAAATTAAAAAGAGGAGCTTCATAGAAATGGCTATATACATTTTTGGTTTGTTGTTTTTATCCTCTTGATCTAGGCCATGATATGAGCTGTGCTGCATCATTTTTATTATATTACTGTATAAAAGGGATAACCAAGTAGCCTAGATGTTACACTCAAACACAGGCTCAAAGTCATGACTACAATTGAGTCAATGGTAAAAATAAATAAAGAAAAAAACATTTTTGCTCACACACACACCGTAGGTTTTGAGTCCCACAGGTGACATGTGGGCCTGCCATTTTCAGTACTATTGTAATGTGGCATTAGTACTTTGCAAACTACTTTTTGGTGTGAAATCAAATCAAATTAGGTAAGCCATTGAATTAATTGCTATAGCAACCTGGTAAAATTGACTTGACTTGACTTTTTCTGACTTGAAAAAATGGGTAATAACATTTAAAACATGTCTAAATTCACTTTCTTTCAAATAATGCATATTTTTGGGAAGTTCTGAATAGATAAAAGTGGTTTTCCATTTTTGTGCATGAACATTCTAAAAGCTTCTATCTAAAAAACAACAACAAAACAACTAGTGAATTTCATCATATGCTTTAAATGTTATCACTCATTTTTTCAAGTCAGAAAAAGGGATAATTAGTATGACAGAATGTTCAGTTTGCTACCATGGAATGTCGGAATGCTAAGGTGTGAAATAAGCCCAATGCCATAGGCCTGCTTACCTTTTTGTTTGAGCCATACATAACACAAAGGCGCACTAGAATAGGCTATTTCATTTTTTTTTTTTTTTTTTTTTTTTGTAGTACCGGTAAGAAATTCAAACTACTTTCACCCCTGATTACACCTTATTTTCAAGGCAAAGCTGCAAGCCTCATAGTCTACTATTATGCAGGAAAGGGAGAAGTTGTCCGAGGTTGTCCGAGGTTCGCTGCGGGCCCTATTGTGACATGGTGAAAGTGGGCGGGGCTTGGGATCGGTCAATTACATTGACTGCAGTGGCGGAACAACTGAACCTAAGGCCCCGGGGCAAAACGCCAAACGGGCCCCCCCACCCACTCCCAAAACGCACGCACGCACCCCCAAGCGGCGCTGAAATAATCTCTACAACAATTCAGACAGAACAATGTATATCGCTCAGTAATGTGTCCATTCGGCATGTAGCCTACTTTAAGGCATAATAATACAACCAACCACATTACAAAAAACAGCCCTGGTATTTGCACTTCCATATTTCCAATAAGTGGCTAACAGGGACACGCGCACGCAATTCACAGTTCACAGATATTTTTTTGACACACGGAAACGGCTAGTTCAAGAGCTCATTTAGTAGCCCATGCTAATAATCCATGCTTTTTAAACTACTGCACCAAAACAATGACACACCAATGCATATAAAACATAGAGCCAGCCGCTCAAATAAAAACCTGAGTCTTACCTTCATGCAGTTAACGAAATACGAGACAGCTTGCTCTTCTCCACAACCTTGTCTATGGATAGCAGTGTCATTACTAGCCTACTACTAGTGCAGCTAGCTAAAGCTGCAATTGAGTTGACAATTTCGTGCATGTTTCGCTATCAGTAAACAGTGCTCTCTTCAATTTGTCTCGTTTTTGCTCCGCTCCCTCCCCCTTGTGTTGCTTGGAACCCCTGTTAATTTTTTTAGCCTGGCCAGCTCAACCTCTCCTAACTGTGGCTAGATGACTTTCAGTTTCCAAATGAAGAGTTGTTTTGCTACTCTGCCTTGATGCTCCCAGAAGGCATTGCTTTTTTAAAACATTATTTAAAAACAATCAAATAAAAAAACAGAGATTTCTTTCATTTCAAACAATGCACAATTTCTAACATGCCAATGAGAGAGCTGGTTACAAAATAATGACTGACAAACAATTTCCTGATTCTCAATCTCCCTCTCCACATTCCTAACCCTTCTCTACATTAGCCAGAGCTACAGCCAGTGTTAGCACAGGGACAGGGAACTGAGTCATGTTCACAACTAGTAGAAGCAGACGGTGAATTAAAAACTCAAAGAGGTCTAAAGATCGCCTTCTCTTTATTATTCTGTCCATCCTCTATTGTGTCCCGCTTTTACTTTTAAACATGCTTCATCCGTACATATTCTCGTACACAACCAACAGAGAAGCCATGCGCACTTCTTCCCTAGTCCACTGACAGCTGACGCAGCAGGACGATGGCTTTCATACTAAACTACCCATCATGCATTGCACTTTTTGCAAATTGCAAAATGTAAAAACAACCATTCTAAATACATAACAGCTTAGTTTTGCTCGAAAACCTTGTAATTTAGTTTATTTTAAGTGTCTTTAAGGAATTTAAAAGATTATTATTTTTTTTTTTATATAAATAACCATGATAAGAATGATAAGCAAAGACAAGGGGTATATAATGTAATGCACAACTGAAGTCTTTCACTGTTTTCAGACTTGTCTGCTGCAATGCAACTAAAGTGTGGTCAAGAAAATTTTCGTGATGCAGTTGAAGGTTGATGAAGGGGCCCCTCCTCCATAGTGGGAGGGCCCTGGGCCCAGGGGCGGTGGCCCTGCCCGCCCCCCTATAGCTCCGCCCCTGCATTGACTTGTTACATATTGTTGCCGTCATCCATCCTGTTCCAACCCTGCTTCTCAGAAAGTATTTTAAAATACCCACCCATTTCTGCTTAAAGGAAGTCTGGTGATAGTTTCAGAGATACCAGACCAACATCTCTATTCTCACGTAATGCTTAAAGAAGGAGATATGCATACAAGTTGAGGCGGATGTCTGATTCGTATGGTCACATTCATTTGGAAACATCAAGGAGAGCATTCTAGGTAGGCAGCTCACAGTTCTTCCCATTTTAGGCAAACGGGAACAGTTTTGAAATTGAATGTATTCCTCTGTTTAGGGAAGGGGCTCTCCGTCCAGGAATATTACTCGATAGTCTATACAGTTTAAACCGGGGGCCCGGTTGCGGCCCTTTACATGTGTATTTACAGCTGAATCTCACTACTACAGCTAAAAGATACTCATTTAATTGATAATTGTTTCTCCCATTATGTTGGCAACACCACTTTGCAGGCCTGCACTGTCAGATAGAAACTACAACATAGACCTTACCCATTGCTGGATATAAAAATGGGCTCTAATAAGATTCAGCTGTAAATACACATGTAGTACACAGCCAATTTTTCTGCAGAAGATGTAACTGAAATTGTGATCCTGAATACTTCTTGAATATTTCTTAATAGCAATTCCAGACAAACAGACACCTGCTTTTTCAGTGATGTTCACCAATTATTTAAACAATTTGAACAGAATATTTAAGATGTTTATTTGGGGGAGTAATGTCATTAATGTCCAGAGCTTTTGTCACTTCATATCTCTAGGGACAAAGAATGGAAGTAGTATCAGAAATGGATGGACCAGGTACCCAGATTGATCTGATAACTTCCTGTGTGATTCTCTCCCTCGCGGTCCTTGGAATATGTTTTATTGTCTTCGGACTATGCTCTCTGGCCAAAACTCATCATCATGTGGGCTCTGTGTATGTTATCAACCTGTTCATCTCTGATGTGATTCAAACCTTTGCCAGAATTACTCACATGTCTCAACATTTGGCTTGTTTAAAATTGAGAGAATGTAATTATGAGCTTGAGAGCTATGCACATTTAGTCTATGTTATTGGCGTGGTTGTTAATATTTTTTTTATGGTGTTTATATCTGCTGAAAGATATGTAATGGTTGCTCATTCTGTTTGGTATAGAAACTCCTACAAAACCAGGACACCAGTCTATGTGTCTATCACTGTTTGGATCATATTGGCTGTCCTCACAATCATCTCACACTTATCTTTATCTTCTATCTATTTATTTGTGGGTGCAGTTTTCGTTACACTTTTCCCATATCCCTTTGTGATGTTTTTTTTTGTTGGTACATGGAGAGCCCTTACTAGAAACACAACTTTAAGTTCAAATGAGCAGAGATGGATTATGAGTATATTAGGTCTTGTTCTTTTCATTTACACCATTTTATTCTTACCAACATTATTTACATGGTTAGATCAAGTCTTCCCCAGTCTCAGTTCTGCAGTCCTATGGTATATTGCCAACATTCTTTTGATGCTGAACCCCCTTTTTGATTTTGTCCTTTATTTAATTATTAGGAGAGATGCCAAAAATATCTTGAGTGTTCTGTTTTTTTGTTTTAATGAGAGACATGAAGACAGCGGAACAACAGAGGTTACAGAATCCAGAGTCTAGATATTTGAAGAGATTCATTTCAAAATTCTCACCATTTTAAAGAATTTTCTTTTTTTTTTCCCCATTCAGTTTTTAGACTATATTTTATATTTTTGATTAACTTTGGGCTTGCTTTTACTTTGTTAAAATTTGGTCAATACAACTAATACACAATTAAGAAAAACATGACTTGAATAATCAAGTCATGTTTTGGAACCAAATTCTTACAAGCACACACACACACACACAGAGAGAGAGAGAGAGAGAGAGAGAGAGAGAGAGAGAGAGAGAGAGAGAGAGAGATGCCAGCAAAAACATAACCTCGCCAGAGGCAATTCCAGCATTTTTTTTTTTTTTTTTACTTTTTCTAAGCTGTTGACACATGGGGTCTGTTCCTGTGTGAAATTTTACTTTGTCTTATAAAGTGTTCTTTCACATACACATGTTGTCTTTGTGTTATTTCAAAATAAGCCTGTATACAGTACCTTTCAACTCAAAGACTCATAACTTTGCCTGAAGTTTTTTCTTTCATGACTCAAAGTCAGACATTTCCTATAATGCACATGAAGTGCATTTCAATGGAGTGTAAGTCTAAAACTGAACCTATATCATATACCATATCGTATCATATCATACAGTATATATATTACATATCATTCAGATCAGAATTCAGTTGGGATGTCTTCAAGATCTGTAAAGAAAACAACTTCTGGGGAACAACTGTGTAGCAACATGTATCATAAATGGTTAGGTATTTCACAAGAAAAACACAACTACCACAAAGGAAGTCCAATGGTGCAAACATTATTGATGAAAGTCCATGTTATGCATTAGAACTTTGAGCTGATACGAAAGCCAGATCTATTAGATTAACAAATTGTGTGTATTTCTAAGGAAGTTAGCATTGCAATTTTGCATTGCCTGGAGAAGCTTTCACATTCAGAATAACCCAACAAGCAGGGAAACCTTTTGGTGAGCAATGTTTTTTCTCAATTTTAAGCAAATGACAAGTTTGAAATTGAATGCATTGACATCCAATGACATGCCTGTTAAGATGAACGTTTAATCTGTTTATTACTGTCTGCCTCCAATGCAAACATGAATAGCTCATGGTGCTTCTTACTCCACGCCTATTGGTTTAGTTTATATCATGTGTTTTTGATGGATCGATGAATAGACCTACCGGGAATATTTATTTAATTGAGTTCAGAGTTCAGACGCAAAAGCCTCAAAGTCCATTTGCTATGAATTTACAGAAACATATTTATAATTTCATAAACTGTATTATCACCCCAACTCCAATTTGTTTGTTTTCGTCTGATTTGTTTGTACTTGATCCTTGGACTTAAAGGTTTTTGCATCTGAACTCTGAATTTCAGGTGTGATATTTCCATGATTTATGATGCAACCAATCTCATCATCAGCAGTAGTTTAGACATAACTCAAACTACGTCATGTTGTTTGTGTTATTTGTGCTTCTGCAGTAAGCTTACACAATAAGTATGATCCAGGCTTAACCCTAAGTATAATTTACCCCTCCATACATTATTACACCCTTCTTTAATACATTTTGTTTCATGCTTCTTTAATTTGGTGATATACAGTACTTATGACCTAGATTAAAATCACATGGTCAAATAATGCAGAAAACTAAGTGACATTAATGGGGCTGACAAATGTATACACAGGAATGCATGATGGCTCTGGTCCATTAACACACTCTGAGGATTTGGCAGAAGGTACTTTCAGTGTATTGAAAAACTGTTATTAATGTCCAGAACTTTTGTCAACTCTTTAGGTACAAGAGCACAAGTTCCATCTGACATGGAGGGACCACATACCCACACAGCAGACTTTGGAAACAACTATACACATTGCAAAGATGACAATTTCACCCAGTCCATATATTGGGTTAAGGCACATCAAAAAAGTGACCTGATAAATGATTGTCTGATCATCTCTATAGCATTCCTAGGAATATGCGTCACTGTCTGTGGATTATGTTCTTTGGTCAAAACTCGTCTTGCTGCTTCCGTGTACATTATAAATCTTTTCATCTCTGATCTGATTCAAAGTGTGGCCAAAACTATTGAGATTTTTGAACATTTACTTTGTTTGAAAAGTACATGTGATACTATGTTTCAAGGCATTACACTATTAGTCTATGTTATCAGTGTGGTGGTTAATATTTGCTTTATGGTGTGTATATCGGCTGAGAGATACATAATGATAGCTCATTCTGTTTGGTATAGAAACAGCCACACGACCAGGACATCGGCCTGTGTATCTGTCACTGTTTGGATTATAGTGCCTGTCCTTACAGTAATCTCACACTTTTTTTTACCTGGCCATTTATTTGTGAGTGCTCTTGTGGGTCTGCTTTCCCCGTATCCCTTTGTAATGTTCTTTTGTGGGGACATGGAGGGCCCTTTCGAAAACCACTGTACCGTTGAAGGAGCAGAGGCGGATTATTGGAATGTTAGCTCTTGTTCTTTTTATTTACACAATATTATTCCTACCAACAATGTTTGATTGGTTTACACATGCCACCCCATATTTACAGTGTGTGATCTCTTGGAAATACCTTGTGTATTCCGCCAACATTCTTATGGCGCTGACCCCCCTTTTTGATTTTGTCCTTTATTTAATTATGAGGAGGGATGCTACAGATGTCTTGAGTTCTCTGTTTTTCTGTTTTAATGAGAGACATGAAGACAACGAAATAACAGAAGGTGTTACAGAAGCCAGAGTCTAGATATTTACACTTCACATTTCTGTCGTAGCCACAGGATGCAGCAATTACACACTTTTGATGCATATTTTTGTTGTGAAATGAATTCACTTGCTCTAACAATGTCTGCTTTTTCTGAATGAAGAAGTTTTTAGCAGGTTTTGTTTTTCATTGTTTTCTTTGGGGGACAGAATGTCTTTAATCTTTGATCTCATGATCTCTGTAACAGAACTCAATGTCATCCACTGGCCCTGGGGATATTATGTGAACACTGTTGACTGGTAAATTTTTTTTTTTTTTTTTTTTAAGTGAAAAATACATCGTCCATGAAAGAGTTAATGCAGCTATTAGTCCAGCACCCTAGTAAAACTTGCTAGCCTGCTGAAGGTGTTCAAATTCAAAATGATTGGATCAGCCCTTGACTGATACCCTAAAGTATTCTCGCTCTGCATTCACAACACTTCCCTCTGTTCATTGATTAGCCAGGATAGGATGCATCCTCAGAACTGGAGCTCATGGCATCAATCCCAGACATAGCACTCAAGGGAGATGAGAATCCAGTGGAAAATGGGGTATAGGCCAGGCCAGAGCTCTATGGGCCAGGCTACCAGCACACAGCATGAATTATCCCTTTCAGGCTTTTTCCAGTGTTTACCTGTCTCAACATGGCATTTTCCCTATTAAGGTCTATTTCTGATGAAAGCCCTCTTGTTTTTAGTCACACCAACTACACCACTTGTATGGTTATGATTTATACTTTCTTTTTTGCATTACACCTACTCAATAACTCAGTAGCCTGCACTATATTCATCTTCCAGAATATTTTCATGTGTGGTAGTAGTTGATTTGGTTTGAATTGTTTTTAGGCTACATCTAGTAGGATTGGCCATCACTGGATTATTCAAGAGAGGGGGATTAGGAGGCTGCTCATGATTAGTCTACACTGTGAGGAGACTTGTATAGCTATGCCCATGTGCTAAGACTGATTAAAACAATAAAACAATGATGTTAAAATCTAACGTCTCTACGGGCAACATAATTCACACAGGTAGGCCTACCTCTGTTTCCATCACTACCAGAGACATAGCCAACTCTGTAGGAACATTCACTTGCTCAGGGACAGCAGAGACAGTTTGCAGACATGTAAATTTCGGAACTGTCCACTTGATGGAGCCAGAAGCCAGGACCGGTTAGCTGTTAGGTATAACAAAAATATGGAAACTATCGATAAGCTTTCAGACTTTTAATGAACAAACTATTAGGACCAGGCATGTTATTAACACCTGTGAAAGTACTGTAATATCCACCCATAAGCAAGTGTGGACCAAACTAACAAAGCCCATGTAAATTTCTCTGGTTATGTTTATGCCAGAGCGGTAGTGGTCCTATACGAAAGAATGACGTAGGGCAACTATGGTAAACGAAGCGTTGCCTTAATTCAAAAATGACTATTCTTTTCACTAAATGGCAGAGAGTACATCAGTGTGACAATCATTCGATATTACCGTCATTTCTGTCTGTATTTCTGTTAAGTCTGATGGCTGTATATTTAAAATTTGTAACGAAAATAACAAAACCTTTCAGGCATTGCCACAAATGCCAAGAAACACAGGGGTCCTCATGCACGTTGTGTCAGGGAGTTTTCTGTTCTTGGCCGTCCTTTACTTGGATACGCTAAATGTCGAATGTTTTAAAAAATGACAGCAAGTTGTCCCTGTCACACAAAATGATATGTGTAACATTAGTCTCACCTCTTTGTTTCTTTTCGGTCGAGTGAATTTACAATGTCGGTTAATCGTTGCATTTTAGCTCTTTCTCGCGTGCATGTCAAGCACAGAATACGTAACGTTGCAGTCCCCTTCCCAGCAGCCACAACTACTCACCAACACTTGAATACTCGGCCTTTATATTTTCAAGAAAATGGATTATTTGGAGTGTCGCAGAGACGGAATACGTCATCAAATAGTTCAACCCGTCCCCCAGATACCTCGTTGTTTGTGCCTATTAATATAAAAAGTGAAGCAGCTGGGGATGGGTCTATTGGACTGGAGCTAACTGAACCACTGGATAAAGGTAACGTTAAAGTAATTCTTTGGTCATTTGACACATTTAGGCAGTCCATACTAGAGATCTATCGATAGGTGTAACGTTATCGTAAACGTTAATTTGGGCCTGCAGTGGTTTAGGTCATCTTGAAGTTAGCATTTGAAGAATTTGTGTGATGTTTTGCAACTGTCTTGAAATATTGTAATGTCACTTCTTCAGCTGAACTTCTGAAGGTGCTGAATAAATTCTATAAAAGGAAAGAGATGCAAAAACTTGCTGCAGACCAGGGTTTGGATGGTAAGTTCAAATAAGCGATACGAGTCTCTTTTAACGTTATGGTGTTTCGGTTTCGTTTCTTGTGTTTTGACTTTCTGGGATGATGTGCGCTTCCTTTGTAGCACGGCTCTTTCACCAGGCTTTCGTCAGCTTCAGGAAGTATGTACTGGAAATAACCGGTCTTACTGCAGACCTGCACATCATTCTACACGACATCTGCTGTGGGGCAGGTCAGTGTTACCACACTAGTCACTTTAGGTGTCTCATTGCAGTGTTCTGCATGATCTACATGTAGGCCTAGTCGTCCATAAAAGAACTCATGATCATAACTAGCGCAATATTCTGTCTGGGTCCTGGTAATCAATGGCTATGCCATAACGTTATTTGTGATGAATGAAAAAAGAAGTAACCTCAACAATTGGAGATGGTAAATCGTTGGGAATGGTGAACTCTGAACTTTAAAGGGGTCATATTATGCTTTATTCAAGCTAACTTTTTTAGCTCTGATGTTCAGAACAGGCTGTTTCTCTTGGGAGCATGCACCAGGTAACGTTAACGTTAACTAGACACCTGCAGCCAAAACATTGAGGATTTCCCTTTATGCTGTGACATAAGAAGTTAGGAAAATTCTAACATAAACAGGTGGTGTAAGCACACAGCAGTTGAACAGTTTCAGATTCACGTTGGCTATTTAACAACTGAGGCTTTGTATCAAGCTTACAGCTTGTTTAGAGGCAGTATAGACCCAAGAAACACATTCAAAAGCCATGTAAAGTTATTATTTTTTTTTTTTACAATATGACACATTTAACGTTAACTCTAATCTTGAACTACTTTGAACTAGCCCATGCTGTGTGTGAACTTGCACAATATAGTATGTTTTACTTGGAGAGCAGGATCCATATTAGGACATTTTATAATTGCCATTTCTTGCATGAAAACACTTGGATCAGTTCAGCAGTGTGTTTTTCTCATCTGCTTCTACTGAAGGGGAAGAGTTCACGACAGGGTTGTACAGCACTGTGCTGTGCATACCCAGACTGATCTATTTGCATTTTCTCTAAATGTTGGTATTCTCTATCTGATGTCATCATTTTCTTGTGATGTTTTTTCAGGGCATGTTGATGATCTTTATCCTTACTTCATCCGACATGCAAAACAAATTTTTCCCATGTTGGACTGCATGGATGACTTGCGCAAGATCAGTGACTTGCGTGTTCCAGCCAACTGGTATGTGACACAATAAGAGAAAGTAAATGCACTAATATGGAGCATGCTGCCTACTGTGCACTAATGCACTGACTTTTTTTTTTTTTTTTACAGTCACAGTTTTACACTAGAGTTTTTTATACACTTATACACAAATTTCATGTGTTTGACACTAGAGAAAAGATACTCAACTGTGTGATGAACTGTCAGTTGCTTATATATGTGCAGTATTATTCCTTTCATATTCATATGTAGGTATTTCATATTCATTCTACAGGTATCCTGAAGCAAGAGCTATTCAAAGAAAAATCATCTTTCATGCTGGACCTACAAACAGTGGGAAAACCTACCATGCCATCCAGAGATACCTAGCAGCCAAGTCTGGTGTCTACTGTGGACCATTAAAGCTTCTTGCTCATGAAATCTTTGAAAAGAGCAATAATGCCGTATGTTGAATCAATTGCTATTTTTTTTTTCTTTTAATTAATTTTTTTTTTTAAATCGTCACAATGTCATTATTAGTTTGATCGGTTTTGATTCACGGTGGTGTTTACACAGAGAAACCTGCTTCATACATGGCTATGGCTAGGCTTATGTATATGTGTTCAAAACACAGTAAATGCCAGGTTTTAAACAGTAAATACCGGTTTTAAACAGAATATTGGCTATATATACTTTGTAGAAGATACTGGAATATGGCCAGATTGATTAATGTCAGTCAGAATGAGGAGTTTGACTCCTACACAGACCAAATATTGCCAATATTCTGAATTTGAATATTCCCTGCATGATACCGTAGTCATTGATCTGTTGTATTTTTAGCAAAATATTCTTAAGTGTGCTGTTCTGTTCTAGAATCAGCCATCTGTGTTGTATATAGCCACTCTCACAACTGCATAGTTTCAGGTATCAGGACATGATACCTGCATACTGTTATGCAAGGTTTCGAATAATCTGAGGTTCCAATGATTCAGTGTAAAATGCTTGTTTGTTTCTGCGCTCACATTCGGTCTATGCTGTTCCTAACTAGTGCATTTAGCAGGGTCGTTCAACAGAGTTGTGCTTAAAATCACTCCAGTGCAATACTTTAAAATACAGAGGACATGGTGTCCCTTTTCCCTGCAGGGTGTGCTGTGTGACCTGGTGACGGGAGAGGAGCGCACCTTTGTGGACCCAGAAGGGAGACAATCTGGCCATGTGGCCTGCACCATTGAGATGTGCAGCGTCAACACTCCCTGTAAGTCCTTCCCTCAGGAAATTGTGATATTTTGGACAGTATTATTGAAATTTGTCAGTAATTACCATTTTAAACCATGAACTTGAACTGTAAATTGTCTTTTTAACATCTTGATGGTTTGTGGTCAGTTGGACACCCTAGCAGTATCTTTTGTCTTATGTCCTTCTAATGTCTTGTGTCCTTCCACTGTGTAGATGAGGTAGCTGTGATTGACGAGATTCAAATGATCAAAGATCTGTCTCGAGGATGGGCATGGACCAGAGCTCTTCTGGGTCAGTCTCACTGTCTGTTTCTGTCTCTTTCCCTCACGTTTGCAGCCTGCCCTCAGCATTAGCCTTATAACCTACAGTATGCCCACCTTAGTCCACCATAGAATTATTCAGTGTGGCTGCACGCTTAATTATGCCTCAAGAACTTGTTGTATTGTTGTTCTGATTGTGCAGGATTGTGTGCTGAAGAGATCCATATTTGTGGGGAGCCTGCAGCCATCAACTTTGTCAGAGAACTCATGTACACCACAGGTGAAGAGGTAGAGGTGAGTCCAAGAGATGCAACCATGTGTGAAGCACAGTAGTTTGTAACACACCATAATTTTCTTGCAATGATAATATAATGTACCGGAATGTTATTATTAGACAGTAATTAGAAAGTAAGTAATTAATAGAAAGTAAGTCATTTCAATTCAGTCAGAAAATGCCCTTAAAGTTGACATAGAATGAATTAATTGAGTATTGTATCCCCTTCTCTGATGTTAAAATGCAATATATTCAATTGTATTTTGTCAAAAATAAGATCAAGTGATATTTCACAAGACTATGTAACACCTCATATTTCAGATGTATGTAGAAAAGGGTTTTTTTTTTGTTGCCTAAACTACGCCCCACTCTGGCAACCAATTGAACTACAATGGCTTTGTGTTTTTTGTGCCATCATTTGGAGGCTTTGTTGTAATTCTCCCATGTTTTAGTGGCTATTTCTGAATTGAAGATTTCCAAATGAAAGAGGGCAGAACCATGGCTCATGTTCATAACTCTTTGACCATGCACAACCTCTTTTAATACATCAAAGCCAATGTAAAAGCGTTTTTCCATTCTATGTCTCCTTTAAAGCAACCATGTTTCATGTCATTTTCAATTGTCTAGGTTCACAACTACCAAAGACTGACACCATTTAGCATTCTGGACCAAGCCGTGGAGTCCCTAGACAACCTGAGGCCTGGAGACTGCATTGTATGTTTCAGTAAAAACGACATCTACTCCATCAGCAGGCAGATTGAGCTCAGGGGGCAGGAGTGTGCCGTCATCTATGGCAGCTTACCTCCCGGTGAGTCACCTAATGACCGGGGATGGGAATCCAGACAATCATTTCCTCTTATCAATGCCGACCTGTTTCAGACTGTGGCCAAGGGGCCTTTATTGATACTGAAGATGATGTTGCTCTTGGGTGCTCCTTGTTTGTAAAGCTCCATGAGACATCTGTATGTTGTATGCCTATCGTTTATGGATATATAAACTACTGAACACCTACATTTACTTCGGATGAATGTCTATGTCTCTATGTATACTGTATTTAGCAGAAATAGTGCGCACCTTATTATTTCAATCTCTGTTCTACAGCCACAAAGTTATCCCAAGCTAAGAAGTTCAACGACCCAGAGGACCCCTGCAAAATACTCGTTGCTACTGATGCAATAGGCATGGGGTTAAATTTGTATGTATACTGTACATCTTTCATTCTTTTCATTTTCACAAAAATCACCTTTTTCCTAAAAAGAATGATCCCAAATAGAAGAGAGTTTTGAATGTCTCATGTGTGGTGACGTCTCCTATCTGTGTTTGTCAGGAGCATCAAGCGCATCATCTTCAACTCTCTGGTGAAGCCCAACATCAATGAGAAAGGGGAGAAGGAGATGGACACCATCTCCACCTCACAGGCACTGCAGATCGCAGGCCGAGCCGGACGCTTCAGCTCTGTCTTTAAAGAGGGACAGGTCACCACCATGTACCGGGATGACCTGCCCGTCCTCAAGGAGATACTGAGCCAGCCGGTCGACCCCATGAGTGAGTGAGTGAGTGAGTGAGTGGTAGTGAGTGAGTGAGTGGTGGTGGTGCGCTTGTTAGTTGCAGCTTACCCCTAGGTTGCAGTAACAGTATTAGTTATGTTTGATTTTGTTGTTTAGAACTACTGTAAGCATTTCAACACTAGAACATCACAGCAGTATTTTCTTATGTTGTTCTTGTTGCTATTCAGACAGCAGGGTTGCATCCTACAGCTGAGCAGATCGAGATGTTTGCATATCACCTCCCGGATGCTACTCTCTCCAATCTCATAGTAAGCCACGCAGACTGTTTTTAAACCCACCAGTTCACAACTTCCACCAGTTATGAGTTTTCAGTTAATTTTTTCTCGGACTTAATGATTTTGAAGTAGAGGGCACCAAATGAATTTGAAACATTAAAATGGTGCGAATACTTTGTGGGTGTTAATAATGTGGATGCTCTGTATGTAAAGTAAATATAGTATAATTCATTGTTTTTCTAGGATATATTTGTCAGCCTCTCACAGGTGGATGGACTTTATTTTGTCTGCAACATCGATGACTTTAAGTTCCTGGCTGACATGATCCAGCACATTCCGTTAAACCTGCGCTCCCGCTATGTCTTCTGCACTGCCCCCATCAATCGGAAGCAGCCATTCCTTTGCACCTCCGTCCTCAAGGTACTCACACTCCTTCCCCACCCACAGACATCAACATCCCAGTCACAGCCCCCTGGTATATTCATACCTTTACTCAACTTAAAGTGACAGTGGGAGGGTTGATGCTAGTAGTACAGTAGTAGTAGTAGTAGTAGTAGTAGTAGTAGTAGTAGTATTCTACTGTGTACTCTGTGCCCACTTCCATTGCTACCGCTATCTCACTCTCCACATTCAAAAGGTCATATTATGAGTGTGTGAGTTTGTATATTATGTTTTAGAATTGTATAGTATGTTTTAGAATTCATGCCTTTGTCCCACAGTCAGTTTGTTGCTCAGTCTGTCAGATCAGTAAAGATATTTAACATCATTTAGTCCCAAGATGGGGTGGATGCAGTTTGTTAAAAGAAATTGAATAGGTTATAATCCAAACCAGTCACTAACAATGTGAAATATCATACATTCTGTGTAACTTTTTGTTGCATCAGCCATCAAAGCTGTTTGAAGTCATTATTTAAAGGTCAAAGAACTGCACTGTGTTGCATTAGTGCAAGTCTGACTTGGGATTCTTCTTAAATCAATGGGGTTTCATTTATCGCACCATTCGATAAACCATCAACCACTGACCAATGCTGAGATTGGTTTCCGTGTGGCCTTGTGGTTTTGTTTGTCAGATTGTGCAAGCAGGCCTTGGCATCTGTTGGCCGCCCGATCATGACCTTTTACAGGACCTGTCCTTCAGTGACTTTGGGCCAGAGGTCCTGTAGTATTTGCTTTCTAAATTTAGTCTTTGCTGTCCTGGAGATGTTTGTGTTAAGGTCTATTTTTGGATGCATTGTACTGACTAAATCGCTCTAAAAGATAAGATGGGGTGCAGGGGGTCAGTGGACCAGTAGTAGTGATCCAGGTCAACTATATGAGCAACTAGAGGCTTTCGGCAACAGCAGCACAGCCTTGCTCTTATCTCACAGTGTGGGAGAAAGTGAAAGCGCTCATATCTGGATGGGCATTACTGAGGAAGAGGACAGAGATATGGCAGTGGCCTTCTTGTCTGACATTTGTTAATCAATGAGATTAGTTCAGTCTGAAGTGATGTGAGGACACACACACACACACACACACACACACACACACATGCACACACACACACACACACACACATACAGACAGGCAGACAGACACGCTCAGGTCCTCTACCCCCATCTCCACAGCCTCATGATCTTTTATATACATTAGTCATGCATGTCATCAGTTTCTTAAGAACCCGTGACTAATGTCTTCATGATGTTGCACTACATTACCATCGTCATTTCCTGTTGGGTAACCTCTCTGATAAGGTTTATGAGAGCTTAAGTTCACCAAGGACCCTGTTACTGTATGTCTCTCTCTCTCTCTCTCTCTCTCTCTCTCTCTCTCTCTCTCTCTCTCTCTCTCTCTCTCTCTCTCCCCCAGTTTGCCAGACAGTTCAGTCGTGACGAGCCGCTGACCTTTGATTGGGTGTGCCGTCACGTTAATTGGCCCCTGGCCCCGCCCAAAAACATCAAGGACCTGGTGCACCTGGAAGCCGTGCATGACGTCCTGGATCTCTACCTGTGGCTCAGGTGTGCAATACAGAACCACTTAGAACAGTTTTTTTAAATCCACATCTAGTTGACAGAATGGTTGGCCTAAACATGATCAGTCCTGCATGAAAACTGTGTACTGTATGTTCCCAAGTGTAAACTGCTCCTGTGTGTTTGCCCCGGTACTGTAGCTATCGCTTCATGGACATGTTTCCTGATGCCAACCTGGTGCGCGAGGTGCAGAGGGAGCTGGACTCCATCATTCAGCAGGGCGTCCGCAGCATCACCCGCCTCATCCGGGCCTCCGAGGCTCAGGGCACACACACAGGAGCTGCCCCTGGCACCAACGCCCAGAACCATGCGGCCAACGCAGGGTCCAGAGGCCGGGGGGGCAAGGCCCTGAGCCACGGAGGTCCGGCTGGGAACGGGGGAGCCGACGGCACCCTGAGCTCCAAGCTGGTTCAGGACGGACTCCTCACACCAGAGCTGCTGGGACAACTGCAGAGAGAGTGGGCTAAGAGACTGAACCAAGATGGAGCCTCTGCGAGGATAAAAGGGAAGAACAAGAAGAAAAAGAAATGAAACGAGCGTTGCTCATGTTAAACGCTATATGTGTGTGTGTCTATGCTCTACGTCTAGGATACTTCATGAAACCTTAGAGCCTTCCGCAGATATTTTTTGACATTTTAGGGGCAATGGTAAAAGCTCCCAAACACTCAAATGAGCAAAGGATCATGGTTGTGGTGAAGAGCAGCCCTGGGCCTAGCGTCACTAGTGTGGATGGGGCATGTGACCAAGTCATCTCTGCATTGTATAAGGCACTGTTTCCTCCAGAGTTTCTTTTTGCTTCAAGGCAAAAGTGGGGGACAAACTAACTGTGAACTCTGAGGATGGACGTCAAGGGACACATCCACCCGAGAAGGACAAAATGGGTAGTTTTTATAGTCAGTCACCAATCATCAACATACGAGCCGTTACACACCAGTCATAGTTTTATACAATTAAATATCATTTTTTTTTTTGGAATATGGGATAATGAATAACTTGCATCAATTCTGCAGAATAAAGCAAACCTATTGATGACATGATGGTTTTACAGTATTTTTATGATCTCAGATCAAAGTTAACTTGTTTTTTTAACCTGTGTGTTTATGGTCAGATCTGCATTGCTTTTACAGTGTTATAAGCTATTCATTGTTATAAAACTCAGTCACAGTCAGAGTTTTACCAACACATTTAAATATCCGCCTCATGGCTGCTATTGTTTAAGAAAGTCAAGCCTGTTGAAATCACAACCACACTCCCCACACCATGCCACACAGTAACTCTATGATCTACTAGTTTACATTCAGGTCATGTTAAGACTGTGGAGCATGACTACTAACATGTTCTAGCTTTGCTCAGCCAAATGCATACAATGCTAGTGCTGAAATGAAAGAATCAACTTTATAAAGAAACAGTTAACTGTTTCTGTGATTTTCCCTGTCCTCATGTAGCTTTTGCTGCAAGCTTTCAATAGACAATAGATACGGTCTTTGTTTATGAAATGTTCATGTCAGTTTATTTTTTTGCACCATTGTTCCTCTCAGTAGGGTTCTGTTTTCATCTTGCCACCAGGCAGATTGTTCATTCTCTTAGGAAAGACCTCTGACTGGACTAAAGCCAACGGTCCATTGCTAGGAGAGCTCCAGGAGTGGGTGGAGGAAGAGGGGGGTTAAAAAAAATCTGGGCCATTAATTATTGAGCTGGAGGAAAGGGAGGGGTGAGGGGGTGGTGAGGCGAGGCAGTCAGGAGCTTAAAGCCTCAGTACTGGGAAAAACAGGTTCAGAGAGGGAAAGTCTCCCCTTAAGCCCACCGCTGCTAACTGCAAAAGTTGAGAGTTAACAGGGTTGAAACAATCACTGGAACATACAAATGGTTTTGAAGTGAAGCTAAGGTTTTGTCGTTCTCTTGAAAGTTTTATTTTTAGCTGTGCTCACTTTGAGGAGTCAAGATGTTTGCCATCCACTTGCTCTCCTTCTACTTCTCCAAGCTGCAGGAGGACCAAATCAAAAAGGTGAAGTCATTTAAAGTCTTCTGTTTAAGACATTACTTGTTTGTGTGAACTGCTCTTTTTGATGTGGTGAATGGGATTATATTGTTGTTCAAGTGTCCAACTTCACTTGTAGTTGTTTGATACACATCTGTGCACTGAATGTAACTTAGACTTTTTATTACTTAATCATAAACAAAAATGCAGTCTAAAAGGCATCTTTCAGAGTCAATTCAATGTGTCAAATTTGCTTGATATTTCATACATCATTTCTGCTTATTTATTTGGCAAGATCTTCATTGCTTGGAAATATCTGTGAAATCGAGTTAGCACCAAAACATTCTTGGCTGTCAGCCTGCGTTGATTTAATCCCTGTGACATGTTTGTTGGTGAGGAACACCTCGCCTACTGTCAGTAATGAATGGCGATCCATTTCACACTGTTGACTTACAAATCATTAACTGCGGGGCCTCATCAAGCCGTGTGGATGACAGTGGTAACGTCAGGGAGAGGGGACCTTGCCCTCTGTGCCTCCACCCATAGGAGACAGGCCCATGCTGTTGCCATCCACCTGAATGAAGGGTGTGATGAGCTGGATGTAATTAGGTTGAGATAGACTTTGGATACACTGATGATGCAGTCCTTTGGTAGTAGAGTCATAGTGTGGTCAATTATCTGCAGTCTACATTATGTTTGTTGAGCCACTCTGAAAACCACGTGTCTTGCCCATACACAGAGAGAGAGAGAGAGCACACACACACAGACACACACACACGACACAAGCATTGCTATTGCACTGGTTTGATGTCTAGCCACAGGAAGTTCAGTACAAGTGCAAACGCACCAAATCTCAAGAAATTCAATAGCCTGCTCACTTAACTAAATATCAGACGTAACAACAGGGCTTTAAGCAAAGCAAGGCCCACCCAAAATAATGTAATATTACAGTATGAAGTGATACTTTTACACATCCATTTGTATAATATGAACTCAGGAAAGGTTGCTTATATGTCCTACATGCCCATCCACAACAGTGAGAGTAGTAGAGCAATAATTGTACTGTACTGTTGCTGGTGGCTGGGACTGTCCGGACACCAGCACTGTCCCAGGACACTAGACACTGTCCCGGACACCCAGACACTGTCCCGGGACACAAACACTGTGCTGAGACACCGACACTGTCCCAGGACACCAAACAACGTCTGCTGATGTTACTGTAAATGTTAGATCCTTGTAGTCTCCCATCTGATCAGGTTGTCGTGTTCTCCGCAGGTGGACAGGTTCCTGTATGCCATGCGCCTGTCTGACGAGCAGCTGAAAGACATCTCAGCGCGGTTCCGTGCCGAGATGGAGAAAGGCTTGTCTAGAGAGAGCAACGCTGCTGCCTCTGTAAAAATGTTGCCAACCCACGTTCACTCCACACCAGATGGCTCAGGTGAAAAGTCTGTCCGTCATTAGATGATTACTTAGCCTCTAATTAAGGGGTTAAATCAGCAGATTGTTTTGAGAAAATATGCAGGTATAGCAAAGATCATTGAACACTGAACCCCTTTGCTCCGCTCTAGTTATAAAGAATGCAAGTCAGTGCTCTGCTTAATGTGTTGTCTTTGTTTGTATGAGGGCTGGTGGGGCTGACATGTATTTTGTATGTTTGGTGTCTTTGCAGAGAAGGGTGAATTCCTGGCACTGGACCTTGGAGGCTCCAAGTTTAAGGTTCTTCAGGTGAAGGTCTCTGAGAATGGAAAGAGGACCGTTAAGATGGAGAGCGAGACCTACCCTATCCCTAAGGAGGTGTTTAGTGGCAGGAATACAGAGGTAATCTATCTATCTATCCATCTACAGTACAGACCAAAAGTTTGGACACACCCTCATTCTATGCATTCATTTATTTCCAGGACAATTATATGTAGATTCTCACTAAAGGCATCAAAATTATGAATGAACACATAGAAATTCTGTGCTTAACAAAAAGTGTGAGATTATGACAAACTTTGGACTCGATCAAGATGGTTTGGGGTGAGCTGGACCACAGAGTGAAGGCAAGAGCAGACAAGCTCTTAGCATCTCTGGGAATGAATAACTCTTCAAGAGAGTTGGAAAACCATTTTAGGTGACTACCTCTGAAGCTCATCCAAAAATAAAAGAGGACAAAGCACTTATCAAAACAAAAAGGATTGATGACACAAGAATATAAAACATGTTTTCAGTTATCTCACACTTTTTTTATTAAGTACATAATGCCACGTGTTCATTCATAACTTTGTTTATTTTGTAGATTGTCACTGAAGGCAACAGTCATGTCCAAACTTTTGGTCTGTACTGTATCTACATTACTTATCTATGTAGGCCAATGTCTGTCAATCTACCTATCTTTTTATGTATCTGTCTGTCTACAGTATCTGTTTATTACTGAATATTCAGCTAAAATCATGACTCCTTTTTCAGCTGTTTGACCATGTCGCTGAGTCTCTGAAGCACTTCATGCAGAAGAGAGGTATCAATCAAAAGAAGAAACCTCTCGGCTTCACATTCTCTTTCCCATGTGCACAATCAAAGCTAGATGAGGTAAAATCCTTTTTCGTTTACTTACCAGAGATCTTTTGTCTGTTGGTGAAACCCTCCTTGAATGATCTTGCTTGGCAATTATCTGGTTGCTGTGACACCTCTGATAATAAGCCATGTTGCTGCACCATGATTAAGGTCAGTTTGCTGGGCTGGACTGTGTTTTGTTTATTTGCAGGGTGTTTTGCTGTCTTGGTCAAAGCACTTTAAAGTCAGAGGAGTGCAGGGCTCCAATGTGGTGCAGTCTTTGAGGGAGGCCGTCAAGAGAGTTAAGGTAAAGAATACAGTCTGTAGAATGTCAATTACAGCAGTCTGTTACTCTGGAAATGGAAATAGAGTTTTAAAATAGAATAAATAAATCATTTCAGAAAAAAAGTCATTATAAATGAGTTTTGCTTCTTAACTCTTCACATGTTGATTTGTCCATTTGACTGGTCTAGGATATAGATGTAGATGTGTTGGCCCTGGTCAATGACACGGTGGGCACCATGATGACATGTGGGTATGATGACCAGCGCTGTGAAGTTGGGGTCATAGTCGGTGAGTTCACACCTGCAGTCTCCTTCCCCTCATGGAGATCATCATGGGGTTAATCACTAGCAGCTGCTCCATGCAGTATCTCAAGGGCTTCTTTCTTGTCCTCTGTCTCCATGTCTGTCCCTCCTTCCTCAGGCACTGGGACCAATGCGTGCTACATGGAGGAGTTGAGACACATTGACCTGGTGGAGGGAGACGAGGGTCGCATGTGCATCAACACTGAGTGGGGAGCCTTCGGGGATGATGGGGCGCTTGAGGACCTCCGTACTGACTTTGACCGTGAGATTGATGCAGCGTCTCCAAATGCTGGGATGCAGCTGTAAGTCCTCTCTGGGCTTCATTAGGCGTTGACTAAAATGTCACAGTCTTTTTTTTTTTAGTGGTGAACTGTGCCACACCACATCAGATCTGGATTGCTGTTTGAAAAAGCAAAGAGTGGATCTGAAAGGACATGCTAGTCATGCTTTCTTATACTGCAAATTCACATCTCTACACTAGACTCAGAATGATTGCTAATCATAAAGGTGCTGTTTCCTTACATAGCCTTTGAGATTTTAGAAGTGATGACTTCTTCTTGTTCCTCTGACCGGATGTGTGTCTCCAGCTTTGAGAAGATGGTGAGCGGCATGTACATGGGAGAGCTGGTCCGACTGATCCTGCTCAAGATGGCTAAGAAGGGCCTGCTGTTTGGGGAGTCGTATCCGACGCTCTCCGCACAAAAGGCAGATTCCAGACAGAACATATCTGTCAAATTGAGCAGTAAGAGACATCTCAACTCTCAGCTCCCAGTGTTGGTCTGATATACCAATATAACTCAAGCATTATTTCAGAGTAAAACTCAGCTTTAGTACTCTATGAGTTAATTATTTATCCATATCTTAATTCACATCTTATCATAGCTTATACATTACCTGAATCTACAACAAATGTGTTTTCTTGCACCATTACTGTACTGAACAGTTGTCAGCAACCCACTTGGGTCACCTCCCATCACTGGAGGCTTGATGGTGTTTTTTGCCCTCAATGGCACCTTCCAGGCAGCACTGTCTGAAAGGCATTTCCTTAGCCCTAATCCTAACCCTAATCCCCATAGTCATGACCCTAACCCTAGATTTGGAGGAGTATTACTTTGAAGGCAGTGGTGTCTGGAAGGCGCCGTTGAAGGCAAAAAATACCTAGGGTTAGGGTTAGGGTTAGGACCTCACTGGAGTATATTCATGAGATGTACTGCTTAAATGGTTTCAGTGATTCCAGTGGTGGCATTTTACAGGTACAAAGATGGCCTGAAGAACTGTATGGAGATTCTGACAAAGCTGGGTCTCCAGCCCTCCACTGATGACTGCATCGCCGTCCAGCACGTGTGCACCATAGTGTCATTCCGCTCGGCCAATCTGTGTGCTGCAACGCTGGCCGCCATCCTCACCCGCATCCGAGAGAACCGCAAGTTGAAAACCCTGAGGACCACAGTGGGGATGGATGGGACCGTCTACAAGACACATCCACAGTACGTTCACAAGAAGTTAATACCAGAGCAGTCTTTGATTGTTGGAAACTCTATAAGATAGAATTCACCTATCAGTAGGCCCCACTCCCCGTTGTTGTAAGAGACCAGACTCTTAATACTTATATACCAGAATCTTCATACTCCAGTTCTCATGTTATTGTGTGTATTTGTAGTGGTAATTGTGTTGCATGTGAAAAGGTAAAGAGCTATTTTTTTGTGCTAAATTGAAAACTAATTGAATGGGGCACAGAAAGTCATTTTTAGTCTCATATGTTCCTATGCCCCATTCAATTAATGTTTTCTTAGAGGCAGCACTCTTTGAGCTCAAACAACAGGGGTATGCAGTGATTCACATCGTATTTCTCCTAATAATGTCAGTGCTGCTATAATGTTGTACATTTCTTTCCCACCACCTCAGGTATTCTAAACGGCTTCATAAGGTGGTCCGTCGTCTGGTGCCCGACTGCCATGTGCGTTTTGTTCTATCCGAGAGTGGCAGCGGCAAAGGTGCGGCCATGGTAACGGCTGTGGCTCAGCGTCTGATGTCGCAGCGGGAAGAGATAGCCGACACATTGGCCCTCTTCCGGCTGGAGCAGGAGCAGCTGGAGCAGGTGAGAGACCGCATGCGTGTGGAGCTGGAGCGCGGGCTCAGGAAGGACTCGCATGCCGCCGCCACCGTCAAAATGCTGCCTGCCTACGTCTACCGCACACCTGACGGCTCAGGTGAGAAATGATAAGCACCAGTTACAGTTGCTCAACTTAACTGTTGAAATACTTGTGGTTGTCATAGTCTGATTTCTACTTTCACAGATGAGAGAGAAGCCTGTTATTCTAGTAAAATCGTAACCTAGCCAGGCTTTTTACTACACAATTCCACTTGATTCTCATCTCCCTACAGTGCTAGTCTGGATCTGATTCCCTTGAGCTTGTTGTCTCAGGTAGCATTTCAACAGCATCCAATCAAAGAAGGAGGCATTGCGAATGCAGAGCTAGAATTAGTTATGGCACGCTGTCAATTAAGAGCTCATCCAGTCTTTTTACATTATACACCTCCAGCAAGCAATTGTTTATCACTACTGAATGACCAGGCCCTCTGTATGAAACTAAGTGAGAGGCTGGCTCTCCATAAAACAAAGTCAGTGTGGGGTAGAGTTTTCACTTCTCTAAATTGTCTACCATGAGCGTTTGACCTACCAGCACCTAGCCCAGTGTCTGTGCCTGGAACATTGAGTGATTTGAGAATGAATAAAGGTTCTTATCAGGAGCGCTGTATCAGAGGATCTTCTGTGTGGTGTTGCAGAGAGGGGGAAGTACCTGGCACTGGACCTGGGGGAACCAACTTCAGGGTCCTGGTGGTGAAGATCAGGACCGGCATGAGCAAAACTGTGCGCATGTACAACAAGATCTACGCCATCCCTCATGAGATCATGCAGGGCACAGGAGAGGAGGTGAGGCCTAAGGACTAAAACTCAGAGAGGTGGATTTGGAGTGGAGTGGATTTCAGAGGCAGCTGAATTCTTTATTTGTACAGCACCAATTACAATCCAACTCCCTCACCCCACTTAAAGACAGTACAAGGAGTACTCTAGAGCAAGGAAACTGTTATGGTTGTTATTTAGGAAGAAACCTTGGGCAGATCCATGACTCAAGGGCTCAACTCAACTGCCAGGGGCCAAATGAAGAACAAGTGCAGTCAGTAGTCCAGTATACCACAATTTCTCCATGGTTTTGGCATCGTACTCCACAACATGATGGTGGATGGATGAAGTCATAGCCATAGGGGGTTGTCTAAAGTTCTGGTTGGGCAGCATAGTATCAGAAAGACATAATGTTAAAATCATAGAGTGAGATCAATCATGAGGGTAGCATTTAGATGGAGTTCATTTGAAAAGGTGGCATCATGGGAGGGTCAGTTGAAAGGCCTCTAGGAAGGAGGAGTGTCAGTGCACACTCCTGTGTGAGAATAGTCTGACATAGCCCGCCCATTATACGAATATTCATCCGTATCCATGGTCTGGGAACGGTGTTCTGGGGCCTGTTTACATCGGTAGAGAGTCTACTGGCCAACAAGCGAAGCTGATTAGACGAGCTGTCCAATCATTTCAAACCAGAACTGAATGCCCTCCCCCACGCCCGATAATCGCGTCAGGTTAAAGAACCTCCAGACGATGAATACGGATGAACAGCAGTATTATGGTCGGGCTATGTCAGGCTAGTGTGAGAAAGGCACGCCACAGGTAACATCTTAGGAGTAGTAGTTATAGTAGTACTTGGAATAGCACTAGCAGTAGTATTAGTATTAGTAGTGAGGTGACATTGAACTTCATTTGCAACCTTGAAGGTTGCTTGTTTAGTCCATGGAAACGTGTCTGAATTACATCCATCATATGCGATGAATGACATAATTTGAAGGGATTTTGTTTAGCTGACTGATCTATTGGAGCGCTCACTGGGTTATGTTATTTCTCCTCTGCAGCTGTTTGACCACATAGTCCACTGCATCTCTGACTTCCTGGACTACATGGGCATGAAGAACACTCGGCTCCCCCTCGGGTTCACCTTCTCCTTCCCCTGTCGACAGGCTGGCATTGACAAGGTTGAGCTCCACACAGTTTATCCACACACAGGCCTACTCATCCAGCCAAATTGTCTCTTAGGATTTTGATAGAGCTATGTGTGCTTTTAAAAAACAGTATTGCTTACATTTTGGTTCGCTTAGTCCATCCAGCACACGTGGTTAAACTCTTCCTTTCTCTAGACCAGTGGGCAGTATGTGGTGAAGAGGTTTGAAATACTTCTCCTCTCCTTTGTGCTTATTCTCCCAGGGCACACTGGCCAACTGGACTAAAGGCTTCAAGGCCACAGACTGTGAGGGACAAGATGTCGTTGACATGCTCAGAGACGCCATCAAAAGAAGAAACGTGAGTCCATGACTTCATTCATTTTAGTGACTGGAACGATTTAATCTTTAATTAATGTAACCTATATTGATGCAATGTATTCTCTATTTGATTATAAAAGTGAAAAGATTACATCTGCCAATACTTACATGATGTAAAATAATATGCTGTTTTTTTTGCATTGTTATGGGTATGTATTGGTATTCACATGATTTGCCATGTTTCTGCTCTAACTGTAGGAATTTGATCTTGACATTGTGGCTATTGTGAATGATACAGTCGGCACAATGATGACATGTGCTTCTGAGGATCCCAAGTGTGAGATTGGACTCATTGCTGGTAGGTCAACAGCTGAATACTAATGCCACAACATTAGCATTCTCATCAAGTCTAGTTTCCTGTTTAAAGTGTTTATAAACATTACTGCAGACTTGTATATAATTGCCCTTGATTTAATCTTTTGAAAGACCTTTCAAATCATCCTGCTGTGCGTTTGAAGGATACTGTAATTAATTTGCCTTACTTAATTCACATTTGATGAACCCAATTCTGAGTTCTCTTGAGACTCAACTTTGCCACTCTTCTCTGGTTCTGTGTTCCAGGCACGGGCAGCAATGTGTGCTACATGGAGGAGATGAGCAACATTGAGATGGTGGAGGGCAGCGAGGGCCGCATGTGTGTCAACACAGAGTGGGGAGGCTTTGGGGATAATGGCTGCAATGAGGACATCAGGACCAAGTATGACAGAGAGGTGGATGAGGGCTCTCTTAACTCAGGGAAGCAGAGGTATGTATGGAGATAATAAATGGCATGGTTGTCTGTTTTCTTTGGTGCATTCCATTGACTGGGTAGCACACTGTGCATTACAAAATACAATGGTATACTCAAAATCAAGTTTAAACATTAAAGAACATTAAAATGTCACAGTAGAGCTTTTTACTGTTTCCTGTTAGTAAACTTGTGCTAAATATGTTTTACAAGCATGACTGAAAGAAAAGTAAACGGGTAAATAGGATGTCAGGATTTTAGATTGCTGATAGCTTGTAGCTTAGCTTCTAATGCTGCCATGGACACTAAAATAAAAGGGTTTTATGAGATGTTTTGGTTTTATGTGTTATAAATGGTAACTGTTGTTACAGTATGGTAAAATTTGACCCCGGCCATGGATTTAACATTTTTGTTGCTATTAAACCAGTTGAGCAGTATGACCACTAGAGGGCCCCATGACACAATTTACATCAAAAGCAAAAAGTTTGACATTGAGACAAAAGGAGGAAATGACACACTGAAAAATATGTGCCTATGCTGGAGTTCTCATCTCTCTGTGACTCCACTGGCCTCAGGTTTGAGAAGATGACCAGTGGAATGTACTTAGGGGAGATTGTCCGACAAATCCTTCTGGACCTGACAAGACGCGGACTGCTGTTCCGAGGACGCATCACAGAACCTCTGAAGACAAGGGGCATCTTTGAGACCAAGTTTCTCTCACAGATTGAGAGGTGGAGTACATTTGTGTGCCATAATCTCTCCATCCCCGTCATTGTGATTTACCCCTTAAATGTTTAACATCTGATTAACGTCCCTTGTGAAGTTAGCTTATTATTAAGCATTATTAAAACAATGGAACAAGGTTATTGTACATTTTGTACAACAAAACCTAAATTGAATCATGCAAAATGCTGTTATTGCAATCGCAGTGACTGTTTCTCTTAAACTTTAAGCATGAATGTTTCTGTTAAACTTTAAGCATGCTTTATGAAGCTTGTGGATGAACTGGGCATGCCTGCCCATACTGACCAGTGTACCACTGTTCTAACATCCACCCACAGTGACCGGCTGGCCCTTCTGCAAGTGAGGTCCATCCTGCAGCACCTGGGCCTGGACAGCACCTGTGATGACAGTATCATCGTGAAGGAGGTGTGTGGAGCCGTGTCCCGCCGCGCTGCTCAACTCTGTGGAGCAGGAATGGCCGCCGTGGTCGATAAAATCCGAGAGAATCGAGGACTGGACCACCTGGACATCACTGTTGGGGTGGATGGGACTCTCTACAAACTCCATCCACAGTAAGTGATAAAGACACAGAAGTGTCCAAACATTCATTTTGTTGTTTGCGTAAATAAAGACTACAAGATTTGCCAGGTGCTATGTACTGTAGTTCACAAGGGCTTATGTATGTGTGCAGATACAATTGAAGTACATTAGAAAACTTTGCATAGTTCAGTGTTTCTCAAACTGTGGGGCGGGCCCCACTAGTGGGGCGCAGACAATGACAGGTGGGGCGCGAGACATCTCTTTGCAATTGACCACTGTCTCACCATGCTCCCCGAATTCACAGCTATTTGTCATATATGCGCATATGACAGTAAATTTAGCTTTCCAATAGAGTTATTTGCTAGTTGCTGTGTTGATTGGTCTGAAAGAAATTTGGCTTTGAATTAGTAACATGAAAATCCTAACATTGACCAAAATTGAGCCTTACAGGTGGGGCGTGAAAATTCTCTGCTTTCCAAAGTGGGGAATGACAGAAAAAGTTTGAGAACCACTGGCATAGTTCATGGGATGGAGGAAGTTGGGACAAGTCTCAATGCATGTTGAATCACATCTAGATATCAGAAGCTTTCAGAAAATGTGCTTAATTTGTTTAATCTGTGTGTATGTATTCTTGTTTAATCTGTGTATGTTCATTCTTTATTCACAAATTTCCAACATAGGTCCTATGTTGACAGATGATGCATTTGTGCTTTAGGCAAACAGGTTAAATAGCAAAA